>CM065052.1:246619074-247006574 GCA_032883995.1 Coronaproctus castanopsis
TCAGAGAGAATAGTTCTTATCGATTTGGAGTTGGAGAAAGATCATCATCTAATAATAGTACAGGTATATCCGTCTACTTCGTGGCGAAGAATGAGGAAGTTCAGAAATTTTATAACACGTTAACTAGAACAATATCTGAATATAAAGAGAAAGCTCACTTTGTAATAATGGGCGACTTCAATAGTCAATAGTCAGATAGGGCACAGGAATAAAGATGAAGTTGGAATAATTGGTCCATATAGTTACGGTAAAGGAAATGAAAGAGGCTGAACAAATTTTGTCACGAAAATAACTTTAAAATAATGAACACGGTCTTTAAAAAAAGACGAGGACAAAGGTAGACATGGCTAGCGCCAAATAAAGCATATAAAACGCAAATAGATTATGTAATTACTCCAATGGGCATGACATCAATTATAGACGTAGACATCATGACGGGGTTCAATTTTAGACTACTCAAAATTAAACTTGCTATAAACAACCGAAATACAAACAGAAAAGGAGAAGTTAAGAAAATTTTAAATTCTGCTGGACTTATCAAGCAAAATGCAGAAGAATACTCGAGATTAATAAACGGCTGCTTATAATTCCAGATAGATGTGCAATAGAACATAAATACACACACACAGTTGCAAAAAATCAATCTAGAAAAAACCGAACAAAATTGTACGTGAAAAAAATAAAAAAATAAAGGCCGAATCTTTACGCGAATAAAACAATTAATAATAATAAAAAAATCAATTAAAACGCGAGAAACGAGCACTAGAAAATAAAATAGAATTAAATATTGCCAGCAAAGCAGTTAGATATCACATTAAATCAGAAAGATTTAAAAGCAACAAAAAAAATTGAACAAATATTACAAAATAATAGAAGTACTAAGCAGATTAAAACTGAGCTAAGAATTGGAAAGAACTGGTTAATAGGACTAGAGGATGATAAAGGAACTGTGGAAAGAAGTCGCAAATCAATAAATCAAATTGCTACACATTATTACAAAAATTTATATAAAGATGATAACAACATCCAGGAGGCGATGAACATAAATTACATGACACAAAAGGACAACACTACATCAATACCACCGATCTGGCTAGCAGAAATCAAAAAAGCTGTAAATAAAGCTAAGCTAACAAGGCAACACGATAAAATAATAAATGAAAGTATCAAAAATAGAGGAGAAGAAAGGTTACTTATAGAATTGGAAAAGTTATTCAATAAAATAATTGTAACAGAAACAATTATTCCAAGTGAATGTGAAAAATCTGACATAATTCTTCTACATAAAAAAAAGGTAAAAAAGAAAAGATAGAAAACTATAGATCAATAATACCAACAATACAAAAAATTTTCTCTACCGTAATACGGTCTACACTACGGAACCAGCTAGAACCACACCAGCCTCGTGAACCAGCCCCGTGAACCAGCCTCGTGAGCAGGCTGGTTTCCGTAGCTCGTATTCAACAATAGATCACTTA
Organism: Coronaproctus castanopsis; assembly: GCA_032883995.1. Classification (NCBI taxonomy): domain Eukaryota; kingdom Metazoa; phylum Arthropoda; class Insecta; order Hemiptera; family Monophlebidae; genus Coronaproctus; species Coronaproctus castanopsis. The sequence continues at coordinate 246,620,553 of CM065052.1, forward strand.
CATGTTAATCAATTAATAGAGAAAGGTATAGAATATACCGTTATTTTTAATGTTTGCAGACTATAATAAGGCCTTTGACTCTGTAAAACAATCATATATATTTCAAGCACTACAGAATCAAGGCTGTCAAAGAAAGCTAATAAGACTAATAATGAAAATGTATAATAACGTTGAAGCCATAACAGATGCCAATGAAGAATATTTCCCGTTAGCGCGAGGAGTACGTCAAGGAGATCCGTTATTTCCAATTTTGTTCAACCGCGTCTTGGAGGAGGTTTTTAAAACGCTAGATTGATCGGACATGGGCATTAATTTAAATGGAGAATTATTGAACAACTTACGCTTTGTAGACGATGTGGTGCTAATTGCATCCTCCTTCAACTAATTGGAGCAAATGTTTCTCCCTATGCAGCTGGAGAGAAATAAATCAGGATTAAAAATGAATAACGAAAAAATTAAAATTGTATGTAAAAAAAAAGAAGCTTTATAACCAATAGGGAATAGCAATATAGAACAAGTCACCGAACTTATATATTTAGGTCAACTAATTTCATTTAAAAGCAAATTAACTGCCGAAATACATCGCAGAATGGCGATAACATGGAAAAAGTACTGGATGATGAAATAAATTTTTAAGAGCGATATTCCGCCCAATCTAAAAAGCGCGGCGTTCAGCAGCTGCCTGCTACCATCCTTAACTTACGGTTCCCAAACAGGGTCGATGACGCAAAGACAGGAGAATATTCGAAGAACCTGCCAAAACAATTTAGAAAGATCAATATCACAAATCAAGAAACTAAATAGAGTCAAATTAAACAACGATTAAGGAACAAATGGGTGATAACAGAGATGTCATAACTTCAATCCGCGCGCTGAAATGGAAGTGGGGAGGACATGTCATAAGATACATAGATCAGCGGTGGACGAAGAAAGTAACGATATGGTTCCTGGCGTACGGCAAAAGAAAAAAGTGCCGACCATTTACACATTGGGATGACGACTTCAAGGTTCCAGAAGCGCTCTTTATAGGTTGGCACGCAATAAACGCAACTGGGAAAAATTGGGAGAGACCTTCGCTCGAAAGGGCCTAGTATGACTACATTCGAAATTAATTTTAGAAATTGATTTTAGCTGTAACAGATATTTATAAATTTTTAATTTAGTCTAATTAAAGGTTATTATTAACATATATACATATGCTAAAAGACATAAGTGCGAACATAAAACTACAAAATTTAGAATCAACAGTACCCATCCTAAACTTTTAAAAATATAATACCTGACAGATTTAAAGATGATTAAAATAAATATATCACTTCGAAAAAAGAATAAAAGTAAAAGTTGGGTGAAAAATTAATCAATTATAATAAAATGTAATTTATATATACTAATAATAATACTACTAATAATAATAATTACTATCATCATCATTGTATTATTATTAGTAGTATTATTATCGTGCTGACTAATTTAAGGACTTGCTTTTATCGAGTTACAAAGATTCAATTTGATATATCTGTGAATTCACCGGTAAAAGTTCAGACAAAAGTAAGAAATATATAAGAAGTAGCTCTTTTACGACACAAAAAACATAAATATGCACATGCCATAGGCGTATCTATTTACGTATATATTTTACATCCTATCACACACACACATGCATCTTATATATATGTATGTATAAATAGAGGGCCGCCGTGAATATAACAATAAGTGGAAAAGGTGGCGATAACGATCGAAATACAAAACTTTTTCAGTGTACACTAAAAAGACATTATATATATATATATATATATATATATATATATATATATATATATATATATATATATATATATAATGAGTATGAACAGGGACAGGTATATGCATATCAGAAATATCCCTTTTTCTAACAGTTGACGGTTTCCTTATTATTTTGCTGATATATATAATATACATACATAGTGTATCTAGCACTCTTAAATAGAGTGTAAATATGTACAAGTAGAAAGAGAAAGCGGTCCCGTTTAGCAAAGTTATTAAACGTCAAAAGCACTTCCAAAATGTTTTTAACGTTGCCTGATGGAAACAACTTCTATAGGCGCGCTATTCTCTATTCTGTAACAAGCAGTGAGACTAACTTCGTCAGCGAACGAATAATAATCATTTTTTCACGAAATATTTGAATTAATTAATTCTCCTTCGAGAAACAGTCTTTTTCCATCAAACGCTACTACATTCGATCAAGTTGTTCGCTCTTTAACGTTTTGCGTGCACAGGAAAGAAACAGACACGGAAAATAGGTGACGACTTTACGTAGACGGTCGCAACGCTAACCTAACCTATACACACATATGCTTATATTATATATATATATATATATATATATATATATATATATATATATATACGTATGTATTAGAGATCAAAAGGAAATAAAAGAAAGTAATTAAAATGTCGAAACAAGCGTTTAATACGCAGAAATCAACCTTAATTCGAAGAAAAGAATATTAGATCGTCAAGTCTGGTCGATACTTAAATAAGCCTTTGAAACGTGGATAATTAGCTCATAGATAGCGAAAAAAGAATCAACGGGTTTGAAATACGGTGCTGCTCTCTATCGTAGGATACTGAAGTGGACTAGATCGTCTTGCAAATAACATGGTAACGAGAAGAATTGGAGAAGCAGAAATTAAATCGACGAAAGATGTTAAAGGAAGGAATGTGAAATATTAGAGCATTTCGGACTGTTCGTGACTGTTGTACAAAGGATAAGAGAAAGACGAATGCTATGATCACTTCGTATCATGGCCTAGCTGAAATTAAAGGGAAGGTCAGAGATTGGGACGTGTGTATAGTATGACGTATACAAATTGGCGATGCGACTAATATGATGATGATATAAAACTCGATAATGGATATGTGCACGAATCTAACTGATGTATTTTGTATACTCGTAATTATGCCGAAGGCGTATACCGTATATTCTCGATTATCCTAAAATCTTTTTCGTGTACGTTTAAAAATTTTCAAAATCACAAATAGCTCCAAGCTGTAATCCAACCGTATTACTCTGATTTTAACTGGAACAATGCGATATTTTTTGAACAACGAATGGTCCCGAATATAATTATTATATACATATATAGACACACACACATATATATATATATATATAAATATATGTGCACATAGTTAAAAAAACATTTTTCTCATTCCGACGTAATTAAAAACTTGCCCACGCACGTATTACGGGAAATATTCGAAAAAGTCAATTAACTTTAATATCCATTATGTAAAAGAAATTGTACATTTTTTTTGATTTCGCATTGTTATCCCGTTGTTCAGCATTGTAAGTTGTACGGTATTTAGAGGACGAGAGTAATTTTTAATTCAACCTAATAACATCGTTTAATATATATATATATATATATATATATATATATATATATATATATATATATATATATATATGTATATATATATACATAGATATATATATATATAGGTATATAGCTAATGAGTTCTTTAAATCTTAATTTTCTTTCACCCACAGATACACTTCGAATTTTAAACTTCTTTGCTAGATCGTTATATTATGTTTCTAGTTCGTTCTGTTGTTACGCTAGCTAATGTTCATATTTTCCGTTAGATAGCAGGTCGTAAAATTTAATGGCGAGGTCTTCTTTTAGAAACCTAATAAACCATCAAAGACACTGAATGAGATAGTTGACAGTTGATGATGATCATTGAACAAAAAACCCCAAAAAACCAAAAAAACTATCAAGTACAAACGAAGTTGTTTTTACACGAATAGTCGGGAGACGTTATATTACAATTATAACGTTGTAGTCGCTACAGCTCGCAAATGGAATCTATAACTACGTACACTCAAATTTACACCGATGCCTCTAAGACGTTAAACCAAACCACTTCTGCTTACCATATAAAGGGCAGAACACAAACATACCAATTACCTATTGGCACATCTGTGTACACAAGTGAATTAATAGCTATTATATACAAAGCGTTAAAAAATATAGTCGAAGAAAATCACAAAAATAACTTTATAATCTCCGACACAATATGCGCTCTATAACAGATTCAGAAACTGATTAAAAATACTAACTTAGTTATTGTAAATATAAAATTCATCATCCATAAACTCATGCAGAAAAAAAGTCAAATAGTGTTCCTTTGAACTCCAGCGCACTCGGGAATCACAGGAAATGAAATAGTTGATAAAGTCACCGGAACAAAATCAAAAAACATAAAAATTATAACATCTGCACTCACGAACGATCTCTACTCAATCATAACACAAAAAGTCAACGCTTTATATCAGGAATAGAGACTCAGTGCGCTCACACGCATCTTTTTCAAATCAAACCAATTTTAGGACATTGGAAAACCATAGAACAAAATAAAAGGCGCGACGAAGTAGCTATAACTAGATTACGAATAGGCCGCACCATACTTACATTGCAATACCTACTGAACAATACACCTGCTCCAAAATGCCCAACATGTAATACTCCGATAACAATACACCACATACTACTGGAATGTGCAAAATATGCAAAACCATCGAAACCTTTACAATATATCAACCAGTTCACTAGGATAAGTACTACAGGATGACCCTCAAAAAATAGATATATTATTAAATTTTCTGGCAGAAACCGGATTAATTAATGCCATATAACCCTACCCTTAGACGCAAATGATCTTAGTAATCGAGCATCTGTAAATAAAAGAAATATAAAAAAAAAACAAGAATTGTAGCCACGATATAACAGCAGTGTTACTAACTTCGGTATCAACGTTCGAGACTCTATATCCGCTACATAGTTGGCGTGTTGATTACTTCGATTATCTGCTAAATGTATTTTCCCACGACATGATGGAATTGGTTTTAGAAACAATTCGTTTCTTGTCAGTCAATCCGACAACAGAATGGTTAGTGCTTCGCAACTGAAAACACGGATACAAACCGTCAACTACCACGACTTCTAAATATGCTACTACAAAATGTCGGGCATCATCCGATTGCAAACGTCAACATCGGTACAACTCAAATTCGAAGGACACTGTACAATCTCGCTAAAATAATAAAACCGGAAGCACAACCAATTTAAGCACGCACGCTAATATTAACCACGAAAACTATTCGTATTTTCGGGTGTATCTCGCATGTTTTCTTCTGTTATCGAAAAAATACAACAGTTAAACTCGGCCGTATGAGACATATTTCGGTATAAGTCGTTTTATATTTTATACGAGGATTTCATAGGTAAGACAACGAACAAAATTACCGGATGCTGTGGAAAGAATCGCCAGGCTAAAATAGAGGTGGGCAACAGCAAGACAAGACGATGGTAGTTAGACCAAACGTATTGATTAGGTGAAGGAATGATATTGTGAAATGGACGGGAATTATTAATTGGATTCGGGCAAGATAGAATACGTTAGAAGTGTTGAGGGAATGCCTACACCCAGCAGTGGACTAATATAGGCATATCGTGATGTTTTTATATGTACACGTATCTGATTTTAACAGTGGTAATCGAATATTTTCCTAAACAACGGGTTTTCCCGTTAAAGATGATTTCCATTTCGTAAATTATACGCGGTTTTCCCGGAAAACTGGGAAACGATCGAATGTTTTCAATTATTTTTAATAATACCCATCGCGATACTGTTACTTTTCGATTTTAGTCTGAATTACGAAAAGGGAAAGCGTCAAATTTATCATCGAACGATATGAGAATTTTCCGAATGGCATTCCGGTAACCAGTATTCGACTCGGTTAGCGTGTACAGTGCGTTTGCCTTGTCAATGGATATCCAAGCTCCGAAATTATGTCATATATATGTATATATATATATATATATATATATATATATATATATTGCATTACGTTACATTATAACATTATATGTATTCATGTATATTGTGGTAAGAAGCTATTATCAACGCTTGGCAGTAGTCGTTCGACTGTAAAGAAATTGGCTATATCATCTCTTCTCCTTTTTCATCTCGTGTATATAGTTTTCTCTTTCGTCGACAGAGTTATTACCCAAAAAAATGAGGGTCTTCTAAATTTCGCTGATAATACCGAAAAAAGAGAATTACGATGCCTATCGTGGCGAATATAAAGAATAATAAAATTGATTTTTATTTCTTTCGACTACCAGTAGTAATGAATAATAGTATTAAAAATGTAGTAGTAGTAGTGTAGTGATAGTGCTAGTATCTAGTATTACTATAAATAATAATAATCATAATAATAGTAGTAGTAATAATAATAATATTAGTAGCTTTAGTAGTAGTAGTAGTATTATAAATAGTATGGTAGTAATTCATGTTACACACTGACGTGAGCTATACACAAAAATACAAACAAATAAAACCATATTTAAAAAGAAAAAAAATACAAATTACGAGACGATTTATAATCTATTCGTTAAGTTATAAGCAGCTTGTGACGATGCATATATACATATAACACACTAAACTTACAAATCTACATAGGAATATATATACTTTTATATATATATATGAAGAACACGCGGAGGAGAAGTTATTTTTCAACTAGATAAGCCAACTAAAAAACAAATTCCGTTTTATGCAAATTTTCATGGTCATTAAGTTTTCATCAGGCTGTTATAAATTTATGCGGACGCATAGTATATACACAATTTTACTATAATCTGCTCCGAGAATCGGCTACCAGTGGAGAATAGTTTTTATCACTCTTCTATAGTTTCTTAACAACTTCGCTCAAAAATAAAATCCAAAGACCTCAGTTCAAACCTTTTTCCTTTCAAAAACTTATGTCTCATCTCTCTCGCTCGCATACGTACAATATGTGTGGGTATAAATGAAATTTTATAATATTTCGGTTGCGTCGGGTTCCGTCATTAACCCTTTTAGTCACACATTATTAATTTTCGGCGCGAAATTATAAATTTCGATGTACGAATTAATTAACTCCTAAGTATGTAAAATACCACATGATGACGGAGAACACATTCATGCTCTCGGTGCAGGGTTAAGACGAGCACTTTGCTACTCAGTAAGTATGTTCAGTTTGGAGTTGTTTGGCACATGCAAAGAAAGTAAATGTTGCTCCGAACGAAACATCTGGAATAATTACAGGCTGTACTAAAAAGAAACACCGCTGCACAAGTTGTACGAATACAGTTGCACGACAATAGACTCTATGTTGCAGCAAAAAACAAAACGATGGAAAGTAACAAACAACATAACTATACAGGATTTTCCAATAAAATCGTTTAGGAATAAATTCGTTTAGGAATAAATTCGTTATATAGTTTTGAATTGAGCGTTATACATGCTAATCAAGAACATTTACCTATCCGTGACGATATAGATAATTTTGTGGAATAAAACTAAAAATAAAGCAACGAAAAGTGGCATTAGATAGATACCTTGTCACAGAAATTTTTTACAGCTTTATTAGAAGGTATATTCAAACGATTAGTTTGGAGCTGTCTAGGTATAAGAATTTATACTCTTAGATTTTCATGTAACATTATTAAGTGCAGAATCACGAAAGTGATGCTGAGTACATATTTAAATAAATAAGTATAGATAAAACAAAAGTAATGACGAGTGGACAAGAAAATAAAATTATAAACGATATAAATACAGAAATAGTAAACGAGCTATCTCGGATAAAAAGAATAACATCTGCAATATAAGAATGACATGAAAGATTAATATTGGAAATATAAAGCGAACGGATCGAAAGGCGAAATAAGCGGATCAGAGAAGGAGCTGTTTATCTAAATTAATATGAAAATGGACTGACCGCATAGCTGGAAAATCGACTAATAGATGAACAAGATGGCTATTAGAATGGTGGTCAATTAACAAAAAAAAGGTATACCGATAGAACGTTGACAGGTTTGCATAATGACATAATAAGAAAAAATCGAATATACGAAGCACAGGATTGGAGTAATTGGAAGTAACTGGAGAAAACTTACGTCCAGTAGTGGACCAACATAGGTTGATTATGCAAGTGAAGAGTAACGAATGTTTAATAAAGTTGGTAGGAAAACGTGATAATTTTCATCGATCAAAAACATATTTAAGGTGCCAATACAGGGTGTTTGCATCGTCTTCCCCGGGTTATATATATGGACACGGATAGCGTATGCAATTCCTTCTCACACCGTCCTAAATTATTGTATATATATATATATACCTACGATACGGAGACGACACTTAATGATGATGATATATATAACTGGAAGATGACGCCGCCTAAGAGAGAGAGGAACTGTCAAACGGCGCTCTCAGACAAGCCAAAACGAGACTGTGCCATTACCAAGCTGGTAGCAATTTATGGATCAATTGGTGAGTTGAGTTGATTTTTTGTCATGAAGACTTGTCGTTCCCAATAGGATTCGGATTTAGTCGTGCGAGCTGATCCGTTAAACGTTATAGTTACTCCACGTAACAATATGTATATCAATTAATCGGTGTATCAGTGTTTGGATTGGTTCGTCCCTATGCTCTGAGTTCCCCATTTTTCTGTTCTGCTGTTAGCTTTTTTAGTTCAATGTAGCTCTCGATGTTTCTTGATTGTGTCCATTAGTGTCTGTCTTGGTCTTCGTTTCGGTCTGCACGTGGACATTTTTCCTTCTATAATATCTTTCAATAAACTATCATGTCTTAATATGTGCTCTACCCATTTCATTCTTGTTTTTCTAATTGTTTTCGAGGGTGATCTTTCCTCTTGTACCCCACGAAATTTTTAGCATGCGTCGCTAGCACGACGTTTTTTGAAAGCTTTAATTTTACGTAGATCTCGTTTGTTTGAAGTCCATGTTACCAGCGCGTACAGTATTACTAGCCACGTACACGGCTTGATAATACGTTTTCATTAAACGTCTTTATAGCTATATTGCAATTCTTCGCCGGATCTCTTTGCTACAACATTTTCTGTTATTATATATCTTAAATATTTGAAGGAATCAACTTATTCAAAGAATTTTTCCATTGATTAATGCATTTATTTTTTTTTGTTAGCATCTTGCTGATTTACATTACCTTTGTTTTTACAACATTTATTTCCATTCCATATTTGTCTGCTATGCTGTATTGTTAATAATCCTTTCCCGTTGTCTGAAAGTATTGTTTGGTCCTCTGCGAATTTTATAATTTCTATACATTGCCCTCATATTTTTACACCTTCATGAATTTTTTCTAACGCTTCGTTTACTATGAATTTTAAATGAATATTGAATAGCCCCGGTGATAATAGACACCCATGACGTGCTCCTTTGGAAATTTCTGTTTAGATAATTCATTTCCCCATTTTACCGTTGCCATTTGGTTCTTGTATCACCTTTGTATTAATAATAATTTTCAACGTTGTTTTAACATAATCGATATATACCATATATTTATTTAATCCTGATAGTCTTTCTCCATGGACTTGTTATGCTACACATGCTTTTCTCCATTCTTTTGCAACATTTTGCAGTATGTAGTTGAATCATGTCGCCTGACTACTGTTTTAATTTCAAATGATTACTCATTTAATAATGAGGTATTACTGATAGAATTGAACATCTTATATACGTGTCTATCTTCTTATATTAGTGAATTAACGAAAAAGTTTTATGATAAAGGTGTAGAAATATATCGAAATAGATGAATTTCATAGTCGATTACAATATGCTAGGCCTTACCATGCGTTATATACAAACATCGAAGAATTAAGCGTACATTTAATTCTGTGTCTATGTCAATTATTTATTTTGCGTAGTTAATATGGTATGTGTACATGTGTGTGTGTGCATATGCATGTATATGTGTATATTTGCATATGTACTGCATATTTTATTTATTTTCTTCCAGTTTTTTGTTTGTTTTTTCCTTGTTACCTAACATTTGTTCCATTAATTTTATAGATTAAGTAATACCATTTAAGTTAACTATTAAGGCATAAGGTATTTAACTTTACGAACCTTGTTATGTGTATATCATTATTAAATAAAGCTTCTTTCTTCTTCTTGTTCTATGAAATATATATATATATATATTAATGTGTGTGTGTCGCGTGCTTTTGTTTACAAGCATAAATCGTTAATTTATTTCACAATTTTTAGTACGATTAATTCAGAACCGGATCCATTAAAGATCTTAAGGAAAATCACGTAAACTACAAATTCATATACACCGATGGATCTAAATCATCAACAAGAACAGGCTGTTCGGTAGTTGTTAATGGAGTATCAGTTCTATAAAAAGCACTACCATCTATCTTATCACTACTGTCAACAGAACTTTTCGCAATCAGGTCTGCAGTGGAATATACGGAAACCAACAAAAAACCAAATTACACGGTATGCACTGACTCGCTGTCAGCATTAATGGCGCTGTCAAACACCAATAGTTTGCACCCAATCGTCAATGAAATAACCGAAATGTTACAGACCACGACTAAGAACATAAAATTTTTGTGGATACCAGCTCACAGTGGAATATATGGTAACACAAAAGCTGATGAATCCACGAAAATAACGGTTGTTAATACAGTTTCCAGTATACCGGTACGTACCATCAGTCGATTATAAAGAATATCTTAAACAACACTTCAAATACGGAATAGTCAATGGCAGAAATTATCTAGGGAAAATAAGCTGCGGGCGATAAAACCATCTACAGAGCGCTGGTCTTCAGTATTTCGGGAAAACAGAACGGATGAGGTAATCCTATGCTGGCTACGAATAGGCCACACAAAATTAACACATGCTTATTTAGTAAAGCAGCACCCATGTGCGATCGATGTAGCTGTCAGCTAACTGTCAAACATCTGTTGATAGATTGTCCGGTCTACGAATAATACCGCAAACATTATCAGACCGCACCATCCGATTTAAGATGCTTACTTAAGGATAATGTAGACACTATAAATCAGGTCTTTAGTTTTTTAAAACAAACCGAATTATTAGCCGGCTTATAACTAAACCCCGTAGGTTTACTGCTGTAGACGGCACGTAAAAAAAATAATAAAAAAAAAAAATAAAAAAAAATATCATACGTCCTTAAAGGAAAACATGTTATTTCTGGGACGAATCTTGGTTATTACAAGAAATGTTTAGAATTCATTTTACTTCTTAACTATATGAAATGTAATTTTTTTTACGATAAAATGTCAATTGTTGTTTTATAATTTTATTATTTTTTAAATAATTTTTTCACGATTACAACCAAATCCGTCAATTTTATTATTTATTTATATATATATATATATATATATATATCCCCCTGGGGGTACTATGTACTTTCAGGGGACCGCGCGTCCATAGGTGGCGGATAGTGGAATGGCCTGCAAGATATATGCGAATAAGACGTTAGTCAAATAAGCAGTCGCTGACCAAGAGCGGCTACTGGTGGAAAGCCTCAGGCAAGTGACTCCAGTAGTGACAGGGTAAGAGAAACGAGGATGCAGATGGGCAGCTTGAGGACCTGCTCACAAAAAATCTGCAAAAATCCTATGACTGTCTCTCTCTCAGCGGGTATAGGTCGCCGTAAAAACCTTAAATCGTTACCTCCTCAGTAACAATCCGCTGCCTTGCGGTTAGGGTTTTTACCCAAAGGCTAAGGGAGAAAACCCTGAAAATAAAAAAAAACCGCTGCCTTGCGGTTAGGATGTTTATCCAAAGGCTAAGGGAGAAAACCTCGACAGAAAATCCGCTGGAAGGCAACGGAAAACCACCAGTGTATCTTTCCAAGAACAATTATGAATTCTAGAATATGTAACAATGTTGTGCCATGCGGTCCGACTAGCAATCGGCGCTGCTCGACGTCCGGGCTCGAGAGTGTTAAATTAGCGACTGGCCACGATGATGTAGGAAACCAGGCATTACGTGGAAATTATTTTACTGGAATAAACATATGGAAAACTATACAAGTCGGAACATGGAATGTCCAAGGTCTACTTAATGCAGGAAAACTGGCCATCGTTGAACGCGAGATATCCGGTTTTACTTTAGTTGGAATATCAGAAACTCACTGGAAAGGAAGAGGATGTTTCGTAAGCAATAATAACGTAATATACCATTCTGGTCATGAAACTCAACATAGGAATGGAGTAGCCATCATAATAAATAAGAATATACGCGACAAAGTGATTGGATACGAAATGGTGAACGACAGAATAATAGCCATTAAGATAAAAGCAAAACCTGTATAAATATGAACATTATACAAATATATGCGCCAACTAGTGACTCAGATAAAGAAACCATAAACAAATTTTATGCTATACTTGAAAAAACGATGCGAAAGATACCATCCCGAGAAATGACAATTGTGATTGGCGATTTTAATGTAAAAATCGGAGTAACAACTCACGAACCTGAAGAACTACGTCATGTTGTGGGCAAATTTGTACTCGGTGTCAGAAATGAGCGAGGTGATCAACTGATTAATTTCTGCGCAAGCACAAAAATGTTTATATGCAACTCGGGTTTCAAGCAACATCCCAGACGACTTTATACGTGGAAATCTCCAGAGGATAGATATAGAAATCAAATTGACTATATATTGGTAAATGACAGGTGGAAATCATCAATAAAGGATACAAAAACATATCCAGTAAAAGACTGTGGCAGTGATCATCAAATGTTAGTCGCAAAAATAAAAATAAAACTACAGAAGTATAAAATGAAGAACAACATTCGTAACGGATGGTATTTAAAAGACAATATTATATATAAAAACACAGCAATAATCGAGCTGAAAAACGTTGTACAATCGACAGATGCGCTCGAGAAAGCCAATACAACCTGGCAATACACCAAAAAAGTATTAGAAAACGCTAGTAAAAAGGCTAATATTATACTGTACAACAAAAGAAAACTTTGGATTACAGAAAACACATGGATGGAGATAAACACACGCAAAGAAATTAAAAAGAAAGGTTTAGATAATGAAATAACAACGCAAAGATACCGGGACATAAGTAGAATAATTAAACAAAAGTGTAGACGGGATAAAAACAACTTTCTAAATAAGATATGTAAGGATATAGAAGAAAACAAAAATAAAAATTAAGTAAAAGATCTATTCCAAAAAATTAAGCAAATAACGAGACGATTCATTTCGCAACACTTGGATATTAAAAATGAAAACGGAATAACGTTGACTAATGAAACTGAAATATTGACAAGATGGAAAGAATATTGCAAGAATTTAATGGAAGAGATAGGTGAACAAAATAGATGCATAACATTCAATAACATTCAATAACGTTTTTGAAAAGGAACCACCCTTATTAAAAGATGAAGTACGCTCAGCCGTACAGAAACTAAAGTATTTTCATTGTATCGGAGATGTTCAAATATTTAGGGGAGGCATCAATAGATAGGGACATATGACGAACAAGTTTGAAAGGAATTGGAACTCATAATTTCACGATGCTCGGATCGAGCCAACGAATATGATATATATATATATATATATATATATATATATATATATATTCAATTAATTAATCGATTAAATCGATTAAATCGATCGGGATAATTTGTCAAAGCGGAAGTTTTTTTGTTTTATTAATTGTTTCTTTTATTTAGAAACGTTTTCGTTAAAAATGAATTTTTAGACATTTTTGAAATTACCCAATACTTACCGTCCGATCACCGGTATTTTTAACACGGCATTTCAAAATGGCCGATTGACCGACTACGGCGGTTACATTTCTAGGCGATACATCGTCGAATGTCGGTCGTAAAGTAGTTTTCTTCGTCGGGGATTGTTGCGAATAGATGACGATGTCGTTGTGTCTATGTTTCACTTTCGTTAACGTTACGCTGTTATTGGTCGATTCGGAATCGAGTCCTGGAATCAAAGAAAATCAAATAGAATATAATTTATTATTATTATTATTATTTTTAAAAGTGTAAAGCAGCCGGTGCGCAATACTCTGCGAAAGAGGCGATTACGTAATACGATATAAACGTAACTAGCACATTGCTCAGGTATATAGATAGACACATTTAAATATTTACACGTGATAAAATACGTATACTCGTTATGTATCATTATTCGATTTTATAAAACACCATTCCACCATTGATAAATTACATAGGGTGGTTAGTGTAATTGAAAATAGCTTAGAAACCAAAAAAAGTACGTACCGCGGCATTTCTCGATGTTCAACAAGCTTTCAAAAAAAGTTTGGCACGATGGTCTATTATATAAATTGAAATATCTATTGCCGAAAAATTTTTACCTGTTGCTGAAATCATACATAGAAAATCGGCACTTTCAAGTGCGTTACAAACATACCTATTCAGAAATACATCCTGTTTTAGCAGGCGTTCCCCAAGGTTCTGTGCTGGGTCCCACGCTGTACTTGTTATACAGGACTGATTTCCCTACAATGAAAAACGTACAGGTGGCTACATTTGCGGATGACACTGCATTGCTCTCAACACACACGGATCCGAAGATAGCTAGCAGTAACCTACAGAAAGCTCTTACTGCTCTTACTAAGGCGGAGATATGGTTTAAAAAAAAATGGAAAATTGGAATTAATGAAAACAAATCCGTCAATATCCATTTTACCAACAGAAAAGTTACACCCCTCACCCTTCAGGATTAATAGCACCGATCTGTCAGTGCGATCAACGATTAAGTACTTAGGATTACAACTGGATAGCCGATTAACATGGAAACATCACATAGAGATGAAGAAAAAAGAATTAGATATTCTAGTTAAAAAAATGTACTGGCTGATAGGGAGAAACAAACGACAGATAATAAACGTTTAATATATATATATATATACGGTGGTTCTAAGGGCTGTCTGGACCTATGGAGTACAACTATGAGGTTGTGCTAGACCATCAAACCTGAAAATAATACAAACGTCACAAAATAAAATTCTTCGGATGATAACCAACCTGGTATGCAACAAATCGAAGGTTGCATCGAGATTTACGTATAGATTATGTGGCCGAGGTCATAAATGTTCACGCTAAAAGACACGCAAGAAGACTTGATAGCCACCCGAATACTTTTGCTAGAGGATTGCTTGATAACCACCGGAGACATAAGGAGACTAAAACGTCAGAAACCGCAGGATCTCGTTTTGGGTCGTCGTAATCGGGTAGGTATCGCTGGATACTTGTACCCACATGTTCAATTCTTTTAAACGTACTGCTAAATGTCCCTGGTGGACAGCTCGCAGTATTATAAATAATTAAAAAAAAAACAACATCACGAATATATACATCAGATTATGACGTTTGAAATCGTATATACACATACACCAATAAAATTATTGATTAGGTACTATAACCATTTTTTTTTTTTTTTTTAATTATTATTTTATATGGTAAGTTCGAAGGATCCACAGAAGATAGTTTAACTAGGGCTTAAAATGGGGATCATTAAATTTTGTTGATTCATTCAATGGCAGGAGATGTAAAAATGTGGTAGATACGGGGGTCACCCGGCGAAACTCTGTAAAACTAACGAAAATTATATTAAGTTTGTCGAATCGGTTAAAGAGGTGTACTATTGTTTCAATTACATTTTTAGTAGGTTTAGAGATTTATCTGATAATAATAATTTAAATAGTAATGTGCTTAATGGGGAGAGTAGAATGTCCAATTTATATAAAAACACTGGATAATATTGAAGCGAAACAATATTTCGGCGGTTAAAGTAACATATTTAAATGCGAATAATAGCCGTGTGTGTCAACTCCTTCTCCTAAAAGAATTTTTTAATAATTTGTTTCAGACATCATCTCTGAACCCTATAATTACCGTAATGTTACTTCTGTTGGTTTTGGTCGCTGTTTTTATGTTAATAATCGAATTTCAACTATAATTTAAAAAAATTATCTCACAAATTATTGTAATCTAATGATGGATGCCATCAGCTTCGATTAATATGTTTTAATTTAATGTTACTTATATATTTATTAAAACTTTCGTGGTTGTTTTCCATACGTCTAGAATTATTTTCGGTGAAAACCACGTCCTGATTATTCAAAAAACTTAACGTTTCGAATGGGCTTACACCACTCATCATCAGAAACGAACGAGTGGTGTAAGCCCATTCGAAACGTTAAGTTTTTTGAATAATCAGGACGTGGTTTTCACCGAAAATAATTCTAGACGTATTAATGTTACTTCTCACCTAAACAAACCAAAAACTACGTACATAAATTTAATAGACAGGTTAATCAAAGGCGATGCAAATTATATACTAATTTTAACCGGATACTTTATTATACGTCTCTCATATTTGAACACCATTTCCGAGAAAACAAAGACAATTTACTTTTTACCAAATTTATTTATAATAATGATCAAAAAATTAAAAACACCAAGGTTTTCTAATCATAATGGACATAGTATTATTGATTAGTTAATTGTTTTATCTGACATCACTTAGTTTGCAGGTTTTTGACCTAACACCGTGTAAAGATATTTTTTATGAGTTACACGCAAACTTAATTGCCCAACCAGTTAATGAGATTATGAGATTTTATTTTAAGAAATTTACAACAAAGTAGGATTCTAACTATATAACTCAAATACAAGGTACAATTAGTGACAGCACTAATAAAATAACCTTAAATGAATGAATTTGTGTTTTTTTAATAAGTACATATCCTGGATAGTTGACAGTTGTCAGGTTCCAGTAATGTTACAGTTGATTGAAAAGATGTACCGCAAAGGTAAAAAGATAAAATTAATGATGTAAGACGAAAAAAAGTCGAAATGCAAAAATGTGCTCATTAGTTTGTGCACCAGCATAAAAAGTTTTTAGATAAGACCTATAAATGAAAGGAGCTTGTAAATAATAGTGTATTGCTTGGGGTAAACCATACGAGATACTATTTATAAAAAGTCAGGATTTGTTGATTAATCAATATTATTTATGAATTGGGATTGACAAGTACAACTACTTCTTTCTACAAAAAGTGACTTTCGCTTGAAATTAGTTCCTACTTAGGGATAAATTAACCCACCATTGATTATGAAGTACTGAGCAATATCATTAAATCCCTCAGAAACCACCACTCTACTACTACTAATACTGCTACTATATAGTGCTGGAGTAACAAATAAACTAACAAAAAAAGAAAAATTGTACCATTCACTTTATTGACAGTTTAAGAACACTTTAAATCAGCATTCGTTAAGATTTTTTTCATCCTTGCGCGAGCGTGTCGAATCAGATATAGATATAGTTTTAAAGTAAGCATTGTAGGATTAAATAAATAGTGTTATTTTATTAAAGGATAGATAGACTAAAAAATGCTCGTATACTCTGAAACACCAATGAAAAAAGACAATAAAGAGATAGGAGATTTTAGCGCATATGAAATTGTGGCTATCCGACAACAACAGTAATAGAAGGAGCAATAAACGACAAAATAGCAAGAGGAAGACCGTGAAAAAAATCCAGATAATATAGAGGATACAAATGTAGAGGCGTACCGAAAGATAAGTTGGGGAGCAGCATGTTAATATACATTTATCATTGACCACCAATCGAAATATTGAGGAATACAAAAATATTTTTATTAAGAGATATAAGTGTTATTTTATTAAAAACATAACATTTTCTATGTAGTTTATTAAATGAAATTAAAGTAACGAAATAGTGTAAACTAATAAATGAACAACCTAGAATGTAAAAGCAAATATGAACACAGAAACGCACAACTAACATTAAGTGTAACGTGTGAATAAATGAGTATTAATAAAAACCGTTCATTCGTTCGTCATTTTAATAACAGATAACAATTGTCGCTTTTTAACTAACCGAGCTGTTTCAAAATTTTACTCCCATTAGTAGTTCCATTCACGTCATTTTTCTTCATTTTCTTTTGGGGATGAAATAAAAAAAATGCACCGAATGAGAGTTCCCGCGGAAAGCGATTAAAAATCTTCTTCCTGGTAGTCGCGAGTAACGAGGGAAAATAAGAATAAATAATCAGTCGTCATTAACAGGTATATATGTATGTATAAAAAAAAATAACTAAGGCCGCTTGCGGTGGAAAAGATGATACTTCAGAACTGGAGAGGCTTCACGCGACTACTGTTTGAGTGGATAACAATGCGAAGTATTAGACGTTGCGCAATTCGCTAATGACCCTCTACTACTACTACTACTACTACTACTACTACTACTACTACTGATAATAATAATGATAATAATAATGATAATAATACTAATACTACTAACTGCTACACTATTACCGTCATGATTACGACTTAGGCCTTTTTTTTTGGGCGTTTTTCCGCTTTACGAAACCGTGACATTTTAACTTGGCCACGGCAAATTATCCTAGTGCAGTTGTTGTCGTTGTTGCGTGGAAATGTTCGCACTAGACAAGAGTACGTGGAAAGGATGGAATCCTTTGTTTCAAAAAAAAAAAAAATTAGAAAAAAACAAATAAACGCGATAACAATGCCTGTCGACGAGTACTTAGTTTTTTGTTCTACATCCCATCGTATTTATGAGGAGCGTAATAACAATCCGACCATAGTATAATTCGATGAGGAACAAAAATCAAAATCTAAAATGAACTGTAAATAAATTCGGGATAAAGCGGTGGAGCGGATGGAGAGGAATTTTTCTTCAGAGCAGTTTTAATTGGTTCGTTCGTGATGATAATGATGATGGGTATAATAGAAAATCTGGTAGATGAAAACTATAATATATTAAGGGAACAACGGAGGTTATTTTGTGGTTGTTTTCCATTAATATCAATTAGTTAAGCTGCAGACTTCGAAAACGGAAAGTTATCACTATTACAAACATTATCGCCGCTATTACAATTATAATAATAATTTTATTATTATTATTATTATTATTATTATTATTATTATTATTATTATTATATTAGACGCATTTAAACGATCCGCCTATTTCTACTTTACAGTGAGCGTATATAGGCGTTTATATATATATATATATATATATATATATATATACTTTTACATGATCTTTTTCTACATATTTTCGAATTAGCTGAAATTTACCATATATATACGACGATCGCTGACTTGTTCGTTGGAGAAATTTGTATAGTTCATTTATAATTCGATACGAGAAATGAAAAAAAAACCTAATGTATTAAATATTTAAAATAAAAAATTAAACCTTAATTAATTTTATTATACTTTTTATTTATTCCGTCGAAAACGTATACCGTAATTCGATTCGAATAGGTTACGATTTCAACTGCGGTCAGCTCGCACCGGCGGTAATTATTAAGATGTTTTCCATAAATAAAGTTTTAAGTTTGCTAATCGCGTTCGTTATGGTTTTTTTACCAATATAAATAAATAAATAAATAAATATATACACTAGAAGTTACCAACTGCTTCGCCGGTGAAAGTTTTTTAAAGCTTTGTTTCTCACTGATATCACAAATAGGACAGAAATTACAAAGCTTAGAGCGAATCGGATAATATAGGCTATAAACTAAACGAATTTCGTCTTTATTGCTTTAATAGTTTTTGAATTTAATCGGAACAGACAGAAGACAGGCAGACTCAGAATGACAGAAAGACAGAGAGAAAGACAGACAAAACTTTTAAAAAATAGATTTTCTATTCATGTGTGATAAAAAAAGCTCAATGCAGTGATTATAATGAAAATATTCGTAACTCACACTACAGTTTTATACATATTAGTATCGATATAGATATTATATATATATATATATATATATATATATATATATATATATATATATATATATATATATATATATATATATGTAGTGCGTCAATAGCTTTTGAACATTTGTTTAACTCATATTGAAACCGAATAAAGTGCTGCATCTGTTTAATTCAGTTTATCAGCGTGAATGAAAAATATAAATAGGTTAATTATAATAATTAATTAATTCGACGAAAATGCATATAATTCGGTCTAGCTACACGTGGATAATTGAAAGATTATGTGTAATTTGTTTAGCAAGTTAACAGAATGAACGAATTAAACTTCTGGTGCTAACGTAAAATATGCGTTAATACGATGAAATTAGCCATAAATTATTACTTATTATATTAACTCGATATTTACGGATTTTTTGTTGTATTTGGACTTACTATCGACATCGCGTGATGTAGTTGCAGCGAATCGGCTGGTATCTTCTTCTTTGTCTAGTTCACGCACAACTTCAGAGATATCATTACACTGAGATGTAAATATATATAGAGCTGTACTAGACTTTTCGAAATTTGTCTTGTAATAAATAATTGATTGTAAAATATGCGTTAATACGATGAAATTAGCCATAAATTATTACTTATTATATTAACTCGATATTTACGGATTTTTTGTTGTATTTGGACTTACTATCGACATCGCGTGATGTAGTTGCAGCGAATCGGCTGGTATCTTCTTCTTTGTCTAGTTCACGCACAACTTCAGAGATATCATTACACTGAGATGTAAATATATATAGAGCTGTACTAGACTTTTCGAAATTTGTCTTGTAATAAATAATTGATTGATCGAAATATTCTATTCGACGATCGTCGATATTTTCGGTCGGTTCGCTAGTGCAGTTAACTATATAAACCACTATTTCAATCAATGGTCGGTATTTATCGTGTTGTATTTTATTATCGTCCGTGTTATATGTTAATGATATTCTAATATTGCCCGACCAAGCGAATCCTGTTGGTGTTTTCCAATATAATATTATGTTTTGGACTTACGCACACACACACACTTCATAAAATCAGTTTTATTAATTTTTGTTGATATCGCTTCAAAAAAAAAAAACATTGTGTCAACCAGGTTTCCTTAAAAGACGTTGCAGTAATCGAAGTCACAATTTCACATCTGCATATAAATGTTGCAAAGTTTTTGCTTAGTTTTACAATAATAAATGCTGAAGCTTACCGAAATGTATACAAAAATTATAAAATATATACGTCGGAGATGGTATACAATAAATTAAGATTAACTGTAAGAAGAAGACTAAGCTGTTAGTACAACTATAAAAAAAAAAATATAACGTGAGGTTGCGATTAAAATAAACCATACTGCGATAGAATAAATGGGCGAGCTTTAAATATCTTGGGAGTATATTAATGAATAACATCAGTTTAGATAACGATACAAATGGCAGAATAGAAGCTGCTAACACATTCTTCTGTCGACGGAGCTGATAATTTCTTAATCTACGATGTTGCCGACACGCTAGTCTACGGTTCATGGACTCTGTATAAATTAGAAATACGTTGGAAGCTTTTCTCCAGCGTGTACTACATAAAATTGTAAGTGTCCGTTGGCGGAATCACATAGCATACTGCAACATTTTAGAAGCTTTTATTTTTAAATTTCAATGCTTCCAAATTTTCTGTATAAATGACTAACTGTAATATAACGAAGTAATTGAAATCAATAAAATTTTCTATCGAACGACCTTACGGCTATAAAAATATAAAATATAAAAAAATATGTACAATTTAAAAAATATACGAATGGAAAAAATACAAAATGTAAAAGATACTTAATTTAGACGTACGGTGTTATAAAAATAGGGAAAACCCGTAGCCTGCTCTAATGATATCTCCCTTAGCCGAAAGGATTATTCTCCTACTCTTTCTATACTGCTATAGTGCTACTACATACGTCACGTGTTAGTTGATAATTTTCAGTTGTAAACGCAGTACAAGGATTAACGGTATTCATTGGATAGATCATCTTCGGCGAGTGATCAACGGTCCTCGAAATGACTCGTGCTAAGGGACAACTAAGTGCTACCGTGTAAAAGGCGGAAGATAAATTACCTTCGACTCAATTCTACAAAGAGAAAAATGTTTATTATTACATTCGATATCGGAGGGCAAAATAGAAGGAGGAAAGCGTGAAATTGGATGCAGAGCACTGTCACGGTTGCAGAACGTAATTGGACAAGGGTGTATAATTTTGTATAGCTATTTCGGTTATAATAATTCGTTTTATGACAATCGCCAACGCTCAAGAAGTACGTCAGCACTTGACATTCACTGTCAGATTACTTTGTAAATAAATGGTTTTTTTCACTTTACTACTTTTTTTGTAATATTGCACATCTATTTTAAGTATCTTTTTTTACAGTTTCTTTCATTATTTGTTTTTTCCTTTTATATTTTTTATAATATTTATTTTTATATTTAATTTTTTATGTCCACTCGATAATTGCTCAATAGCCGAAAAAGCTTTGTCCTCTTTTTATATAAAACTTTAACGTTTTTACGTTTGTTCTCATTGTTTAAAAATCTCTACGTTCCACAACTAATTGTATACAAAATACGTCGATATCGATGAATTGTGTCCAATATACTTTTTATATTTCTTAAGCTTTTTTGAGAATTTCTTGTAAGACGTATATCGATACGAATGGAGGACGATGATTTCCGCGAGATAGCGTTGAAACTCCTTGAAACGCATAATTTAGTATGACACATATAAATAAGAAGAACAATGGTTGGAATATCGTCACAGTTATACATTGCACCGTATCGGAGAGTCTTTATTTATTAGAATTTTAGTAATCATAACGGGGAGATTATCTGTTATATAGATAATAATTTAAAGTCGAATTATTGCTTTAACCATTAATCACAGACGTACTGTGTTATTACGTTGTCACAGACGTGTCATTTTGACCGGCGTGTTTAAATTATTAATATATCTACCTAAATTTAAAAAAAAAAAAAAAAAGTAATATTTTATTATACTAAAGTAATTTCGTAACATTTGTGTACATTTTAAAGAAAAAATCAATAAATTTGAAGTTCAAATGAGATGCGCTTAAAAAGTGTATTAATAAAATAGTTTTACGAAATTTTAAACATAATTTATGGAGTATTCGAGTATATATATAAAATGTGATTAAATATTTTTTTTAATTATAAGATGTCGTTAACTTAGAAAATTAAAAATATTAAAAAAATATATATTACGTGGTATTTCGAATGCATACTTTTAGACTACACAGTCCTTACAAAAACGACTTGTACATTTACATATAGTCGTCTGGCATATTAGACGTGTGAACGTTTTCCGTTCATTTTCGACGGACATTTTCTACAATTCCGATTGCCAGTTTTGTACTTGCTCCATCCTCAGTGCCTATAATAACCATCTTTATGACTTATACATAATCGCACCTATCGATACCTTCTACAACCTCCGTTTTATTTCAGGCGTTACCGAAGCGATTCCCGACTGTTTTATAAAATGTTATATCGAGTATCGGCGCAAACAACCTGTATTTTTGATCGGTATCGATTTTTATGTTAACTCTTCTACAACGTACTTCGAATATACTAAATTCTGAAATTCTGAAAAGGTACTGAAAGTATAGCTACTTGAAAAAAAAATGAAATCATCTATCGGTCGGATTGACCGGTTGTCTGTAGTTAAGGGTTTAAATATTTTTTTCGTATATATAATAGTAAATAGTAACATTTTTTATATAATGTGGAATGTAGTGATTTTTTATAAAAAAATCAATTGAAAATTAGTTAAATCACTAATATTTATTTTCTTATAGAAAACACAAAGCTTTTCGGCATTTACGCCATTATCAAGTGAAACATTTAAAAAAAATCATAATTTTAAAAATATAAATTAAATATAATTACTTTAAAATATTTGATGGTTATTGTGAAAATATACTCCAAAAATGCTGTTCCGCTTCTGTTCTGTCTATTTTTTGAATTGTTGAAATTTAACATCGATATATTTGTTTATTAATTTTGTTTTTCCATATTAATTTTTTCTTCAATATTATTTTCCGGATTCTGTAAAAGTTGTATACTGGTGGAATTTTAAATTTTTCATTTACTGTTGCGATGTATGATGTCCAAAAGTAAAGAGATTAGCAGATTTTTAATATTTATCTTCATTTTACTTGTAAAATTGTGTTTTTTAAAAAATTTTGTGTTCGTATATTTTTATATTTTATATTTTACTTTTGGACATCGTACATGGCAACAGTAAATGAAAAATTTAAAATTCCACCAGTATACAACTTTCTCAGAATTCGGAAAATAATATCGAAGCAAAAAATTAATATAAAAAAAACAAAATCATTAAACAAATATATCGATGTTAAATTTCAACAATTCAAAAAATAAACAGAACAGAAGCGGAACAACATTTTATAGAATATATTTTCACACTCACCGTCAAATATTTTTAAGTAATTATATTTAATTTATATTTTTAAAATTATGATTTTTTAAAAATGTTTCACTTGATAATGGCGTAAATGCCGAAAAGCTTTGTGTTTTCTATAAGAAAATAAATATTAGTGATTTAACTAATTTTCAATTGATTTTTTAAATAGTAAAAATTTTATATATTTGTCTATAAAGTACATAATAACGAAGTTTGCACGCTTAAGTTCAAAACGAAACTAATAACAAGATACGAGATTAATTTTAAATTATCGTTATTAAAAATAAATAATTAAAAGGTCGAATTGAATTAAACGTGATATCGAAATCGTCACTATTTGATGACCGCATACATAAAACGCCGATGTAGTTAAATTGCGACTATTACTCGAGGGGTTTGAAGACGGGACACAATTTACAAAAGCCTACACGTAGATCCGACATTTTTGACTGATGGACATGTCATGTGTGTGTGTGTCTATTAAATTGTCCTGAAATAAAAACGGCACCTCGTTATTATAATAGGTCGAGATGAGGTAATAAGTTGTCATCAATCATAGAACCGGCTTCATACATACTAGACACTATATCGTTCTTACAACTTTCAACACGACGCGCAGTCTTTCTATTTATTCAATATTATAACGTATAACACGGGCAAAATGAAAGCACCGGACGGTCGGTTCGGATAGAAATGTTGATGGAAAACGATGATACGTCATTCAGCGTGCGTGAAAGTAGAAAAGAGACGGATTATTGTCGAGAAAATGAGAAAACGTTATTATTATTTTTAAAGAAATTGACAAACTGATAGGAAACTTTAAATTAACGTTTCTTTACAATTTCTGCATTTTTTCAGAAAATTTATCTAAATATTTTGCAATCGGTTAATTTATTTCGAATGAATTCAAATCCTGAAACGATTTTAATAGTCTCAGAAAATGAAATATTTATCGGCAAGTTCCGCTCGATAGCCTAGAGAATTATTTGCGCCATTATTAAACTAGACTAAGTGAAAATTCTAATTAGAGGATTGAAAAATAATCAAGGGCTTCCCGTTTTGTGTCTTAATACTTTTAATTCGCGAAAATCTAAAAAAATTAATTATCTAAAAAGGGAGTTACCTAAAAATATGTTATATATAAAATGAGCAACTTTTAAAAACACGAATTATTTAAAAAAAAAAAGTTATCTTAATTAATTGCGAACTTTTCGCAAATAATTAAAATTAATATAGAATTTATGTTGATGTATTGGAGAGTAGTGATTTATGAATTTAACAAAACAAAATAAAATTGAAGATAATCACTAAAATTTTTTTTTTTTATTACACAAATACGAAGCTTTTCGACTATTAAGTCACAAATACGAAGCTTTTCGACTATTAAGTCATTTTCAAGCCTTGAAAATGACTTAATAGTCGAAAAGCTTCGTATTTGTGTAATAAAAAAAATTTTTTAGTGATTATGTTCAATTTTATTTTGTTTTGTTAATATAGAATTTACTCTTGATATAATTGTTTCTTTTTTATTATTATTTATTTACGTATAAAACGATAATTTTAACGCGGATATATATATTTTTTATTTTTTGAATATAATAAAACCTCGTTTTAATAATTTAAGAGAAACAAAATCGAGAAGAGATTATTTCACCCAGCAGTTCTACTGTACTCTTCTTCAGAATCATATTTATTTAGATAAATGCCTTCTAGTTTAGTATTGTATTTCCGGAAATCAACATTGGGATATTTTGAAACGAAAGATTTTATTAATGTGATTTTCGATCAACTAATTCGACAGATTCCAATGGTGGCAAGGTAATAAGTCACGGGGATGCAGATGATCGTCTCGAGGAGTTGACTATCTATAAAGTCTGTAACAATTCTACGACTGTGATAAATGCCTTCTAGTTTAGTATTGTATTTCCGGAAATCTACATTGGGATATTTTGAAACGAAAGATTTTATTAATGTGATTTTCGATCAACTAATTCGACAGATTCCAATGGTGGCAAGGTAATATGCAGATCATCGTCTTGAGGAGTTGACTATCTATAAAGTCTGTAACAATCCTACGACTTTCACTCCCTCGTCGTCTTTAGGTGGTCGAAAAACAATAAAAACCGTTACCTCCTCGGTAAGAACCGCTGCTTTGCGGTTATTATTTCATTCAAAGGCTTGCTATTCCGAAAGAACGGCAATAAATCCGTGACGCTCCAGGTGATAGGATTGCTGCTCAGCGTCGGTTTTTCACGTTAGAAGTGTGTAACAGAAAGTGTTATAAACTACAAATTGAATAGGAGATTATCTAAACTCAGAAGCATCGGAAGGGTTCTAGGATTTTTCCATACGAGAAATGCCGTTGCTTGCTATTTCCGAGGAATTTGAAAATTCGCAAAAAAGACCGAACATTTCGGATAGAATTTTATCTATTACATTGGAAGCGAAACCTACAACGATGCTTACAATAATCAACGCTACGGATGAAGAAGTGGATCAGATTTACCGTACACTGTCGGATAAGATAAAAAGAATAACTAATAGAGAAATTGCAGTATCGATGAGTGATTTTAATTCCGAAATTGGCAAGATAAACAGTCGTCTACACGAACATCATTCACTAAGAACAGTTGATCAATTTAGTTTGGTTACTACGAATGAATCTGATTATCCGGTATTAAGAGAAGCCGATAAAACGCAATTTAGTCGCATATTTATGAAAGGTAGGAGATATAGTTGCTTTAGTAGAATCAAGATTGAGGTATGGCATCCAAGCGTGTGGATTAACTCAGAAAACATACGCAGAAAAAATTGAAAGATTACAGAAACAATGTTTGAATAACTCGACGTGAAGATAAATCAATGAGTGAATTAAAAAAAGAATTAAATGTATTAGATTGGTCTGTATTTGTTAGTGAAAATATGGAATTATATCATAAATGAAATATGCGATATAAAATATGAGAAAAGTATAAAGACAAAATACTTACTGAGGAAACAATTAAAATACAGAGTAGCGATACCGAGGACAAAATATGGCGTACAAATAGACAAATATATTACGACAAGAAATGAAACCCCAAATGACATATTAAAAGAGACAAGCATTAAAAAAAAAAAAAAAAAAACAGAAAATTAAACATTGGTTGATGGATGAAACAAATAAAATAATAAATAATAAATCAAAATAAAGAAAAACGGGAAAAAGGTCATTGTAAAAAACAAAACTTAGGGAGAGATTGAGCATAGCGACGCTATGAAAGTGCTGCTACAAATAAAAGTGCAAAAAAAAATAAAATATATATATATGTATATGTGTATATGTATATGCATATATATATATATATATATATATATATATATATATATATATATATATATATATATATATATATATAAGGAATTAGAATAATTACATAATAAGAAAATTAAAAATAATAAGTGTGGGTGGAAATGTGGAAATGAATGCGAGCAAATGATGTGTAAGTGGGAACAAGCGTGAGTGTAATTCAATACCTCTAAGTTATAAAAATTATTACATAATTATATTAAGAGGATGTAAATTATATATAAGTAAATCTGTCGACAAGCAAATGCTTGACGGAACAATTAAGAAATGTTAATTATAAGGCGTGGTTGTGTACTATATAAATGTGCATGTACTCTATTTATAAATTTAAACAAATATACGTTAAAAAAAATAAATAAATAAAAGAGTACATTGCAGAATGTCTTACAGAGTGCGCAGCAAAGGTGATTTTATCTAAGCGTTGTATCAAGATTAAAGTAAGATGGCATTATGTAAGTTGTCCCATTTTAATTGTGATGATTCTGTTCCATATTTTTCTAGTTAATTTACAGTGAATTGGAATAGGAATAATAAGTGATATGTGATCACTCGCTGCTAAATTTAGCGTGGAAAATAGTACCTATGAGGAAGACGCGTTTTAATGGCTGAAACTGCAATGAGTCACTTTAAAGAACGAATTCACATAGTTCCTCAATATTCTACGATAGTGACTGTTAAGGCGATCCGATCATAGGAATATGTTATAAGATCGGAGATATAGATTTTGGTGTAACTTTTCATATAGATTTCTCGTAAAAATATGGTTAATGGATTACGTGTAGAAATGTTTCGGATTGAGATTTTTTTCAGGCGTGATCCGCTGGATATCTTGAGTGTACTTTGATCTAAATTTGTATGATTGACGGAAGTAGATTTTTCAGTTTTCCTTTTTTTAATTATATCGAATATCAATGCGCGATGTTGGAGATTCTATGTTATTGTGAGATGTAGGCGAATCATATTTATTTCTTACTACTGGGGGTAAATACACGTCTATTGTTTCTGTATCTACTACACGATTGTCGGAGTATGTAAGCGCATTATTTAAACTTCTTAATTTTAATATTTATATATATATATTTTTTTTTAAATCGTGAAATTAATAATATATTCATCAAGACGGTAATATTTTAAATATAAAAAGAAACGCTAAAAGAAGAAAATTATTGCAAAAATTAGAAATAATAAAATGAGTATAATAAAAAAAATTATTACACTAACGTTTGATGATAAA
The DNA here is from genome assembly GCA_032883995.1 of Coronaproctus castanopsis. Classification (NCBI taxonomy): domain Eukaryota; kingdom Metazoa; phylum Arthropoda; class Insecta; order Hemiptera; family Monophlebidae; genus Coronaproctus; species Coronaproctus castanopsis. The sequence goes on from CM065052.1 coordinate 246,649,328, forward strand.
TTATTTTGAATAAATGTCGTTAGTCTTCAGTATAAATGTAGCTTAATATAATAATGTATCTCAGTCGTGAGCTAGATGCGTTAAATATAGTTGTAAGATAATTTTAAATTATTTCCTCGTCGTTAATAATTTATTTGTTATTATTTATCACCAATTTTTTTTTAACTCGAAAATATATTAATAATAATATTTAAAAAACTGCGTTATTATTTATTCGTAATTAACGATTTCTATTAAAAACCACCGTTCCGTATAGTAAGTTTTAAACTTTCATTATTATTATTATTGCTGAATTGTATCGTGGAATACGCATACTTTAATTACGTGTAACGATTTTTTTCCGATCTTTTTAGTGCTAACCAATCTCATCTATCTAAAAACTATTTTTATACGAAGTTCGCAAATCGCGCAAATGCGCATTTGAGACAGGGTTTTTCCCGAATTCTTCTTTTTACTTAATAAAATATTAATCATTATTAGAATTTATACTTAAATTATTACGATCGACCAGTATGGTTGTGATAAAAGATTCGATGCCGGTCATTTGGGTCGACACTTTTACATTTGTAATCTTTTTTTTTTATTAAAAGTTAAATTTTTGTTTAATAACAATGTTATTTAGTAGTTCATTTGCGATGTAAAAAAAAGTGCTAAATTTTGAGTCCATGAACGGTTAATATAATGTTTGAATAACGAAAGCTTCAAGTGAAAACTTTATGCTTTCATTATAAACATATGCGTCGATCATAAATAACTGACACTTTTTTGAGGTTTTGTTCCGTTTATAAAAGAAATATAAAAGTTTTAAGTTAACCAACAATGGTTCGAAAGTGATATTTCGTAATATGAAGTGAAAATTAAAAATTAGCACGTTATCACACTTATTAAAAAAAAAAATCACACGGGCTGGAGGTAATGAACTAATACATGACTGACACCCGGCTTAAAATGACATAAGAGTTTACGATCCTATCAAGATGAAAAGTGTTAAATTTGTGTTAGAAACTCAAAGTAAAGGAAAAATTCTAAAATATTACGCGTTGATGACGTTGCAATATAAAATAACTTTGAAGTCAAATTCAAGCAATCGTTGCTGAAATATCGAACGCAGTGAAAGTACACTGTGTGAAGAAAAAAAAACAACCGCGCCTCGTAGTGCAGGGAATAAGTGAAACTTAAAGACATTTTAACTAAATTCCCGATATAGAGTTTTTTTTTTCTAATTTTAGACAGGTGTCTACATAAACATACACACATACATGTATACATATAAGAATAAGCGCGTCTACGTGTAAAAGTCGACGGGCTTAATGCTGAAAAGGTGGTTTGAAACAGTAGTGCGGTACATGCGAACGGTATATATATATATATATCTGTTATTTTGTTGACACATCTAACGCAACAAACGTGGTTATATATATGCATATCTGTCCGTTAATTCGGTCCGATCGTTTTGTGGGTTAACTCCCCATATATAACGCGCCAATAGAAGTTTCACTTCAAAAAGCAGCTTGGACAGGAGTTAGGGAACCCGGTGCAACTTGTACGTAGTTGACTTAGATAGGTGCATTTTGCGCGTACCCGTTCGTTCGATGTTGGCGGGGAAATTTTCCTGTTCGTATGAGCATTATTTGTGGTCTACGGTTGGCCAATTCGAAATCGTTTAAGTTAAAACGTGAATTACGATAAGTATATTATACGAAGAAAATAAACTTTTATGGCACATATATATATGTATATATATAGACTTAATAACAATGAAACGTAAAAAGCGAACGATTAAAATCAACATCGTTGAGAATATAACGTCGGATATAACCGGAAGCCCGAAAAGTTTTCTCGAGAACCGGCCTCTATTAACAATTAGAAGATCGTCTCGTGGACCGAGCGTCTGCGTCCGAGAGGATTAATTACGTGGCGATGTTTGTCGCATAAATTTCGCACAACGATAAACTCACATAGTCTGGACGTACTAACGCTCGACAAACGTCGTTTACGGTTGAGAAGTTGCGTCGTTGTTAGCGGTGGCGATGGTTATGATAGTGGTGCTGGTGTTAGTGATGACGATCGTGGTAGCAATTGTATTTATCATCGTGGCGAATTAAGTTTTCGAACAAACATAAATAACCGCTACATTCCGTTAACGAACGACAAATTTTCAGCGTACAATGCTAGTAATAATAATAATAATAATAGTAATAATAATCGTTTATACCGCTAAGTAGCGTGTCACTTTGTTCGCTTATATCCGCAAAATCCACGTTTTAGTGTTTTTGAAACCGACGATAGAAATTCGGAATTAGCGCGGACGAAATTCGCGTAAATTAAAATATAAAGGTCGTTTATGTAGTATATTAAAGTTTTCGTATAAAGGTAAGTTGTCCGTTTATGTTAGCGATAACGATAAGTACAGAAGTCAAAGTATTCACGCGAGGTTAAAACACGAAAACAAGAAAAGGTAAATATAGACGGACGCAGAGAATTAGAGTGCGGGATCCAGCCAGTAATTAGAAGCTAGGGTAAGGAAGGTATTTAGAAAAATGAGAATAATCATCATTATTAGGTTTATCTGAAACATAGTTTAAGCAGGAATAAATGAGTTTTGGTGTTTAATTTATAATTAGGATCAGATTATTAAGAAAAGTGGAACGATATTTTTAGCGATTACATATATTTCGATCGTCGATAAAGCTTCGGTCATCGCTTAGTCCATTTACTGACGTTATCGTTAACCGTTTTAATTAACGATGTCCGCTATTACATGAAATTTTAATGTTAACAAAATAAATCTAAATGTCTCGATTGTAAAAATATTTATATAAATATGTTGAAAATACAATTTATAATAAAATTTTAAAATGTACGACTGAAAGATTTAATCGAAATAATAATTTATCGACATTTGCGTATTAGCTACTTCGGAACGTCCTATTGCGTAATTTTATTTGATGATGACTATTCTCGTCGAAATGAATCCTGCAAAGTGTACTAACGTCCGATTTACTCACGAAATCAATTAGGCATCAATGTTATATATATACACAGAAGCGATAGTAAGAGATAATTTTTTGTGACCGTACACTAAGCTGAATGATACACGCGTAAACATTAGAAAACGACTTATCAAATTAACATCTATTTGTATTCTAAAACTCTCCTCTATGCTGATGACATCGCGGTATTTAGTTCCAATACAACATTTTCCGACGACGCCTTATGTAATATTGATATTGATTTAATCGAACGAGTTCTGTATAAGTTGGGCTTTAAGTGCCCAGAAATGGCAGTGGTTTTTACATACAGGCATTACACAGTCAATAACTTCTCTATCACAACAGAAAATGGTGTTATTCCCTTTATCAGTTCGGTATTTGGTATTACATTGGATACGCGTTTAACATGGCGGCCACATGTTGATCACCTTATAAAAATTATTAATCGCGCAGTCAACATTCTACGTAATTTATACAATACTCGTTGGGGGGTGATCCTTTCATACTGTTAACTCTTTATAGATTGTTAATTCGATCTAAAATGGAGTATGGTTGTGTTTTTTATGGATCTGAATCATTATGAAATAAGCTTGATCGGGTACAAAACGAGTGTGTGAGGCTATGTATTGGTGCAGTTTACTCCGATACCGGCATTGATTGCAGAGTGTAAGGATTCATCCCTTACAGTTTAGACGGAGTTATTTAGCACTAAAGCTGTTGATCAGTAGAATGAACATAGATCGCTTTACGTTATATAGTTTGTTCTACCGAGTTTATTCCGACTGGCGGTTTTCAAATAACAAGATTCCCCTGCTGGCTTCAGTTTTAACTAGGTTGGAAGAATATCAGGCCCAGACTATGCGAATTCATATACCCATCCGATTTATGTCACCGTATTCATACAATTTTGTCAATAAAATAACATCTTTCTTTCTCGAGAACTAAGTTCTCTGGGCCTCCGCCACTGATCCGGGCTACATTTAATAATATTATCGCTGAAAATTTTCCTACGCACATCCTTGTTTATACGGATGGATCGAAGTCGGCTCAGGGAACGGGTGCAGCAGTTTACATCCCATCTCTTAATACTAGCATGGCGTACAAATTATCTGATCTCTGTTCCGTATTTACAGCTGAGTGTGTGGCAGTATTTATTTCCTTGTCGTCCTTAATTGATGCGAATCTTCCAGGCAATTATCTCGTTGTCACCGACTCACAACGTATTTTAAAGGCTATTGAAAACAAAGTGAAGGTGTCAGATTGATTTCATCTACGTTGAAACTTAATCAGCTGGAAAACTTGAGTATAGTTGTGTCTTTCTTGTGGGTACCGGGACATCCAACAATCCCCGGCAATGAAATTGTAGATGCACTAGATAAAGGGGGGTCTTCTAATGGGGTAGTATTCTCTTCAGTTTCAACGCGTGATGTCATACATTTTCCACAGTCGGAACATAAAAAACTCTGGGAACAGACGTATATGGAGTGTATACAGCGGTCGCCTCTTACTGCGTACTATCAACTGCAGCCGTCTCTCCCTTTGGTTCTACTTTTTTAAAAAGATTAAGCGGAGAGGAATTGTACTTATCAGCAGATTGCGGTTTGGGCATTGCTTGTTGCCGGACCGTCTGTTCCTTATTGCGGTTTAAAGAAAATCCGTATTGCCCTCTACATGCTGGTCGTGCAGTCTGCAACCCTGATCACGTGTTCTTCGAATGGCCTTCTTTAACAACATTACGCTCTGTACTGTATCTTAAATTACTGCACGCGTCCCGTAATGGTCCTCTTTATAACGTACTATCCCTTCGGCATATTGAGAATCTACATCTGTTCCCGGACGTAGCGATTTTTCTAGAGAAGTTGTCCGAGTTTATAAAAATATGAGTTAGTAATTATTACACGGTATCACGTTTGGTAAGCTGTAAAGGCATCCCCATTAAAAAAAAACCAATAATTATCTGCTGCTTAATATAAATCCTGCCTGCTCTTGTGAAATTTATTTTAATAAGTATAGTTCTATTCTTTCATTAATTATAGTCAACATAATTTTGCTTGATTGCCACATTAAAGCTATTAGTCTGTAATTTCTGCAATCGATTGTTGATTCCTTTTTTATGTATAGGTATGAATACGGAGTAGCATAATTCCACTGGCCAAACGCATCTCCATACTTTTAAACATAGTGTAAAAATAATATCTATGGCCGTCCTTTCCATTGAACCGAGTTTTTCAATTGCGATAGAGTCTGGTCCCGGAGCTTTCCCGGCTTTAATTTTCCTTACCACTTTCTCTGCTCCCTCTAGTTTATAAAAATATGAGTTAGTAATTATTACACGGTATCACGTTGGGTAAGCTGTAAAGGCATCCACATCTCTATTTAGTTTTTAACAGCAAAGTACTCGTTTTCAAAATACTTGCGATATCTGTCGAATAATTAACGGTTCTGTGAGCTACGATGGTGTCTTGACGGTTACAAGTTTTTTTTAAACTTTTAAAGAATCTTTCGAAATTTGTTCGTCTTTAATACGTCATAATATCGTACATAATTCAAATATCAGGTAATACAGGGTGACCGAGAGAAGACGGACGGTTTTTTTTTTTTTTTAAATAGCGCAATTGGTAACACTGTTATAAGGCAAACCGACGTTTAGTGTATACACGTTCGTTTTTGTCCAGTTTTTCAGTTATCAAGCAATCCTATAACGAAAAGGAGCGCGCTTTTGTTTATTTTCGACGCGAATCAATCGCGACGAGATAGTTTCGAAAAGAATTTAAAGTTACGCGATGTAAGTACCATCTCGCGATTTAATTTTAAGGCTGGTTGACAATTTTCGAGATACGACTTTGTAACGGATAAAAACCCGTCCCGAGCAGGAGAAATTAAAAACCGGTTCGTACTTCTACAAACATCGATCGAGTTCGAGCAGCGATCATTCGCAGACGCTCTGCTCGTCGTCTTTAAAACTGTCGAGAGAATCCGTTCGCCTTATATTGCTGGAAGACTCGAAGAAACTTCATCCTTGAAACTGGTAATAAGTCGGGAATTAAAAAGTGTCGACCGTGCACAACGAAAAATTTTGCTGAAAATAATCGAAGACGAATAGATCGATTTAAATAATCTTTTAAATGAGCGATGAAGGGTAATCTATCCGTAAACAGAACTGTGTCCGAATTCAATCGAACAGAAGCAGTCACACAGCGATAACCGTCTGTTACAAAACGAACTTACGGTTAGATCGAAGCACCGAGTTTATAAATCACATAGACTTAGACGTGGCATATAAGAAAGTGGTCTCATATATTCTTTACGAGCAGTTTTGATTAATCCATAGATGAATTTTCATCTCATTTAGTCGTTTTTTTATTTAATTATATTAAAATACGTCGAAGCGTGTAATTTCAAAAATTGTAAACTACGACTGGAACGGTTAATAAATTGTTCGTTTCGATTTCTTCTCTTATTACGAAATGTTTTGTAAACAATTTGTATTTTTTCTTCTTTTTAATATTATTCGCGACCAACTTTAAAGTCGTATAAATATATATATATATAGATAGATATATAGATATATATGTATATATATATGTATATTTATCTCTTCCACGGTATTATTCATTTTCCGCGCCATCTACTTCCGAGAACTCTCTTAATATCCTTTATCATATTTACGTCTGAACCGTAATTTAACTTTTCTATATTATATAACGTGTAGACGATATAAAATATTGAGCGAACAAAAAAAAATAAAAAAAAAAAATAAATAAAAATAAAAATAAACTTTTGGAAAGTTGGAGAATTTTGCAACTTTCCCGAAGAAATGCATCTCGATGATACATCACGTCGGACTTTATACAACAGAGTCTGGAAATTTTATTAGAAATAACCGAACTTTTACTCGGAATTCCGAAGTGTTCTTCCGCCAGTTTGATATACGCGTACGTTGTAGATAACAAAAAGATAGTTCGAATCGAACTTCAATTTTATATTAGGATTAAAAGGGTTTCAGTCGATAATCTTATTATAGTATCAGTATTTTTCCATATATTTCCTTCTAACCGGCTGTTTTAATGTAAAAGTCGCTAAATGATTAATACGACAAGAACTAACGCATTATCTAGGATAAAATAAAAAGAACTATATTTAAATTGAGGGTTCCGCACAATGGTTGGAACACTTAATGGGGATTTAAAAATGAATTGACGACAGCGTTTCTAAGTTACTCCAGTCACCGTAGTTGTCACACCTATTACTTTTCACTGCGACGTTAAGTATGAACCATCACTAACAGAAGCGCTAACGTGGAATGGCTTCCATTGCCTTCCACTTACTTTTGACAGCGTGCACATTTACCGATCAATTGGATGAATATAGCTGAGATGGCTAGAAAAACCTTTTTACCGTATGAAAAATTCTCGTCCATAGTGAGATTCCAGTTACACGAGCAGAATTCTAAGTCAACTACCGCTACGACACGTACCCTATATATATATATATATATATATATATATATATATATATATATATATATATATATATATATATATATTTATAAATATAATTTCCCAAATAAGGCGAGAAGCACAATGTTGTACAGTTCGCTGACGGGTTCCCGTATTCTTGGCCGTTTTATTGATAAAACGTTTCCAGGCGCACGACGTGGACGTGATGCGGGACGGCATAATCTCAGGAACAATTAAATCAACGCCAACTGTCTGGCTTCCTGTCCTATCTAATGTAACTCCACCACATATCAGAAGGCAACAAGCTGCAATGAAGAAATAGGGTAAATATGATCGAAAAACTTTGCCAATCCATCAAGACCTTAATGCACCGCGAAGATTGAAATCAAGAAAACCTCCACATGCTACAGGACAGGAGCTCATTAAGAACAATTTTAACTCAACAGACGCATGGAAGCAGGAGTGGGACAGAGGCCCAGATGGTAAAAAGCTGGTTGACCACCAAACTCCAGACCACCTGGTTTTGAACTAGCACGAATAACGTAGACTAGATTGAACCGAATAAGGACCGGTCATGGAAGAACAGGCCAAATGAGTTGTGGGGCATTTCCAATATCCAGAAATGCGACTGTGGTGCGCAATGTCAGACTATCGATCATATTGTAACCGAGTGCCCTATACGAGGGCTCTACAAGGAGGCTGGGCCGAGGTAAAGGATCTCAAGCACAATGCGAAGGAATGGCTTAAACGATTGGACTTGAAGTTATAGAACGAGGCGGATATAGATCCCGTGCCCAGAGACATACGCAAAAGTAAAAGTAAGTATATATATATTAATTTATAAGCATCGTTTCGTTATTTCTCGAATATTGATTAAGACATTCGATGTACGGTCAAACTAAAGTATCATACAGGCTGAAGTCAAGGAGCAGTTTCATGAAAACTACCAAGCAATTAATATTGCAAACCGAAAAAGAACGGATAAATCGACGGAGTAAAGAAATTAAACCAAACCCGGTAAGACCGCCACAGGAAACGCCGACACCAGGACATAAAGAGAGATGGCCAATATAGCGCGCAATAAACCGAATACAGACAAGCTGTGCTCGTACAGCATCAGAAATGATTAAATGGGGCCTGGTGGAATACCCAAAATGCCAACGAGGAGAACGCCAGATAATACAACACATATTGGAGTGTAAAAAGAACCCGACGATGCATACAATGCATCATGTTACCTACCTTAGCAAATGAAAAATCCAAGATCCTGGCCGAATATTGGTGCGACAAAATATGAATCCCAAGCGAACCGGATACGAAATGATGAAGAAGATTATATATTATTATTTCATATTATTACATATTATTATTATTATTATTATTATATATTATTATTATATATGATTATTATGTATTATTATTATAGACTAGCTGTACCCTGCCACGCTTCGCTGTGGCACATTGTGATTGAATGGTTGCGAAATGAGAAATAAAACAAAGAATACATGTCATATAAGTTTAATTTTGCAACACTTGTGGATATACAATATTTTTTGTTTTTCCACTGTCTGCGTAGATAAAAAGACTATCTGGTTTGCCGACTCGGGAACACGCAACATACAGTTGTCCACATGAAAAGCAATCCGCATCTAAATCTAAACCACACAATTCTAAAGATTGACCTTGAGCTTTATTGATTGTGATTGCAAATGCCAATCGAATTTGGAATTGCAATCTTTTAAATTGAAATGGTGTATCGATTGGGATCATGGGTATTCGAGGAATGAGGACATCTTCACCATTGAAAGGCCCCGTTAAAATCGTTGCTTCCAATACGTTATTTATCAATTTCATAACTGCAAGTCGCGTGCCGTTGCAGAGTTTTGGCTGATTAATATTCCGCAAGAGGATAATTGGCACACCTATTTTCCATTTAAGTATGTGTGGTGGTATTCCTGGCAGATCAAGTGAGTTTAAAAATTCCCGTAGGATAATTAACTACTTCATCTGCTTCCACAACGGTGTCTATGGACTTATAAGTAATTTCATCACTTTGAATACTGGATGGAATAACATTATTAAGTTTATAGACACATCTTTATTCTTTGCGGCAAGGATAGCTCTCTCACTGAGCCAATCGTGATTTCTATGATTTATTTGAATATCAGGAAATAATTTTTCGATCAGTTCTTCTTTCGATGTTACTAAATTACAAAAATGATCGGGAAATGATATTCGTCTAGACGTTTCATCGACTGGCAGCTGTCTGTTTCTAATTTCCAGTAACTGTCGTGAAAATACCTCAGCTGATGGATCATTCCGCAACTGGACACGCATATTCGTAGTCAACTGCAATGTACGTACGTGCCGCCATAGTGTTGAATATTTCAGGCAACCATTTATTTCGTCTGCTGGTGTCGATCGAGAAATTACAGGCAATGTTTGCCTAAAATCTCCTGCGAGCAATATCAATGCATTCCCGAATGGTTGAACGTTTCCACGCAAATCTCGTAATGATCGATCAAGAGCTTCAAGCGATTTTTTATGTGCCATCATGCATTCATCCCAAACAATTAGTTTACATTTTTGTAATACTTTTCCCATACCGGATGCTTTGGAAATATTGCACGTAGGAGTCTCGATGATTTGCATGTTTAATGGCAACTTTAGAGCTGAATGCGCAGTTCTTCCACCTGATAACAATATCGAAGCTATTCCAGATGAAGCAAGAGCTAAGGCTGTGCCATTTTTTGATCGAACCGTTGCTAGAATCAATCTAATGAGGAATGTTTTCCCAGTTCCAAATCCCCTCAACTCCGTTATTTATCATTTACATTATGCGATCATAAATGCCTTTCTGTTCACGCGTTAATTTGGGAATGTTCGATCGGACATATGCCTGAAGATCATCAATGTTGTAACTCTGTTCACGGCGTAAATCTACATCAAATGCAGCAGTCGCAGTTCGGGTTGGTGCTGGCATTCCTAATTGAATAAGAACTTTATTTGCAATAGCTAAGCACTTGTCTTCAATATTTATCAATGCTTCGTTGTAAATTCTAAGGTCATATTGGCATTTTCGTCATTTTCTAATAAATACATAGTGTTCTGGCGAAAGCGTCGTCCTGGCATAAGGTGAAAAAAGCAGTCGTACCAGGTGAATTAAGGGCTGTTTCTTGCACATTTGCATCTGTGAAATAAACACGCTGTCCATTTTCTAAATGTACTGCCAAGTGAACCACAGCTGGATTGCGTTCATGCATGGGAAATGAAAAAATTCGCCATGCACCCTCATTGCTGCTTATGTATCTTCCAGCCTGATATTGAGCAATTTCATCGATATCTCGTACTGCATTTTTGTCACGATTATCTGATTGCACACTAAAAACTGCCATATCGCTGCCTTTATTAACATATTTACAGATGTATTTAATTGATTTGACGGAATTGCAATATTCTACGTTTATGTGGGCTTTATATGTTTTTGACAGCAAAGGAGAATATGGAACCACCCAACGGTTGTCTAGATCAATATCACCATTTTGCATGCGTATAGTTGCCAAATTCTAACCATCTTCAGTTGATCGTCTTCTATACCGAGGATATCCATCGTCGCCTGTTACTGTGTTCGCTGTGAATGTTCGAGGATATTGCTTAGAGCATTTCCCATTTACCATGCATGGTGAATTTGGATTTAGTGTACCACATGGTCCATGTATCATGTTTTTGATAATAACTGCATGCAAATCCTTATCGACGTCAGCTCGTGGAATCTCAGCGCATATTACATCGTCGATTTCGTCTGAAGTTATTTTATTATAGAGCCAGATTAGTATATGCGCATGTGGCAATCCTCTCTTTTGCCATTCCACTGAATACATCCAGCAGCGCACAGATCCAAATACTTCATGTTTCACGATGAAATCCATCAGCAATTTAAGCTTTTGTCGGAAAACGCGTGCTATAATGTCATGCCTATCCACGTGTGATTGTCCAGGAAGTAACAGCTGCCGTATCTCGTCCCAAGCTGAATTGCATGTGAAAGTGATAAATAAATCTTAATGATGAACATATAACATTCTTGAGCATATTCTTGCATGTGACGCGGACTGTTAATGGCAAAATAGTTAGCTTTCCAACGTTGGTTGTAGTACCGTCATTCACAACTGCATCTCGCAAATGAACATATTATTCAGAGCGTAGTTTAGTCTGATTCAAACGGAGAAATAGCAAATGTTCCGTTTCAATTTTAGCATTCATATCCACAATATACTGGTGAAACAATTGACGGCATTTTAAAATACAAATGTCCTCGTTCATACGAATCATTAAGCGGTATGCGTAAAAGTTCATTGAGCTGCAATTTTTATTGATTTCTGCACCATTTACTGAATTTATCATTTTCACATTGAAATGATATCCATCGGCACCATCCCAAAAGATCACTGGATATTGTATAAAGCATCGTAACAACGGTGAGTTTCTGCTACGTTTATCAATTGATTATTTCTCCGATGGAGAACAATATCTCTAGGTTGGAACTGATCTCCGACTATGACAATTGCTACTTCGTCTATAGTTGGAGCATTATATCTCCGGACATATTCTCTAACGGAAGTTTTGTCTGCGTGAATAATAATTTTTTGGGTATCTGATGGCATCATATCAATTGCTGTTTTGAACAAACGCACCAAATTGTTCCTTTTGTGAAGAAGCTCCTGTAGCTGCGAAATAATGGATCTTCTTAGCGAGGTATGTATTCCACAACGTGCATCTACTTCATCTCTATCATCACCAATGAAGTACATTTGTAGGAATTTATGGTCGCTATCTGAGAACGAGAGCAGGGAGCCAGCTTTGTGATATATTTGCCCTTTGATTTCAAAAGTTGGCATGAATTGAGCAGTCGCAATTTCCGCACCAAATGACGTCATTTGGAAGCAAGAGTTATATTTCCTGATGTTCGATAGGAAATGCTTCGATTCAACGGTAGATCCAGCAAGTAAAGTTTTCAATAGCTCTGGTGGTGCATCAAGTTGAGACAATTTGATTTTTCCGCCAGTGCAACACATCCCTTTTGTTTCATTATTAAACTTTAGAGCCACTCATCTGACCAATGGCAACATGCTGACTTGAACTATAATCAACAGCTGGATTGTACCGGAACGCAAGACGATTGTATTCAAGATGCAGATCAGCTGTTCTTTCTGTTCGTGTTTCAGCTATCCTCACCCTTTAGCGTTCATTCCGTTCAGAACGAACCAAATTTGTTGCTGCTCGCAATCGTGCATCCTCAAGCCTGGCTGCTCGTCTTTCTGCTGGGTCCACGTTAAGTATCTGGAAGGTGCTTAGTCTGTTCCTCTCTCGTACGGATGCTCGCTCTTCCTCAGTCATATTCGAAAGCCGTCTTCTGTGTGGCGAGTGTGACGGCCCAAATTTGACTTTCTGCGAGGCATTATTTCGGTTTTCACCGGAACGGAAGAAAGGAATGAGATTATAACTTCTTATGACTAGCACAGCTTTTATATTCTCCTATCTTTGGTACACAGCTGATCGTTAAAAAACTGTTTTTTTTTCGCGGTCGCAGATATGTGACTGATGAAAAAATTAGATAAAAACAATCCTTGATGCGGATTATATATCATGCTAAAATTTCAGCTCGATCGGTGCAGAACTTTTTGAGTTTTTGAAGCGTACACAAACCAACATAACATTTTTATATATATATAAGATATGTTTCCAGATATAAATAGCAATTTACTATGTAATTTTGTAAATCAATATATCTAATGAATCGATTCAGGTTAAAAAAAATCACCTAGAATATTTTCGAATTTTTTATTTTGTATATAAACATCGTCGATAAACCAAAATTGTCGAATATATCGCGGAAAAGCCCACATTATAGGCGTGTCGCTGTTTTTTTGAATATACAAGGCAGATAAGAAAAAGTGCCGTTAGTCGTATTGTTATTCAAATTATGAAGATTTGCCTAAGTAGTACTTTTTAACGGTAGTATTGAAAAATGCCGTTTTCGGAATATTAATATTAAATTTAGAATCCAAATAACGTAATAAATATGTTCTGTTTTTTTTTTTGAAAATCGTATATCGTCGAAATTTATAAATAATACATTCCACGCTTACTTCTTGTCCTCAATACGTAGATTGGTAGATTCTGTAATGTTCGATCCTTTTAAACTACCATTCGAATTACCTTAGTTGGGCCTTTCGTTTTAAATTTCCACAGCTTACTCTCGTATTCTTTATTATTTGCTCGATGCGCGTTTTCCCGGCGTTTCCGTCTTGCCGTCTATTTTGCCTTCTATTATATGTACTAGCGTCTGATTATGACGAAATAGATGTTTTATCTATTTAATCGCCCGCCTCTTTTTAACGTATTCATTACAGTTCTCGATTCGAGGACTATTTCTAGTCTCCATCTATAGCTGATTTTTACATTTCAAAGGCTTCTACTCTGTTGCACATTTGTTTGTTAAAATATACGAAATGCTTCCCAGTTTCTAAGTTGATACATCATTTTGCCCTATGTAAGGATTGTTTTTTATTGCAAAGTCGTTTTTGCTAGGATAATTCTCGTCGCTATTTCTTTATTGCTTCTCGCGTCCTAAATTATTATGTTTCGAAAGATATATCTATTCACACGCTTTAGCGTTTTTCCATTGATTTGTATGTTTACTTTTCCCCCCTTTTGGTTTTATTACCACACAACGTGTCCCAATTTGTTCTATATCTTTTCCTTTAACAACTATCGCATTTCGAACTTCGAGAATTATCAAATCCGTCTTTTTACCTACATAGTTGTTCGTGATATATTTGCTCGTATACTATTTCAATTTCTTCTTCTGCACTGTCGGATGTTAGCATCTACATTGTATTATAACTATGTCGATACTGTTTCCAATCTAACCGTCATCATTGAGTCGTTATATTCTACTGTTTTTACTTTATTTCCACTTTTGTTTATTTAAAATTTTTCCAAGGCCGTTTTATTTCTTTCGACCGTTCGAGCTTATACTTCTGTATTCGTTACTATAAAAGTCATTCGTATTATTCCATATCGTCTTGCTCTCAACTCCGAACCTTTTAAATACTCATTTCACATTGTCTACTTTTCTGCATTATGTTGAGAGATTTCACATTCCACATAGCGATCGTTATAATAATAATCTTTTTATTTTTCTCGTAATCTTCTATTTTCAGTCGTCCTCTTTTGATATGTGCCCCGGCAACCAACTACTATACGGGCGGTTGCATATTTCTCCACATATGGCCATATAGGGAGTGGGATATCACCGACATCTCCTGAAAGAGTTAAGTAATGATGAAAAACTTGCACTCTAGCAACTATGGCGTTGCGTTATATACATGTGTAAAATGTGGGCATGCAAAAATACATATATATATATATATATATATAAAATTGCTGTTAACACTGATCTATTTTTTAGCCATTTAATTTATCGTGTATGCCTGTAATTCTTCTCATTGTAAAAAATTGCGAGCGTTTTTACGACCTCACCACGTAGAAGTTTTTTATAATAAATATGTTATACCGCGTGATTTTAATCAACTATTAAATAAAATCTATGATTCTGGAGCATTCCCAGCTGAATGGCTAAAGTCAGTATTCATAATGCTACCGAAGAAACCCAATACGAGGAAATGCAGTGATCATAGAATGATTAGTCTGATGTCGTGTTCGCTAAAAATTCTTTGAATACATCGACGTATTCGGAACAAAGAAAATATTGGAGGAACATAGTTTGGATTCAGAAATGGGTTTAGCACAAGAGACCTTAATAGAAAAATGTTTAGATCGACCAAAGCCGGTTTTCCTCTGTTTCATCGATTTTGAAAAACCTTTTGATAATGTGAAACTTGATGAAATATTAGAAAAGAGTAGACCTGAAATCTATCCAACTAATAAAAAACCTTTATTGAAACCAGACTGCTTCTATAAAAGTGGATGACACACGGATGATATAGAGATAAAAAAAGGAGTTAGACAACATTCCTATTTAATATATACTCATCAGAAACGATATTTAAAGAAGCGTTAGATAATGCGACAGAATGCATAAAAATCAATGGTGTTTTAAAATAAACAATTTACATTATGCCGATGATACGGTGATAATAGCAGATTGACAAACAGATCTGAAACAATTACTTGACCGTATAAACCTGTCCTGCAGAGAATATAATTTACCGATTGATGTGGCAAAAAACAACAGTTACGGTAATAAGCAAAAAACACACGCCGCGTATGATAATAAAAATTGAGAATAAAGTACTAGGGCAAGTGGGAAGATACCTCGAGCTATCGGCTCATCAGAATTAGAAATAAGATCTAGAATTGAAATAGCACGAGTAACGTTTCAAAAGCTAAGTAATTTTCCCCGAAGTCACGATGTTAATCTCAGAAACTTGGACATTAAAAGTTGACTTGTTTTTGCTAACAACACCATGGACAGCAAAAATAACAAATAAAGAAGTTAATGAAAAAAAAACCGGAGGAATTAACCGATTAAAGAAAATTAATTATGGTCATATGATGCGAGGACCAAAATACGAACTATTACAAATAACGCGGATGGGAGCGGTAGAAGGTGTTCGTGGTGTCGGCCGCAGAATAATGTCACGGGTTTCAAATATTCAAGAATGAATGACGGTTACCGCAGTCGGAAATCTTTTCCATTTAGCAAGGATCCGGCAGGTATAGTTCGAAGCAGTGAAGGATGTGGACGCCGACCTTCGATAACGAGGCTCAAGAAGAATACGATAACATTTTACGCGTTTTAAATAAGTATAAGTGTGGATATAAAATTGTATCAAAATGGAGTTTTGACAAATACGCCTAATGTTCCTCTGTAACTAATATATATCAGGTTTTTTACGTTTTGTTTTTTTTTCGAATAATTTGATATATATTTTATAATTATATTAACTATGTAATTCAGTGTGCTGAGGTTTTATTGATAGGATGTCGTTTTGTGTATGAAATAATTAATAAATAAATGCTCGTTTCCGAAAGAAATGACGGAAATCAAATGGTAAGTTACTTCATTGTATATTGCCGAATTTTAAGAAGTGGACTAAATTAAAATAGTTAAATTTAACATATATCTCTTTCTTTTAAAAAGTTACGTTTAACTAACTCGCGCTCTGCGCCGCCCACTTTGTGTGATACTACAGGACATCGCAGCTCTATATTTTGAGAGTTTTTTATCCTTTAAAAGTAAAATCATCGAATGTTTAATATTAAAAAATATTCTCCGTATAAACGTGATGATGTTCGGAATAAATTTTCTTTATAATTTAAAATTTTTGCGAAATTTTTAAATGAAAAGGAACTTGTTGACAAAATATATATATATATATATATATATATATATATATTTTATATAACACGATAAACGTTTTTCGTTCTACTTATAATTCGCCGCATAATTTTTCTTCGCTTAAATTTTCTACTACATAATGAAATCGTCGAGTAATTTCGTCATAATTAATCGTCGGAATGTTAAAGAATTGAAATTTTGCTCAAATTCCAAATCATAATTTTTCCCCTATCGGTAAAATTTGAAATAAGTTAGTTTTTAATAAAATTCACTTTTCAATTCGAATTATTAATCCATACGCAAATACACATACACACATATATACCAGTTCGGATAACTTTCATTTTTTATTAATGTTTTGCGCCAAATTTCGAGAGAACCTTTTTTGAAAGTTACGGACTAAATGTTCAGGCTGATTTCCTGTCTCTCGGTGGGTAATTTCATGCAAATTAGTTTTCAAACAATTTCACTCTTTGATTTCTAATGTTAATGTACACACACAAGCACCGTGTCGTCTACATACAGAACCAAATGTTCAACATCTCAGTCGGCTTCTTAATGTTATCTGCTGATCAGTTACCTCAAATATATTTATTATAAAGTTGCAAAAAAAAAGGAATTAAAATTATTTCGTAGATTCCCACGAAGTACAATACGTATTGGAAATTATACGAATTCATTTTCATTTTGATCAAAAAACACATTTACAAAAATTGTTAAAAATAAAGAAAAACGCGAATAAAAATTAAGGCATTTTCCGTATACGTTGCATTACATACGCTACGACGAGATTAATTATTTACAAAAATGTTGATAATTAATTCTGCATTTAATATTTCGCCTTGTTTATTCTTAGTAGTTCTGTTGGATTTTATTATAATACCGAAGTGTTGGGATGTTAATTGCAATAACTTGACTATTTCCCTTGAAGGCTAGCCAATTTTGTATACGAAAAAATAAATGCAACATACTTGTTGATGATATTAATATTGTAAAAAAAGGGTACATAGATCAGTTGAGTCGTCGGAATAGCCTAGTGCCCAGAGCATGGACTTCCATACAGAAGGAACCGATTTCGAATACCATCGACGATGCAAAAAATTGTTATCAGAAAATAATTAATAAATAATCCTAATAATATTATCGTGCAATACAATGGCAAACCACCACGATCAACACCATATACACGCGCTACTAATTATACACAGTACGCTACAAAAACACGCGGGCCTGCAATGCAACGTGACAACAAAACGATTACAATCAGTTCCCCCGGCTTAATGCCGTATTATGATTGACTTGTACGCTACTTGCACTGTACAACAAATTATGTAACGGAGACGACACTTAATGGTGATGATAGATCCATCGACGAACAAAAGCTTGACGGAACATTATTATTTAAATTAATGCACCATATACATCAACTAATGGGTAGACGCATAGAGGTAAATAAGTATTAAATTAATGTAGTCCAGTATCTTGTAGGAACAGGATGAATCTGTAGAAATGTTGTAATCAAGGAGTAAATGTAAGGAAGATGAAAGACCGCATTACGTTCTCTGTAGGCTGTATTTGAGGACATTCTGTTAGTATATGTTGAACAGATAGCATAACGTTGCAGGCTGCGCATAACGGAACTTCTAATCTATGAAGAATCAGTTTGTGCCAAGCGTTCGTGGTGGCTGGTTGTACAATTATCGCTTTAAGCACGTGGCATTAGCTTTTTTAAATCAATACCTTTAAATAAAGAAAAAATAGGGAAGCTGTGTCTGCCTTGTTATGGCGAATAACAAAAACCATAGTGAGTGACTTTTCATCTTCTGATTGTTTTCTCTCTTTTTCCTGCTGTTTACCACCTTTCTTCACAACCAAGCCTCTAATAACAACCTCTCTTCAACTTTCCAACGGGCATTAAATTCTGAGAAATTGTTGCCCGAGTGATTATTATGATGCGGCAATTGATTACATAATATTAATACTATCATGGTAAGCACAAACACGATTATCCTTAATATCCTTAGTTTAGAGGTCTGTATGCAGTTGATGGTTAACAAAAAACTTCTCGGTATTATAATTATAACCAATGAAATCAGTGCAGCCGTTATATACATTCAAAATATACTTAGGAGAGACGTTAAAATATTTATGAGAATACTCAATATTGCTTTGAGAGATGTGCATTTGTCCAAATAGAAGATTTGCAGGCGTTAAGAAAGACATCAAAATAAATGCCTGCAACTTTTAAACTTACTTTGGATTACTTTACTGATGCGCTGGTGTCGGACGGGGAGATTCGAAGGCGTTCATTTATTTTTAAACGCCTGAAAATTTTGAGAATATCAAATATTAGTTTAGGAGATGTGCAGGTGTCGGCGTACAATATTTGCTGGTGCTTAAAATAAGCTCCTGCAAATTTTAAACTTACTTCAGATTACTCCAAAGATGTTTAGGTGCCGGAAGGAGAGATATGCAAGCGCTAGGAGATGCATTAGAATAAATGCCTGCAACTTTTAAACTTATTTAGAGTTACTTAGTAGATGTGCAGGTGTCGGAAGGAGAGATTAGTTAAAAATATTTATTTTATGTTTAAGTTAATTATTATTTAAATTGTCAGGTATTGCGAATAATTTGAGATAAGAAATTAGACTTTAATTATATTTAAAAAAGAGTTAAATGTCAATAATATTTTATTTATCATTATTTATAAATAATAGGGCGTTCGTGCAATAATGCATATAGCCAGTAATTATCGATATGTACATACTTTATGTCTTTTATATATACACTCCTAATGGAAGTGTAACTTGAAATAAATAAATAAATAAAATAAATAAAATAAAATAAGTTAAATAAATAAATAAAATAAATAAAATAAAATAAGTTAAATAAATAAATAAAATAAAATAAGTTAAATAAATAAATAAAATAAATAAAATAAAATAAGTTAAATAAATAAATAAAATGTTATCGTGATTATTAGCAACATAAATTGTGTAAAACATGAATAAAACATAAAATTACTCAATTTTATGTTTTATTCATTTTTTCACGTTTATGAATGAACTTTATATTTTGAACACAACTCTCGGGAGTATTCGAAAACGAGTAGATTTTCCTCGAAAATTTTGAAAACCTTTAAACTATGAAATTCCAAAATATCAATAAGTCGTCTAAACTCATTAGTGTTTAAAGTAAATTATAACGCGCCGTGTTCATTACACGTCATTTTTGGTAGACCTTCGTTTACACAGGGTAATATTTCACAGTCATATATATATATATATATATATATATATATATATATATATATATATATATATATAATTGTAAATCCAATTTTCACTCGTATTACAACTATTTTTGTTTTAGTTTTTTACTTTATTCGAACGTATCTCATTATGAAAGGGAACACAGTTCGAACGAATACCTGATGTACTATCGTGTCTACTTCAATAGCGGTGTACATAATGACAATCGGAACCAGACGTCGGTTGTTACCAACTATTAAAAGACGCACACTACGATTTTTTGGACATACAATACGGGCAAACGGGCTGGAGAAATTCAAATCTCGAAAATGGGTATATTCGATTTACAATGAATTATGAATCTAACGCAGGATTGAAGCAAGTGGCGACGTCTGGTAGCTTGCATTACATAATGCCATGGCATCCGGATGCGGATAACGAAAGAGGAAGAATATATATATATATATATAATATATTAATATATGGTCTCACAGTGTATTGATGCTTGAAACGTCTAAAACTTCTTTTTCCTAAACTACTTCTAACCAACTCAGCTATCTTTAAAAATTGGTTTTAAATGGAATGTGAGGAAAGCAACCCCATACTTGCTTCATCGGGAAGGGTCGTTTGAATAATCCTGGATCAATGTAATGGTAGGTGGAGATCGTCAGCCCCGTATTAACTTTCAAGTTGATGGAACATTAGTACTATATATATATATATATATATATATATATATATATATATATATATATATATATATATATATCAATTTTTCATCGGCATACGTCCCGAATTACCGCCCGAATTTTGAGTTAAATAATCTCCGATAGTACACTAAATTTTTCCGAACATGTTAATCATGTCATCGTGAAAGAAGCTATCGAAGGCATATCTGCCGTGTATTCGTTATTTAACGGAAAATCATTTCTTAATAATAATTCTGTATGGGAAGAAATGAAAAATTATGAGGAAAATTCTGGGACCGAGCATTAAAGATGGACAACGTGGGTATTGAAAAGCAACAAAGAAATATATGAGAAAATTGAAAAGATACACAATGAGAAAAAGAAGAATAAGATTTTACGGTCACCTAAAAAAGAATGGAGCCACACAGACAAACTAAAGCCATATTTGAATATTTTGAAAGCAATCCAAAGAATAAACTTATGTGGTTTATAGAAACCAATAAAGAAGATATCAGAAATGAACATAAAAAATGAGGATGTAATCGGTAGAAATAAATTCCGGGAAAAAATCAACGCATTTAAAGGTTTTTCCGAAAACGTGAAGAAAAACACCGGTAGTAACGTGTGGACAGAAGAAAGAAAAATAGCTTGAAGATGAAAGAATATTCGAGAAAGAAAAGGAAAATCTCATCATCATCGGTTTTTCCATAGCTGGCCAAAATCACAAAAAAAATTCTCTATGGAGCGCTTATTCGTTCCGGAGTAATCACGTACTATTGCCAAGATTCGAGATTTGTTTCAAATACAAATTTATACAAATTACAAGTTTATATAACAGCTGTGTCTAAGATATGTGTACCAAAATATTCTCCTAAATATTATAATGTCGTCGATAGCGTGCTACCCTAATCACGCGCTATATTAAGAATCGTGTATACTAAATGTAGCGCGTAAGTTCTGTAGATATAGAAAACGTGATCGTGATTTAATTTCTATCGTTAGGGAGTTACGATTGTAGGCAACTTCAATTTAAAATAAACAAAAAAAAAAGAAGTTAAAATCACTAAACGTTTTTTCTTTATTGAAAAAACGTTAAAACTTTTCGGCTGTTAGGCCATTATCGAGTGAATATTTAAAAAAGTAAAAAATATAAAATGAAAAAATATTAATTTAGGATTACAATTCACAAAAATCAGCAAAATGAAGAAATATGTGTAGTAAATATAAAATAAACAGTGGATAAACTTAAGCTTTAACGTTACACGTGGTTTGATTTTTATAATTTATCCTATACTTGTCGCTTAACTTGTTTTGATTATTTTTATTTATTTATTTATTTTTCATTTATTTATTTTTATTTTATTTGTAAATTTTATCGCATTTAGTAAATTGGGCGAATCCCAATTAAGTGCACAGCCAATGTCAAAAAACCTTATTAATTTTATATGTAACTATTATTCGAGAAGAAATAAAATGATTTGATTTGATTTGATTATTATTATTATTATTAGTCTACAATTCTTTACTGTTTACATTATAAGTATAAATTTTCTTTTTCTAAGTTACGTGTCTTTATTATTAATTCTTTTATGCCATCGCGGACGTTAAGTAATTATTAATTCAAATTGATGTTTTATTATTTTCATGTAAAATATACGTTCGCGAGATGAGAGTGGCTAGATACTTCTATACGGAAGGTATCGAGTTCAAATACGATCTACGAGGCAAAAATTTTCAAAATATAAATAATCCTAACATTACCGCGTGGAAGATAATGGCAAATCACCACGCACAGCGCTATATTAGCGCTAGTAACAATATAGTACGTTAGAAAAATACACAGTGCTGTATTGTTTCATGGCAACAAAGCATTACAATTACTTCTCTCGGGTGCGTTTTTGTGTGTCAATCTGCACTACGATTGCCTTGTACTCTACTTACACTGTATAGCAAAATATGTATAAGTAAGTAGTCGCCTACCTCTGATAGGTGTAATCTTTAATTTTAAAGTAATCGTTGTTTGTCAGTTAGGTGAGTTTCGACAAAGAGCATAACGTGTATGGAATTTGAATTTAAAAGCAGTTCAATCTCGATTACGGTTCTTCGAGCCATTAGCATTCCATAGAGCTGTCCCCTTAAATAGGAGGGCGTTATTTCACCAGCTTTTGAATTAACGTGGTGAAGATAAACAGAACCATGCTGTTTTATTCGATTAACTAATGGAACATCGCTTTAAACTCCGACAGAAATACCATTAATTGTTCAGATGAAGCTCTGGAGTCGGTTGTTTATTTGTTTCAGTTTTTTTCGGCGAAACATTAGCCTCAAACATTTGCTCTTTACTTACGGTACGGTTGTACTTTTTTTATCCATATTGATTTGTTCACCGCTAGATTATGTTTTGTAAACTGAGATTAGACTTTGTTATCTATAGTTACCCATGGTAGTTTTTTTTCGGTTCATTATTCAGGCTTGTCTTATTTTGGGCTGATCGCATATATATACTTCGCAACCCCGATAATTCGCAGGACGCGATCCACCGCACAGTCCACATGTAGCTTTGTTCTTTAGTACATTTGTAAGTTAAATGCACTTCTCCACATTTTACCGGACTGTTGACAATTTTGACACTGCGGTATCGAGGCTTTTTTATTTGGAGGTTCCACTTTTAAAAACTTCAAGTCGAAAATCTGTTTACAATTATTCGTCTGTGCCAGATCTACAAAAAAAATAGCGGAAGAGGTTTTTTAGTTTGAAATTGCTTTATATTGTGAGCATTCCGAACACTAAAGCCGGGAGATTGAAATTCCTGCGTGATTATTTCAGGCTCAATAGAGTGATGTAAGTGCCTGATCACAATACGCTCGATCCTGCTTCAACTGAAACGTAAGCAAAACAATCTTTTCTTGTCTAAAAGTTTGTGCTAAAGTCACGATAACTTTCCGTAGTCTGTGCATTAATTTTAACTACCTTGTCAGCGAGAGCTTTACGAAGTAGGGTTTTTAAAGGAAGATTTAGGTGACTATTATGAAAAAATTTATTTTTATGTATGTGTATATTTGTTTGTACATATGTAGATGTATATATGTGTACGTATATATATATATATTTATATTTATTACTATTATTATTTTCGTGTTATAGCAATCGGCTCCGTTGAAGGCGATAAACAAACGAAGGTAATGAGAACGATTAAAAAAAAAAAAAAGTAGGTTAAAAGCCAAAGATGATTTAAAAGAGGGAAACAAGACGTGAGAACCAGAACGAATCGAAATAAATAACAGTAATTGTTTTTCGTCTTTAAATTAGTTAGTTCTTAAAAATCGGTTGGTCCCGTTCGCGACACCAGTATTGTTTATTATCGTAGCTGATAATGGATTTGACGTTGGATCTTAGTTGTGTAGCGTATTGTAGTAGTTGGAGAAGGACGGAGAACGAACAATTAAATCAGGAATTTTATTGTATTACGTTTACGATAAGAAGTATATAATGAAACGCGTGAAAACACGACTCTCGAATCACGCTTCTCTTCAGATTTTGTTTATGCCGGTCCGGACTAGCTTATGTAAAGTTGGAGGCGTTGCACTGTGTCAAAATATTGGATAGTATATACATTTGACGGATTCTGAAAGGTCATTCTGATGCTTCTACATGTAAGCCTGTTGACGGGTATTGAACTGAGTGCTGCAACGGCTAGTCGAACAGCTGTATTTTGTATAGTATTTAGAGTATGTAGGTTGCTTGCATTCTTTTTTGTTGAGTAGATTGCATAGTCATATGTTGATCGAATTAAAAACAGCGATATATCCGATGTAGAGCGATCCGATATGCGACGTAAGATGCGTGTGTGTCAACTTTTTCAATATTGTGCAACACTTCTTTATGCGATTTATGTAGACGGTGCAAAGAGATATCTTGTTGTCTAATATCCGACAAAGGTATTTTTGATTGTCGTTGACGGAACACACCCGTATAAACCGTTTAAAGACTTAGGTGGGTCTGTGTAGTTGCGATTAATGTGCGTATTATTTGTATTATATAACAAATATATATATATATATATATATATATATATATATGTATATATATAAAAAAAGTAATTTTATAACTATTTATTATAAACGAAGATTCGTTTATGCGTAACAGGCGAAATACGTAATTAAAATGGTCATTTAGAACTAACAGCCATTGTTCTCTCGTAACGACAAAAAAATAGACGCATTTATATGGTAACGCAATTTTAAACATTTCAGTCGCGGATTATTAAATTTCGGCATAAAATTATACATTTTATAATGTAGGGAGTTTATTATCTTCTTCGATGATTCTAGAAAATTTTCAAAGTGTTTATATAAATATAAGTAAAAATTGAGACACTTCACGTTGAGCGGAAAATATGAAATTTTTGTTAAATTTCACCTGCTATATAGGAGACACATGGTGGTCGAAAGAGTTTTAAATTTGGAGATTGTCCATCCGCCGTAAAAAAAAAAAACACAATTTCTAAAAACCCTACGATGGTTTATACGCCCATGGGAAAATTAACTCGTAAAGTGGTTATCGTTACTCCAGTAATGAGCACTAAAACGCAGAATTAACGATCGGTAATCGCTGCCTACGTGTTACATTTACAACTAAACGGTAAACTTGGCCACCGGTAAATTACAAGCGATTAAGTACCTCGGAATAGACCCTACCATGGAATGTACGTGTAATTAATACCACGGACATGAAACTAAACTTATTACTAAGGCAATTATATCCACCGATCGTAAGAAAATCCAAACTCAGTAAACAAAGTTATACCGTACAAAACAATCCTGTTCGAAAATACGGCTCAGATATACACACACACACACATATATATATATATATATATATATATATATATAGGTAGAAGTTACCCACGGCTTCGCTTGTGTAATTATTATTTTTTTAATACAATATCGCTGCCTTTTTCTTTTAACAGGTTTATATATTTGTGTAGTATATATATATATATATATATATATATATATATACGTATATAGTACATGTAATCCGTTCGTTACTTCGGACACCCTAACGCAACGAAACGTGGTTTGTGTTGCGGGAGTTGGTAGTAAAGGTACATTCGAACCGGAAAACGAGTTAAATTTTAAACAATTTGGCAAAGATATCGCTGTTTACTATTTTTGAAAATTTTAAATTATTGTAATTTCTGTCCTATTTTTGTGAGACATCAATATGAAACAAAGCTTAGAACGAATCACACAGTATAGGCTATAAGCTGTAGTTTTTGAGTTAAATCGAAACAGACAGACAAAAATTAAAAAAAATAGATTTTCTGTTTATGTGTGATAAAAAAATAGCCCAATGCAGTGATTATAACGAAGATATCGAGACAGACGCTACAGTTTTACATATATTAGTATAAATATACGAATTAAATGCTAAAACGTACATCGATGAAATCTGAGAATAATATTATTCAGGACGATCTCCTTGGTGACGGCGGTACATAAGCTAAGTGGCGACGCAACAAAATGAGTAACCCCTTGCTGCAAAAATTTTCATCCATATGTATGCCGCTGAACTTTGACACGGGGAAAGATTCATCTTCGGTTCATAATGTTAGACCTGTGAGTTTACTCAGTAATATAAGTAAGGTTTTTGAAAAAATAATACTAGTAAGATTGAGGGCATTTAGTGACAGAGAATCCATCATAGCTGATTCGCAATACAGTTTTAGACCAAAACTAAGTACGACAATCCAACTGGCCGGTGTTTGTAACAAAGTTACTGATAACTTTAACCAGAATAAACATTCGGATGTTGTTTTGATGGACATAGAAAAAGCGTTTGACACAACATGGCATGATGGAATCATATATAAATTAATTAAATATAATTCCCCATATCTTGTTTTTACTATTAAATCTTATCTGATGAATAGAAAATTCTATGTGAAACTGAAAAACCATAACTCTGATATAAGGTACGTTAAAGCTGGGGTGCTTCAAGGCAGTATCTTAGGCCCATTCCTTTTTATTATATATATTAATGATTTACCGACAATCCCAGGAGTAGATATAAATCTCTATGCTGATGACACTTCTCTAATGGTATCTTCTTATAGAATAGACACTATAAGTAATAGATTAACTAAAGCAATTGATGTCGTGTCTAAATTCTACCATAAATGGAAAATAAAAGTTAACGATGAGAAAACAGAGTCAATAATTTTTACCAGACGTAGGCCTTCGTTAAATCGTTTCGTTAAAATAAAAAACGTTGAACTTGACTGGAAGGAACATGTGAAGCATTTAGGCGTCATCATGGACAGAAGACTCACATTTACGAAACATATTAATGATTGTGTAAGTAGAACAATACGGAAAATGGGTTGTCTATTTCCTATATTTAATAAAAGATCTGCGCTTTCAACGCAAAACAAATTTTTATCATACAAAAAGGTAATTTTACCAAAGCTACTCTATGCCTGCCCAGTGTGGTCTTATACTAGTAGTAGTAATATAAACCGCGTGCAAAGAGTCCAATTGCCTTCGAATAATTTTGAATAAACCTCGATTTACTTCAATAAAATCTCTCCATGATGCGTTAAAATTCCCTTACGTACAGGAAATGATTAAGGATAAAACGAAAAATTTTTTTGCCGATTTTAGATATTCCGACATTCCAATGGTAAATTCTATAGGGGCAAGCTTTACGACACAGGTATAAAATATATAAGCATAGGCGTATAAAACACATCCTTCTACAGTAATACAAATTCTAGTTCTAGTATTAATAAATAAGCTAAGATATTTTTAAGTATATTGTTGATACGGTAAGAGTGTACGCACTCTGTTATTTTAAATGAGCAGGTTTTTTGTATTAAAAATTTTTCCTGCAGTCTTATAATAAGGCGTAATTTAAATAATAATTAAATAATATTTTATAAGATTATATTTCGTATTAATTTTTTCTGGAAAGAATCGTTGAAATATTCTATTGAATGGTAACTTTACTTTTTTTGTAAACAGAAAATATTTAAATATGCAAATATATTGTTCTTGTTCAGAAGACCGAGGAAAAAAAACCACGCCGAGACGCCATTATCGCTGAATAATAAAATATTAGTAGTTCTAATAATTAGAATATATACCAAAATCACTTTGTTTACTGGGATGTTACTTAACCAGAGAACTTTAGATAATTATCCATTTATCCTGTGAGTCGATGTGCAAAAACAATTGAATAATAAAAGAAAAAAAGTCGTAATTTTCGAAACTATAGGGGACCGAGACAAGACGGATGGTTTTGATTTTCGAGCGCTCGTTTTGCGTGGAACATTGTGTTCAGCGTGAATCGATCACGACGGTGCAGAGTTTCGAAAACAATTCGAAGTATCGCAGTTTTTTCCTTTATATCTTAACGAAACACCTCGACGAGATCTGGAACACCTGAAAACTCGGATTTCTGAAGCTGGAACTTCGAAAATGTAAAAAAAAAGGAATGAACGCATTGTTGCAAAGACGTCTAAACAGTATTACGTTCGTCTCGTTTTCCGAATTTTAAATAAAATTTCATTTAAAAATTTTGGTCTAGTAGTTTTTCAGTTATTAAAAAAAACCAATGTCTCCTCCGGGTTAATTTATAACCGTTAATTTTTAATTCGGTAATTCGTATCGGCGTGTACGCAAAGTATTAATTAAGCGTCCATTTAATTTTCGTACCGGCAAATTGCATTTAAGTCTGGAATGCTGGAAAATATATATAAAGAAAGCTGAAATTTATATTTTATATCGAATAGAACAGAATAGCGCGGAGAATTTCGGTAACACACTCGATATCTCCGAGCGTAGAAAGCTTTTATGAAAAATGATCGAGCAAACATACTACTATAATAGTATATATATTGCGCCCTCTGGCATTGCCATCGCGTCAACTTATCATAAAAAGGGATCACTACCGGATAGTAGTGTTCTATACTTACAGTGCTACATCATAGGCGACGCTTGTAGTTCGTTCAAATAATTTTTTTTTTTTTTTTTTGGCTACAACGTTTTGTTATATTTATATTACATACGTATATGTATTGAAACGTATATATACTTTACACACACACATACATATATGCATATATATGTATTAGTTACGGCTCGTATTCGTTTTATAAGATAGACTTTTCTTATTTTTTTTTTTTCCATTTTCGTACCTAGTCAAAAGTGTAAGCAATATCCGTTCGATGTGGGCTTTTCTTTCTTGAAAGGGAGACAACTCGTTTCATACGGCTAAATGTGCACCTTCAATCATGACCGATTTCACCATTTTTCATTTTTTATGCTGACCACGTTAAAAGTGTAATTTTTCACGGCAATTTTTAACCCTTCCAACTGTGCACAATTTTTTTTTTTGGAAAAAAATTAGTAACAACGCGAAATTTCCCAATTTCGTACGCTTTTTCTATACTGCCTCTAACGAAATTCGTTTCTCCTTTATTTTTCCAATAATAATAATAATAATAATAATTTCAAATTTGTTTCACATTACGAATACATTTTTTATATCACATATAAAGGAATAATAGTAATTAGTAATTTAGATACATGAAATAAAACGTATATATATATATATATATATATATATATATATATATATATATATATATATATATATAATAACGAACGGCAAAATACAATTTGTTCACTCGCGTTACAAACACATAACACATATTCATGTACATTCGCGCTTTAAAAACTCCATCTACGCATAACGCAATATTTTTACACGACGAACATTTAAAAATTCTATAAGGGTAGCGCAATATTGAACAAAAAGAGTTTGATTTCCGATGTTACATTATTATTATTATTATTATTAATACATTTCAGAACGGATGTTTGCAACACTTCGATAGGTTTAATGTACTACCTAGTTATACCACCCCGATGTATGATGCCGTAAGAGAGAAGGCTGATACAATGCCCAAGTGCCCCGATGAAAAGAACTGTTTCAGGTAATTTTTTTTAAATTATTTTTTTAATGGAGGGGTGACATCTTAATGAAGGATGCTGACTTCTGTAGAAATTTCGCTATATGGGGGAATAACCGCAGATTATCTAACGGAGGTGTGAATAATTTTTTAGCTAATAACCTGATTGTCCGCTCCAATTTAAATTATTATCTACGATAAGTCCGAGATAATTAATTTCGTTAACTATTGCTATAATCTCGTTATCCGAATTTATTTAAAAAACCTATCCCAATCCACTGCCCGTTAATTGGTAGAGATTACGTATTTCGTTTTACTATTATTTACAATTAATTTATTAGGAAACGCTGGCACCAGGACATAAAGATAGATGGCCAGTATGGCGCACAATAAATCGAATAGCTGTGCTCGTACAGCATCAGAAATGATGAAGTGGGGCCTAAGACCCAAAATGTCAGTGCGGGCAACGATAGACAATACAACACATATTGGAGTGTAAAAAGAACCCGACGATGTGTACAATGCATGACGTTACCATAGCAAATGAAAACGCCAACATCCTGGCCGAATATTGGTGCGACAAAATATGAATCCGTGGCGAACCGGATACGAAAAGAAGAAAAAGAAGCAAAGCTAAATAAACTCGTGTTAATTTGCAAGTTTCATAGGTCATAAATTAAAAAAAGATCATACACAGTTCTAAAACACTACCCTCAGTTACAGCCGATTTTCCAACTTCACAAATCACTATAATAACCACTTACCTTAACCGTATATTCTCTATAATACCTTTTAAACCAGTCGTTTATAATATCTATAAAAATAATAGTAATAATAATAATAATAATGAAATTAAATCAAATAAAATTTTAAATAGCAATAAAGTGTTACACCCGCAAAGTCATAACGGAATAATAACAATAATAGGAGAAAGGAAGTAGAAGAAATAATTATAAATAAATCATACACCGGTCCGCACTTCCGAAACTTTTCACATATTACTGCAGTGCAAACATAGAATCCGTAAACATGTGTGTGTTCACATGTACATAAAATATACATAAATATTTACACAATATACATACATTAATCATATTTAAAAGTGCTCTCTAATGCGCATAAGTTGCAGCAGCGGATTTTGATTCAATATAATATAATATATTTAAAAAAATATATATATATATAAACGAAAACCGAATTGCTATAACGCGAAAATAAATATATATATATATATATATGTATGTGTATACGCAACATACACATATATACATATCTGTATATGTATAAAACACATACACATAAATATGAATAAGCTTTCTCGTAATATTCACTTAAATCTTCCTTTAAAAACTCTAACCACATCCATTCATCCGTATTCACTCTCTCTTTCTCACACACCATGTACATTACACACATACATTCCCATATTCGTATACGTATATATATATATATATATATATATATATATATATATATATATATATATATATATATATATATATATATATATATATATATATATATATATGTTTTTTTTCACCCTTTGCCCAGTTTAAGTGGATTGTTCAAACTATAAACTTATATTATTAGCCTTAATAAAATTATATAATGTACGCGCATCTAAGGAGATAGGATCCACAATAAGTTCTTCAAGTTGTATTGGAAGCGTATTCCTTATCGATAAAAGTTCAGAAATAAAGCTGTTTCTATTTTTGTATTTTGGGCAGGACCAGATCTGATGTTCGATGCTATCTTCGATACTACATATCTCACAAACTTCCATTCTGATGATCCTCCCAATTTGGCAAGATGACTAGGTGAACAGTTATGATCACTCCTTAGTCTAACAAACGCAGATAAAAAATCTTTAGGGAGAAGATCCTCATGTTTAAACAGGGCTCTTTTGGAATTGTCTTTTGAATAATGGCGTATTTTTTACCTTTTAACAAGCTTTGAAATTCAAAATACGATTGAAAAGAACGGTACAACATTTCCTTAAGCTTCGAACTGTCCCCATTGTAGTTTAACGCGCTTCTCAATAGCCGGAATTAGATCCGATCGAGTAATCGCATCCGCTACCTCATTTCCACGGACGCCACAGTGGGCAGGGACCCACTTAAACTTCACCTTAGTTCCACGCCACACACATACACACATACACACACACACACACACACGTCAACACATCCTGACACATGTACACATTCGTCATTGAAATGTTACAAGAAGGAAACGGAAAAGTGAACATCATAGAATACGTTCCTAAAACGATATTCTTTAAAGAAACTCGGTTGTAAACTATTTAAAGTTATATTGAGTACATTATTTATTAAATATTTTTTTGTCGTTTACATTTGGAATCGATTCCTTTACTACACGAAGTAGCGAATTAAATATCGTGGCTCCTGCATACGTAGCCGGTAATCTGGAATGGAATTTATTGAATTTTGGAATCTTTGCTCTCTCATCAGCTGATAATCTTGTTATACCGGCGTGATATATCAAATAATAATAATAATCGAATAATCGTGTGTTATTTTGCAGTTTGTTTCGCGCTGTACAATTGATTTCACGTTTAATTTCAGCGTTCGCATTTGTATTATTATCATTTTTTTTACGATTAATTTACTCTTTTGTAATAAATTGTTTTTTTCGATAATGTTCTAATAGTGGATATCGTTTAGGATTTATACGAACTTGCTCGAAATTCTATTGTAAAACTCTCTAGTTGGAAAATTTATTTTCATCATTATATTACAAATTTCTGTTATATATATATATATATATATATATATATATATATATATATATATATATATATATGTGTGTGTGTGTAAAATCTATTGTAGAAATTAGATGAGAAATGTAAAATCTTTAAATGCTATCATAGATGGTATAAATTGTTTTTAATTGATAGGTAACCAGATGGACGGGTTAGACGAATATCCTAATAGGAGCGTGTTGAAATATTCGCTAGGGGAAAAAGAAATCGAGAGAAGATTATACGGGGGTTGTACTAGTATCGTTAATGAATTTTGAATCGGGGGTTTTGAAGAAGATAAAATTCGACCGGAATCCGTCCACACTATTTGAACGGAAACTTTCAGAACACGGAAGCCTAATCGAATTTCTGCAAAGACTCGAATCGAATAATAATAGATTATCTTCTATCCTCGTTATTTTTCCGAGAATATGCGCGGAATAATGACGAAGTAGGAGGGCTATTTTGTTATCCATCAGATCGAATAATGGGCTTTGAGTTAGAGGAATTGTTTAATTATGCTTGAAGGTTAGGTTATGATCGACTTATCATTGGATAAGTATAAAATTCACGCGGATTCCGACCTACATATCCATGAATATATATCGAATTCAGTCAATTCTGACCGTTATTATAACCTTCGGGTGCTGTCTACAGATTTTGGAGCGAGTACTGTTGCTACCGTACCAAATTGACTTTGTAAGCTATCGTTCCGACGAGTAGGTACTATTCCTGACCTACTTATATACGATGTAGATATATTGTCGAGTATTGGAAGAAAAATTAAAGCTTAACGCGAAACTTTTCCAGTAAAACAAAAATTAACCGGTTTTATTTCACACGGTATTTAGAAGAATTAGGAAAACCTAAACGGCTCACGAGAGGATTATCTTTGGAATGAAGCTCAAATATTGCAAGAGACGATTGCATGAATTAGAAAACAGACGGAATTGGTAGACGCAAATGAAAATTGGCCAAACATTTGTCAAGACAAGAGGATGACATATGGACTAGGATATTACAGTAGTGAGGGGTCTATGGATAGGTGGCGAGATGAAGTTATCAAATGGACAGGAATCAATTGGATCCGAGCCGCAGAAGTCGTTGAAAAAGTTTTGGGGGAATGGCAACGGGTTGATATAGGCATATCGCGATATATATATATATATATATAAAAGACATAGAAAATATATTAGGAAGTTTAGTAAGAACATTCAGCGCGATGATATATTGACCTTTTCAATGATACATTATGAGTTTTTACGCAAAATTGTATATTTCGGTGTACGAAGTAACGTAAAGAATGTAAACATATATATTTGCGCGCAATGATGTTGCTTTTTGTATTGGTATTTGTGTAAAATATTTTTTAGAACTAATTTCTTGTAGCAAAAGCAAATTATCTTGCTAAACCTATTATGTTTGTCACTATTGTTCCATTCATTAGGACATCGTCAACTCATCTTTCCATAATTTAACACTATTTTAAAGTATACGATTATTTTTAATATTATACGACTATAAATTGAGGGGAATAACGACCGTTGAGAAGTATAACTTTTATTCAGATCAGTGCTGCCTATTGTTCAGCAGAACAGATTGCATCTTATAAGCTTTAACAATTCTAATTTCTTTGTATAAAACATCAGATAGAATGGGTGAAACGGGGATCCCAAACCCACTATTTTATTTATAGTATTAACTAGTGGTTCTAGCCAAGACTTTTGATAATTGGGGATTGCTACCCAAGGGGTTAATGTCCTTTTGGTCTCCGCAAGTGGGATCTAAACTGATGATTCCGATGACATCTTATATATAATATATAATAACGAAATACAAAAAATATAACTTATTAAAATTTTAAATCAATTCACTAAATCGCAATGAATAAAATATTTCCAATAAGCAACTGGGAGGTGAGTTATGACAGGATGGGAGATGTCATTCAACATCGGCTTGGGTGAAACGGGGATCCCATCATTAACCCACTATTTTGTTTATAATATTAATTTTGAAGCTGGAAATAATTTAGATTCAATCATTTTTCTAATGAGTACATAAATTATATTGCAATCGATGTGAAAACAAATACAGAGGAGGAACAGGAATATAATTTACAACAAGATTTAAGGAATATTTAAATTAATATGCGAACCATTATGAAAAATATTCATCTGGTTACACTGTAAAGAATTAAAATACAAAGTCGATATTATTAACCAAAATTATAAAATTTTACCGTACGGAAAAACATTATAAGTAAAGAAAACTGACATGAAATGAAAAATAAAGAAAGAGATAAAAATAATTTATTAAGTGCAATAAAAAATTTTGATGAAGAATTAGTTTTCCAAAGTTATATGTTTAATCACCTTTACACTAGACATAGAGTGTGATCATTCTGATTGGTTGTGGGTGTGGTGATGAATTATTAAGTAAATTCTGATTGGTTGAATGCGTTGTTTACCACATTCATCATAACTTTAGTTTATTAACACACCGCAGTCTTTAATCAGAGCGGTTACTGTAATATTGTGTATCTTTAAGTATTTTCTTGTATTTTATTTTTATTTTATTTTATTTATTTTTTAATACTTTTTGTTCTTATTTTTTTTGGCTTAATGATCGGAAATCTTTGTGACCTTTTAACATATTAAATTTAGTGATTTTTACTATTTTTTTACATTTAAAAAATCATCACATTCCACGACAGTTTGCATTATCTATTTGTCTATCTGTCTGTTCATGTAGTAGTCATATATATAATCGGATGATCACTCCCGATATTTCGGATATTATTTGAAAGTGATGGAAAATCAGATTATTATTCATTGTGAAATTTCACTACACGGATAAATTAATGAATAAATACTATATCATCATCATATCAATCACCGTGAAATTATTAATCATAGTTGCTAAATTAACCGCCGTGTAAAATATCCCTATCTTCGGTGTATTTAATAATCTTTCGCAGCTACGTGTTATCTGTGATCTTGTTACTTTCGTCTATGTACCGTCGTTAACTTTTTCGAATATCGTGAAATTGGTAGTTTGCGTTATCCATGGTACTCTCAATATTTACCTATAACAGTATGTTTTCAATGCATAAATACTTATCTGTATTTTTCAGCGTTCAATGTTAATATCGCGAATACAGGGGTTTTCATTTGCGTACATATATCGTGGCTTTATCGGTACTTTCGCCAGTCGCATTAATGCAACCCGATGTGATTTATTAATCTCCTCCATCGAGACTTCATCTTTTATAATAAATTATCCCAGGAACGCGGATTAAAATAAAGACATTTTCAGGCCGTTTGAAGGTTATCGAAGCTCTAATCCGTTTTTCTCATAAAGGATCTCGTCAGTTTGTATGTGTTCAGATTTTTGTTCGATACTAGTGCTACGGTCAGGTGAAAGTAATTATTGGATGTTTTTACGGAGTTGATCGTATCTTTGTTTCGGACAAATTGAGGGGCTGATTTTACTGCAATTGAGTCATCTGATAAAACTTCTTGCAGTGAATTGAAACTAATTTTTGAGTTCGATATATGGAGTATTGTAGAAATAAGCGTCGGAGTGTAGCGTACGATGATCTGTTTTATTTATAATGTAGCCACGAGTTTTTACAGTCTGACCAACGTGGATACGGCGGAAAACTATCTGTTTCTTTCTACTGCGTTTAAATATCAACGAGGAAAATGATAAGAGCGGATAGTTCTAATGAGTCGTAGGGAAAGTATCTGTATTTGATGGAAACGATTAGATTCGGATATATAGGATTTAACGGATAGGGTTGGAAAGTGGCTGTCTCTTTAGTTGTTTGTCTGCCAGTTTATTTGATGATAGAACTGCGTAACTTGGCTTCATTAAGATATAAGAGTTTCAAGATTCCTGTAGCAACAGGGAGAAATTTGGTATACAACACGTGATAAAAGAGTGTGAATCGGATGGAACATTTTTTTTTTTTTTTTTTTGGCGAGGGCAGAAGTTATAATGTATATTTGTTTTTACTTAGAGTGTATTCAATTTTTAGAAGAGACCACTTAGATTTTCTTCTGATGTATTGCAATATCATCCGTATATCGCATTTTCTTATTCTCCAATTACTCTTTTCATTATAAACTCGCTGTACTATCAAGGCCGATCTGGTAATAGATATATTGAGCAAAAGAATGCTTATGAGGACGCTCGAGACAAGTATAATTTCTATCAAAGAGGAATACGCGTGAAAGTTGGATTCTTTATATTAACTATTCGTCTCGTGTTCAGAATTTATTCTCGCCTTTCTTTTCCCATACATTCGTATTTCTTCTTGTTCAATCACTCTATCCGAGCATTGCGAATATTACGAACTCCAAGTTCATCTTACGCTTTTTAACTCTATCAGCAACGAATGCTATCATTAATGTAACGTTATTTCCATCATTTGTTCTATATTTGTTCAACATAGCTCGACGAGGTTCTTCACGCTTCTTCGCGTTTCCCATTTTCCATGTCATTTCAGGCCGTCGTCTCTGCAGATATGATCGACATATCCGACAATCCATTTGCCGAACTATATCTAGTAATATTTTACTCTCGAAGTATTTAAAAAAAAAAGAATTAATTAAATCTTTTATGACCTCCACGGTATACCCAACCCTTTTCTTCGGCAAATAAACGTTTTAAAAGCGTTAATGCTCTTATGTAATTTATATACATATATATGTATAAATATTTATGTACACGTTAACGCGTGCATGTGTATTATAACGCATGCATATGCGACATTTAGATATTCCACAAATAACGACAATTTTTTTCTCACGTATCAAATTGTATCACCGAATTAGGGAGGTCAGTTTATTTTCACACGAAACGCGATATTCAGTATAATTTAAGAGGGCACTGGAAATTCGGTACGAGAGAAGACATATTATATTCTGAAACATGCAATTCTGTTTGTTTTTTTAAAGTACTCTTTCAGTCGGAAGTTATTTTTAATGGCGATAGCTTGATGCATGTTTAACCACTTATTTGTTTATCTATCTATTTATTCGCAAACACACACACATATATATATATAAATATAGTCGCGTGCATGAGCATAAAGGTACACACACAAAACATATATATGTGTATACATATATATCAGTAGCCGACGATATCGCTATCGGGCAGAACATAAATATGTAGCGAGATACACATATTTTGTGTTTATTCACACTTAGTTTTAATATATATATATACACATTAACATAGTGCATAAAGGATTTACTGGTTCCGGAACTTTTGGAACAGTTGAGTTGAAGTATACTTCAACACTTCTTCCTGCGAAGTAGTTTAAAATTGCCGTTTAAGAGGAAGCGTTTCCAAAGTTTAATGCGAACGGTCAGACCGCCGAACCCGTTTTATATTGAAGTTACTTATTCCGCGTCTTCGTAATATGGGTTAGTCAACTCTCGCCTACGATCTTACCCGGTCCTTTCACTTGTACTCATTTTGGCTGTCACACCCTTCTTCGCGTTTTCCGTCTTTCTCTTCTATATTCGTTCAGAAACGAGCAGCGTCGAAAAATTAAGGATTATCCGGTAAAGATAGGGTGTACACTACGTTGGTAATTTGTATAACGTCCTTTATTATATTAAAGAGAGAAGCATTAGTGAAGTACTCCACGCCTCATTTAATGCATCTTCGCGTATTATATACCGAAGTAATGATGAAATTACGCGTTCATCCCTAGTAATACATATTATATAACTTTCTCCGTCTGTTTTTTATTTATTTATTTATTTATTTAATTAATTAACAAAAAAAAACAATAATAAATAAATTAACGGAAATAAATATATATATGTAACACTTCCTACATGATATTGTATCATTTAATTTAATATTCACTTTCCTGTGTGCCTCTAGCCATTAGTTGCTGTATTTTGCTTATTAATTTAAATAATAATAAATATATATATATGTAATTACATCGGTGCGGATAAGATTTGTCGCGGTTGAATTGCGCCGCATTAATTATCCAGCCGTAGATCGGGGTCATAAAGCTCGCGTAACTCGGATATCGAATGGTCGAACTTCGAACAGTTTTAATATAACGATTCGATAGTTGTCCGTTGTTAAAATGGCAGTAAAAAAGAAAAAAATCTAGTTATCAATTCTATTCCGTCTTTTTTTTCTTGACGAGAGATATTAAAAAAAAAAAAAATGTGCTACCTGGAAAAAAAAGAGGGATAGTTAATGAGCGAAAGACAGATGCAGGGTAATAAGCGTAAAGAGTAACGAGGCTAAATCGGTCGAGAACGGACTGAAATAAAAAGAATAACTTGGCCGGAGATAAGAAAAAAAGACGTGCAGGATGAAAAGAAAATTTCTCGTTATTTCGGTTAAACGAGTCGGAAAGCGGAGAAAAAATTTCTTTTGTAATTTGGACATAAAAAGGATATAGGATGGGTTTTTTAACGCGTACGAATTTAAGAAAATTTTATCGACACTCTAAATTTTGCTATGACTTATTTTTTATCATTTCCGCTTAGCGAACGTTAGCCATCCCAAACTGTTAATTTCTCGATTTCTGGCCATATTCGTTGATATTTCATAAATTACCAACTATCATTTTATTATTATTATTATTATTAAATTAAATTAACGTGCCATGTACAAGAGCCATAGAGGCGCACAATAGGAAAAGAAGATTAGATTGAGGAATACTAGAACGGTGAAGGTAATTACATTCGACAATGAAATATGAACATCTCTGAAGTTAAGCGAAGGAGGAAGGTTTAGAGACACTCGAAGTGGCGAGTATGAATATGGTAAATGGAGAGGATAATGTTACAGCCGAAACACGCTACAGCTATAGTTTTAATAATAAGATATACACATGAGTGAGACGTATAAAGCGTAATGTGGTGATGACCACATCATTTCTGCGATTTGGAGGCGAAGTTATCCAAGGATCGATCGAATGTTTGATTTGTCGCAGTTTGCCGGTTTGTAACGTCCCATAATGCAAAAAACCTTTCTTAAGGTCAGGCGCTGGAACTGGAACATAAGAACGTATCAGCATTTTACATTCGATTCGTCCCATAATTTGATTACCTCTGTTTAACTTTTACTCAATCCTGCTCTATCGATTATAGTTATTTACCGTCTATACGTCGTCCCATGTTTTGATTCTTTTAATAATCGTCACTACTTCGGGTTCTTTTGGCGAACGTCGTAAGATTTCCTTATTTATATTACTTTATCTGCCCAGCTTACTTTAAATAAACGTCTATATCTATTTATATAGCTCTATAATTGATATTAACCTATTGTAATGGTGCTAAAAAAAGCACACGAAAAAATAAAAATTTACCAAAACTTGGCTAGATAACTTACAAACCACAATCTGACAATATTTACTTAACTAAACGTTTAATAGCAAATAATTAATATAACCAAACCAAATTTTTTGATAACATTTATTTATTTTCTTTTTTTTAATTATCGGATTGTTGAGTTTATTACTTACTAATTAACTTAAATATAAACATTAAATAAATATGGAACTTTTCAACTTAAAAAACATTGGATTCGAATCCGAGAATTAATAACATAGTTGCGAAATTTTTTAAAATAAAGAAAATTCACTATTTATCTAACAAGCATAAGCCTAAATCTAACGAAAATAATAATGAGATCTTACGTGTCCGGAGTGTGTTAAAATACGCCTGCGAAACGTGGTCAATGGGAGCAGACTACGAAAAGCAAATAAACGCTTTTGAAATGCGGAGCTATAGAAGGTTGATGAAGATATCGTTGAAAGAACATATTACAAATTTGGCAGAAGAATATACATTAAAAATGGAAAACTGAAATACCTGGCACATAAAATTCGAGAGGATGGAATCTTCATATGCAAGGAAAAATTACTGGAAAATCAATAAAAGGAAGAAGACGGTTGGAACTAATGACAAGGAACACACAGAGATTACAAGAGACAACTGCTCTCTCGACAAAGCGAATAATACGAATGTATGTAATCGCCTAACTCAGGGGAAGCAACTATGATGATGAACTCTTTAACAAGTTATCAGTGATATTATAACTATGGTTACAATTTGTATTAATTATACGGACTACTGTGTCTTCTTTTATAACTGAATGGACAAATAGTGGTATATTTATTTTAAATCCATGTAAGGATTAAACTTACCACGCTCAGTTAGTATTTGTGTTATTGAAGAATCAGACGCAAAAATATATTGAAATTAGGAATGAATTTTTAAGCTTATAATTGAAGGATTAACAATTAGCTGAGAATTCTTGTAGCAAACTGTTATACACATTATTTTTAACCGAACGATATGATATTTTTTTATCGCGATAAAAAAATTATTTTGTACTAGAATTATATGTTATATTACCGAAATTATGTTTTTCATGCTTCAAATCATGTATTTATGCGTTTTAATTAATAAAGCAATTGGTAAAATGCCAGAAATTACATTACCAGTAACTAACAGTAATTTAATATACATGAGATTAATAGCTTTTATTATTTTTAAAAAATAATTAACAGTCTATGATAAAAAAAAGTGAAACAATAAACTAATTTACTAAGCACGAGACTTTTATACAACATCTTGCTTAAAACTGTACTTATTAGATGAATTATATAATTTATCGAATTTAGAATTTTACTAATAGAGCTGGCAACATAGTCTAAATGCAAATTAAAATTTAATTTGCAATCGATTATAATGCCGACATATTTAATCTGATTAACTTGAATCAAATCTTGCTTATTTAATGTTAATTTTACAGTTGGTGATTTAAACTTGTTACGAAAAATCATATACTTTGTTTCGCTTAGATTAATATCTAATGCGAGTGTTAAAATGAAAGAGTTAAAACGGCTAATATAATGATTACAGCGCGCTTTAAGCTGCTATTACAGAAACATACAAGTTAAACAATAGCGCTCCCAAAATGGGCCACTGGGTGACACCGCCGCATATAGGGCACTGTTCTTTATTTAAATCGAGCGAAGAAAAAATATTCTATTTATAAAATAAGATACTGAAATATAGAAAAGCCAGCTAGCAAAAACGGATTAAAATTGGTTAATAATACATAAGACTTTATCGAACGCTTTATTCTTTCATCGATATAATTCTTTAATATAAGCAGTCATTATACTAGGTTTCGTGAAATATTTTAAGTATTTATTATTATTATTGATGCAACAGGGAAGTATTCTTGGTCCATACTTATTCTTAATATATATTTCAACGATCTGTGTGGTCCAAGAATTTATGGTAAAATTATTATACTGCACTTTCAGATGATTCCCGGCACACAAGTAATTTGGTTCATTGGTTGAATGATAATACACTAGTTTTAAATATTGTTAACACAAAGTACATAATTTATAGTTTTCAACATCAATATATAGATAATGTGATTTCTATGTATATTGATACGGTGACGTCTTGCAGAGAGTGTGTGAAATTAAATACATCGGTGTTATAATTGACAGCAAGCTGACGTTGCATGCGCAAAAACAGAAAATTAAATTACTCGTTTTATTATTTACTACAAAATTTTTCACGTAGTCATCTTTACCGCTTGTATCTTACTTTTGTACCAACCGGTCGTTTCTTATGGGGTTGTACTGCGAGTTCTCACATTCAACCTTTATCTAAATTCTCGGTAAATAAACTGATATCTGGTAATAATATGACGTAATAACAACTTTTTGACTATGTCAGATCTATATATGAGGTACAACTTTTATACTTTGTATTTCAGCGTCGAAATGAATTTTCGATTTCTGTAAAGCAGGTTGTGACTAGAAGTTCCAATAATGAATTGGCGAACGTACTAAAATTGAATAAGTACCATAGTCGATTCCTTATATATATATATATATATATATATATATATATATATATATATATATGTGGGACCACCGATTAATTAATGCGTTTCTTGCTGTACTAAAAATTCATCTTAAAAATTATAAAACCTTTATTATCGTAGGGAATAGAATCGAAAAATAAGTAAACACGATACAATTTATTTATACTCCCTATGTTCTTTTACAATTTATCTGTTGTTTGTGAAGCGTGTTCATGAAGGCTTGTGTATGCGCATGTGCAAATGTGGTAGTACACGTTTTTTTTTTTTTTTTTAACATTAATTTGTCGTACGTGTTCCTTTTTAATCTATAAGTTAAGATGTTAATATAGAGAATATGTTATTATAAACTCATAAATGAGTATAATGTATGTACACTATACTGATAATTGATATTATTTTAATTATTTTTAATTTTTTCGTTTTGTTTTTTGTTGTTATTTAATTTTATTGTACTATTTTTATTTTTTATTCCTGCATAGCCCGGTATCAATAATCATTTTCTTTTTTAAGTATTGTTTTTATTTGACACATTAACGGAATTTTTTAATTATGTAGTTTATTATAAAAATAAACAAGATCTAGATTATTCAATTTTATATTTTTATATTTTAATTAATATATTTTAAATTTCTAAGGTACCCCCCTGTTCAAAACTTGC
This sequence comes from Coronaproctus castanopsis, assembly GCA_032883995.1. Taxonomy (NCBI): domain Eukaryota; kingdom Metazoa; phylum Arthropoda; class Insecta; order Hemiptera; family Monophlebidae; genus Coronaproctus; species Coronaproctus castanopsis. The sequence continues at coordinate 246,692,384 of CM065052.1, forward strand.
TAATATATATATATATATATAGGAATAAAAAAAAGGAAAAAATGTTAATTTCCCCTATAATTAAATTCATAGAGTAACGCGTTAAAATTTTTCTTATCCTTATCTCGGATAGTTGTTATTTCAGTTGGGAAAACTTAAATCGACTGTTTAATTATAACCGAACGATAACGAAGGCTTATGAATGATAATGATTAAAAAATAATAATTTGCGCGACGATTTTTTTTACAAGTCGCCCGAAGTAAATTAAAATATCGAACAGACTAACAACTTACTAGCGTAGGTAAGGTCCGGTTCAGATAAATTTTTTAATCTGTTAACTTTACGCGTTAATTTGTAAATTGGGAAATATTAATTAATAGGGTTTTTAACAAACTTCTAGAAATACGATATACTATAGAAACGAGTAATGAATTATCCTGCTATAGAAACATCTCGTCCGATTAATTATTATCCGAAAATAACGTTCGATATTGTACTGATAACTTGATTAAAATAAAATTATAAAGATCGTAATCCTTGTTTATATCGACCATATTGAAAATAACGAACATTTCGGTATCTCTTTATTTTAAAACACTTCTATATAATCTTACTATATTTATTCGAAAAACATATTATAACTTAGTAGTTTATTTTCGGCTAACACTTATCAAATTCACACGTTTATATTTTCAGTTAAATTTTAGATTAAAGTTAATATAATAATTAAAAATACCCGTAAAATATAGATATCGGTGTACGACTGAGTATTAAATAAAATTCTTCATAATAAAAAATTAATTGTGAAATTAAAATAACCCAACAAAAGGATCAGTACAAGATTACACGCAACACCGGTGAATGTAAAAATAAAAACACCGCATCGGTCGTAAATTGGTCATCTCTAAACTTCGCAGCAGACCTACTATCTAAAAAGGCACACAGCCGGATTAATTTGGTTGATTACGTGAATTATAATAATTTATTAAAGTTTCTTGCTTATTGAATTCGTGAAAGATTTAAAACTATTAAATAGTTTCTATCTATTAAGTATTAAACAAGGTTAGTTATTGTAAGTTATAATTTTTATTTTTACTGGGTATCGCGCCGCATGACTAGCGGTACCTGAGAATTTGCCCGTGAATAGATACCATCAGGAACATTTTAGAAATTAATTACAGACTGCAGACGGATCAAATTCATGAATTGATTTCGTAGTATCGGATAAAATTTGTTTTTACTCTGGAGAGATCGTTTTATACTGTTAGTTGCTGGGAGGTCCGGATTTGCAGTCGTGCATAACAGAAGATTAACCGTAAGCTGATCCCGTCGAAGCGATGGAGGCCATTCTGAGATTTCGCAGTAGAGGCTTGATATGGGGATGTTTTGAGCGCGCCTGTAATTAATCAAAGCGGGATATTGTGGATAGTATCTAGTTTAGAGAAGTCTCTCTTGGATGCTATGGAAAATTCCATAGTCGCATTTTGACCGAATCTAAGAGCGGTATATCGTTAACAAGTGACCTCTATACGATGTGCGCGCCAATTTTTTTACTAAATTTAATTTGGTTGTGCGTGACTTCGTCACTTGATTTATGTGCTCTGTCCATGTTAATTTGTTGTCGAAGAAAAGACCCAAGTAGCGAATATGAGATGTAGTTTGAATAGGTGTGTTGTTTATTTTGATGACCTATCTTCTATTCTTAAGATAACTCCTAAATCATATAATACTTCTAAATTTATAATTATACAATTTTCTTAGAAGGAGTTTACAATCAATTACATCGAAAACTTTGCGCAAATCGAAATATACTCAGATGACGGATTTAACTGCTTCGAGGCAAGCAGTTAATGTGTTACGCATTATCGGAATACCTTTGATCGCAGTAAATCTATATTGATTAACGCAAAAAAATTATTCCTTTTGAAGATAATACGATATCAATTCTTTCGCGCATTTCTCCATAATTATATAATAATAATAATAATAATTATAATAATTATAATTATAATTATAATAATAATGATAATGATAATTATGTGACAAGCGAAGAAGTTAGTTTTGAAAATAACAAACATTTTACTCCAACGAGTTCAAACAAAGCTAAAAATATTACTAATTAAAAGTATTTTCAAGCATAAATAGAAGTAATCTTCAAAGGCAATTCGTTACATCCTTTACGAAGATGTGATAAAATATTCCGGTACTATTTCTGTAAAAGCGCTTCAAATCTTATTACCTTTTTGTCCGTAAACATTGAAGTTGAGAAAAAGGTAAAATATGAAAGGTTAAATTTAGTAAACAAATCGAAAAGTTACTAGAAAATGTTGTCGAGGAATAAAAGAAATGTAAAGCTTTTAGTACAATTTAATCCTTTAATTTCCTTTTTGGATAGCTATTCAGCGAGAATTAACAAGAGGGAGGCAGCCGCCTCGCTAGATTGTTGCCGTTATTGTTTATTATGATAACTTTTTCAAAAGCCAAAAAAGATACAACGCTAGCTCGTCGGCGCTGAATAGAGTTTTGGTTTTTACTAAAAACAGTCAACTAACATCGTCTTACTATTAAGCGAATTTTATTTTCTTTTTCCCTCATTAAGCGACTCTTCACATTTTTATATATAATTATTTATTATTTATGTACGTTTATATGCGAGTATATTTCATTTCGAAAGCCCGAAACTACTCTATATGCGACCTTTGAGAAATATATCGCCTTCCTTTCGACGGGAGTTGATTTACCAAAATAAGTGTAAGAGCTTTTTAATTATCATCATCCTCTTTAATTAGAAAATTACGACATTTTCTACTTTTGAATTCAACGGAACTGAATTTTCCTTTTTTTAAGGATATAATTTTGAAAAGTTTTTTCCTACCTAGCCGTAGTTCCGTGTTTGTTTTTTTTTTTTTTAACGACGTGCGATTTATACTAAAACGAATAATCATTAAGATATTACTTATAATTTTTTATTATTATTATTTTACGATTATTAATTATTCAAATCAAATGAATCAGATAAACATTTTTATAATGTAAATAATGCATTTAATTTGTTCCGGTTTTACCTGATAGATTTTATATGCGACAAAAATAAACTACGTTAATAGTGAATATTTCATTCGGAGCTTCTTTATCCCACAACGAAGTATTTCAGGCTCTTCCGTGTTCTTTACATTAACGATCTTTATAAAGTTCTATCTCTTATTCCGTCCTATTTTTAAGTTACACATTGCAGGAAACTACCGCACACTCCTATTTATATTTTGTATTATACCGAATGTTTTATTTTGTTTCAGCTACTCAACACTTACGCACAGTTATCCCCATTAAGAACACTAGTTTCCTGCATCCTTATAAACACAAATTATTTAATACATCTGCCCCACCGTATAAGTTCGGATTGGGGAATTAAAAAAAAAAAGCTGAATTGGCAAAATTTTTAAGTTATGCGGATGATACTGCGTTAGTGGTTTTACTCGACGGTTGCAATAGCCCGTGAAGATTTTAATCATGTTGTAAATTGGTTACACGCAAATCGCTTGATATTGAATAATGATAAAGTTTTAATTTATACCTTGCAGCTACAGATTATTTCCATACAAATTATCTTACACGATGGTACACAAAGAGCGTACGCGATAAGGCATTATTTCGAACTCATCCTGGACAGTCGTTTAAATTTGAACAAACACACCGTTTACTTAGCCAAAAAAAAAACTGGGAAAATTAAACTACTTATTTTACTATTTAAGATAGTACTTTAAGCACCTTTAAAGACTTTATTTTTCATTATATCAGCCAGTATTGGCTTATTATGCACTGGGGTTTAAATTTTCATATCACTAATACGCTTGCAAAGCATCTTACTAAATAATGTACTCCGACACTATATGTAAAGTAACACTTCATTGTTTATACACTGTTGAACGCTTGAATTATGTTTTCAAAAAGAAATTATCTTTCAACATCTACCGATGGTATCACTGGGACTGCGAGAGAAGAGACATTACCATTTATCGAATATCGAGAAATTATAGTTAACGAAAACTGTAGTTCGGAATAAATGAACGGTCAAGAATTGAACAGGTAAGACTGTTACAACGTATAAGTCTTACGCGTTTATTTTACATGCGACAGATTGGTTTTTGCCCGTCCTAAAAAGGAAAGAAGCGAGCGTTTTACCTGTAAATCGCGACAGTACAAAGACAGTTTCGAAAAGAATTCAAAGTAACGCGGTTTTTCTCTTTTTCCGGTGATGATCAGAACCGCGCTTACGAAACACGTCCACGAGGTCTGGGAGAACTGAAAATACGGATTTCTGAAGAAATTTCACAAATTCAACGACCTACGCTCGAAAAAGTCCTAGAAAATTTTATAACTGAATGAATGTATTGCAGATGACGGTCGCCATCTGAACGATATCGTGTGTTCCGAAAATTATTGTAAGCTAATCTCTCGTCTTCCTATTTTTAAATAAACGTTCAAAAATTTCGATCGAGTAGTTTTCGAGTTATTCACAACAAAACCGTCCGTCTTCTCCGAGTCACCCTATAGATTGGCGACCCGGATTTTTAAGGAAGTAGTTAATTATCGAAATTTTATCAATTAGATTATATTTATAAGAATTTAATCCGATATATCGTACAATAAATTGGCCACAACAAGGGGAAATATTTATTTAATTAATGAAAAATTCAACAATATATATATATATATATATATATATATATATATATATACATGTATATTACACTCGCACGATATTGATAATATTTGAATGGTAGAAAATCAGAAGTGCTCTAGCCTAAAGTCATCTAACTCGTTTGTTCTAACGTTAGATTTGACGTTGTTTAGTTTGCGAGCGGGCTGTATAAGGGGGAACTTTTGAAAATGTTTAAACAACGTTCCCGACTGCAATTGTCGGAAATTTAATTTGTTCTCAATTCGTCCCTGTTATCGGGTTGGTGCGCTGAAGGACTCTTACAGTAGCGAGGATCGTATTTAGCGCCTGTAGGAATAGGAATTTTCTCTAGTAGTACAAACATATTATGGTAAATAAGCTGTCGGTTCGTGGACCTAGTTCACTATTTATTTTAGCCCACGGGGGGGACGCGACCGAATTTTTGTAATCCGTACTGGTCGGTTTTTAGATCTTAAGTTTGTTTTCTATTCTTGTTTTTATTTTTTTCATTTTTTTTTTTATTTCGCCTCGGCTTTTCTTGAGCGATTTTTATTTTCGAATTTTTCGCACGTTTTTCATTTGTCGGCGCAAGTAGTTCGTAGGTCGATATACAGTAAGGGCCGATTTTTGGTTTTTCAGCGATGTACCGTATAACGTCGAAAATTAATTTCGGTCATAATTCGAAAGTTAAGAATACGACGGTAATTAATAATATTAATAATAATAATCAAATTTATTTCAATTCCAATACAATACACTATTATATATAAAAAAAACACGACGAAAACGATATAAAATTAAAAGATTATCACAAATAAAAATATTAATAAAGAAATGTAGGTGTGACACAGAGAAGACGGTCGGATTTATTGAACAACTCCAAAATGACTCGACCGAAAATTTTCGAAAGCTTATTCAAAAATAGGAAAACGGTAGATTAGCTTACAATCATATTTGTCACAATATCGTTCAGATGACGACCGTCATTTGCAGTACATTCATTCAGTTATAAAATTTTTTAGGACTGTTTCGAGCGTAGGTCGCTGAATTTGTGAAATTTCTTCAGAAATCCGTGTTTTCAGTTCTCCCAGACCTCGTGGACGTGTTTCGTAAACGCGGTTCTGATCATCACCGGAAAAAGAAAAAAAACCGCGATACTTTGAATTCTTTTCGAAACTGTTTTTGTACTGTCGCGATTTACACGTAAAACGCTCGCTTCTTTTCGTTATAGGACGGGCAGAAACGAATCTCTCATTGTAACAGTCTTACCAACTGTAATATTCAAAAAACAAAACCGCCCGTGTCTTCTCTGGGTCACTCTATATAATAATAAAAAAAAATAAGATAAATAATTAATATAATATTAATGACCTAACAGTCGAATGATATCGAACACGTTTTTTCTTTTATTACGTGTACGAAAAAAATATAAGAATATATATATATATATATATATATATATATATATATATATTTATTTTAATTACAACTGGCCTATGGGCCATCTAGCAATTGGTCTGGAATGCGAAGTAACGTGTTAGGGGTTAACACTCATCAGCGTCCCCCAATGAAAACAGATTTATCTCAAATCTAGGGGCATGGTACGTTTCAATCTTCGTAGACTGTTGTCGAGTAAGTTAATAGCCAAGTTGTTCGTACGGTTTTCTAGTCGTATAAAATGCTGTTTTGCATAACGTTTTATTTCGTCTGTAGCGTACGGTATATTAAAATCTCGATGTAAAGTGTGGTTGGACACGTACCAAGGCGGAGAAACGATAAGTCTAATAGCTTTGTTTTGAAACCTCTGCACTCTGTTTATATGTGTGTGTCCTTGGCACAACCCCATAAAGATCCAGATAGGTTTTAAGATGATTTTATATATCAATAATTTGTTTTCAAGCGAGAGGCCGGAGTGTCTGCCAACGAGCCAATTTAACTGCCTCAGTTTCAGATGTAACTGTTTTCTCTTTTGCGTTACATGTTTGTTCCATGTTAATTTTTTATCCAAATACATGCCCAAATATTTAACTTCATCATGCTGCGGAATTATTTTATTATTTATTTTAACTGGCAGAGTATTTACTTTACGCAGCGTAAAAGTGACTTGAGTACATTTGTTTTTTTTACCCTAATACGCCCGTTTCAGTTAACGCATTTTGCAGTTTATTTGTAGCCACTGTATGATCTTTGTCTACAGCTATAACCGCGGTGTCGTCTGCGAAAGTAGCAATACTAACTTCGCCACTATCTGGGAAGTCAGCTGTATATAGAAGATAAAGCACCGGGCCCAGCACACTACCTTGAGGCACGCCCGCAGATATAGGATAAAGATTTGATAATTCATTTCGGAATTTGACTTGGCATGTACGGTCCTCGAATATATGATTTTAAGAGGAGATAATAGGAATGAAAAATAGCTTTTTTTAGTTTGTACAACCCATCACACCAAACTTTGTCAAAGGCTTGTTTTATATCCAGAAACGCACCGACGCATATTTCTTTAGCTTCAAAGCTCTGTTGGATTATATGCGCTATTCGGTGAACTTGTTCTGTAGTTGAATGCTTTTTCCGGAAGCCAAATTGGTATTCCGGTATGCTGTTCTGATTACCAAGGAAAGAATTAAACCGTTTTAGGATCAGTTTTTCAAGGATAGAAAGGATAGGTAACAACGAGATAGGTCTGTAGGAAGTAACATGGTGCTTTACCTAATTTAGGTATCACTACTATCTGTGCTAACTTCCAAGACAATGGAAAATACTGCAGACGAAATACTGCATTGAAAATATTTGTGATAAATAATATAGCTTTGCCAGGCAATTCTATTAATAACTGGTAACAAGGTTGTGACCTGAACTTTTCTTAACTGAACTTCGCCCGGAGACGTTGGCGTAATAGGAATACTCATTTGTAACGGGGCATTTAAGAATTCGGTAATATCATCTGAATTATCGCTCTGAGGATGAGGCTTGAAAACCTCAGAAAAGTGTTTGGCAAACACCTCGGCCTTTTCGCTGTCAGATCTTGCCCATGATCTATCAGGTTTTTACTTATGGGAGGAATATATTGAGCGCGAACGGTGTTATAATTTTAACTTAATCCAATTATTCACTCGGCACATGGCTTTTGTATAAGCGAATAATTATCTGCGCTACAAAATGCTCGATAGATATTGACGAATTTCATCTTTTCTTACAAATGTGATTTAGTATAATAAGCTGTCGCCATTTAGCCTTTCCATTCTCTTTTTGACGGCTTATACACAGCCCGCTCCTGAGATTCCAGTGGGGAATATGTTGATTCACACCAACTACAAACAACCTACGATCATTCTAAACCTTATGGCGATCTCATCCATCGTTGATACGCCACGAAGATATATACGTCTTTCACAATGACCATCGATTTATTCCTGCCGCAGCGTTAAATTAACAACAGACTACACTGATAAAAGTAAAAGACTGAACGTATTCTTCCATCAGCATTACAACAATTTCAAATGCAGCCGGTCTAACAGTAGCGTTCCTACGTGAAGCTTGTTTCAACAACTACAGCTTCCATGTCCGTGTCTTTGGTTTCGTATATGCGGCACGAAAATGGATTATCATCTATTTGCAACGGATATTTAGTTAATAGATTTCTTCGTCTTCTTTTCCAGTTAATTTAGGTCAGTTCTAAGTAAATTGGGTTTTTCCTTTATTTCGTTTTTTTTTTTTTTTTTTTGGTCCCCAGTTCGTAAATTACGATGGGGTAAATTTATTTATAAGTGATATACATGTAATTTATAAATAATGAACTGAAAACAGCCCATCCAATTAAGTTTACCTCAGTTCAGCCCATTTTACATTAAGGTGATATTATACAATTAATTTGATTAAAATGTATGTAGATGTATTTTGCGGTATGTTATTTCTGATACTGTGAAAACGTCAAATATTTTGAACTCTTTATCCACCAATTCTGTTGCATTTATATCTGCGAAATCAGCGTTGACGTAATTGCATCCTGTCAGTATATGCTTTACATGATCGGTTAAATTACATATTGCACATTTATTCGTATGCGATATTCCATACTTATATAAATAGTCTTTAAATAATCCATGTCCGCTAATAAACTGTGTATTGAAATAATTTGGCACGAATACAACATTTTTTAGTCTTCTGTCTACACTGGGAAAATATTGTTTCGCTAGTCCATTGTATCCATAACCTTTGATATTTTTCAACATAATATTCATCCAATACTATTTTGAATTGTTTAATTGTTAGCTTTTTTTCTCGATGCAAATAGTATGGATGCTGATATTGCGCGTTGTTAAATTCATAAGTTGTATTTACATTATTTTTTATTAATAAAATATTAATATGTTTCTCAAGATAACTGTATTCGATGTAATTTTGCGGATACGGTTTATCATATATTGCAGGGGTGTAATTGTAATGATATTGTAATAGAATGTAAAGCGGAAGAATTGGTAAATAGTAAATATAAAGAATTCAACATGTTAGCTATTGAGGAAATAAATAATAGAAAAAATTATAATTTGATATACTAAGATTTAATGTTCTTATATTGTTATTTTCACTATTCATTTTAGATGATAATAGTATTGTAAATGGAATTTAGAGTGGCATTAAACTTAATTGGATTGTCACTTTAAGTTTCATAATATAAAGTTGTATTTCTATCAAATATACTATTTTTGAAAAAAAAAAAAAACAATAACGCGGTGTAAATAAAAATAAATAAAAACATCCAACAATATTTAATTTTATACATAAAATAGCTGGTAAAAAAAAAATAAAAAATATTTAAAAAATAGTTGTCCAATATAAAACGAAATTTACAATACACTTCTTAGAATCAATTGTTCAGCGATAGGATTTGTGAAATAATTACTTCTTAGAACTAATTCAAGATCGTCATTCTACTATATACAAGCGGGTGTGCCACAGAGTAGCGTGCTCGGACCTCTGCTGTACCTTTTATATACAAGAGATTTGCCTATTGATAACAAAACAACAACAGTCACATTTACAGATGATACTGCAATCTTAGCTGTAAGTAATAGCCAATCTGATGCTACGAATAAATTGCAACATAGCAGATCAACAATAAAATACGTCAATTATATTAGTTAATAGGTATGCAATCGGAGTTAGATGTATCCTGCAAGCTTCTGCTATACAAGCAGATTATTAAACCTATTTCGACTTATGGCCTTGCTCCGTGGGGCTGTACAGCCAAGTCGAATCGCGATATAATACGACGCCGTCAAAACATCATCTTACGTGCAATAGTTGATGCTCATTCTGATCTTAATACGATGTTCATTAATGATGTCATTAATCAATTCGCTGAATTGCACAAGCAGCGTTTGCACAGTCACGTCAATACAGAAGCAAGACAACTGCTTCACATTAAACATGGAATTAGACGACTTGTTCGTCGCCACTCCATAGATTTAGTATTGTAATATGTAAATTTATGTATAATGGATGCGTAGCCAATAGGATACGTACTCCGCACTCGTTTTGTTTTTAGTGGTTAACTATTAAGTAATCATTAAGTTAAAGATGATAATTATTTAGTCAAATGGCTAAGAGTGTACCTTAGTAATAGCCTTAAGTGCTGTATTAAAATATATATATATATTGGACAACTATTTTTTATTATTTTTTATTACTTTTTTTATTGTTTTTTTTTTATGTATAAAATTTTAAATTTTTGTACGTTTGTATCTATACTTATTACTATGTTATTGCTTATATATAAATTTTATACTGCTGATAGTTGATTGTGTATTTACAATCGCATTATTAAAAAAAAAACTCTGTTTTTTCATTTTGATAATTTTTTAAATTTGTGTATCGAAGTAATATTTTTTTCATTTTGATAATTTTTTTAATTTGTGTATCGAAGTAATATTTTTTGCATTTTATACTTTTATTAATTTGTATATATTTTTATAATTTTCGTTTATATTCACTTAATAATGGCTTAAAAACCGAAAAGCTTTGTGATTTTTCATAAAGAAAATTTTTTAGCGATTTTAACTACCTTTTGTTGTTTATTTTTTTTTTTTTTTTAGAAATCACTACATTCCAAAATTTTTCAATTAACCTAATAATAATAATAATAAAAACAATGTGTTCGAATTAACTTTTTGTCGAATCGTCTAATGTGATATATCGTTGTTTCGATCTCTACTTTAAACTCTTGATATCTATATTTCTTCCTCACCAATATGGGTTGTCCGTAGGGATTCTTGGCCCATTATGCTGGAACATTATTTTTAACGAAGCCTCGAATTATGCTACAACAAAAATGTAAATCCCCGTGCATGTGTAGATGATCTTATTATTTGATGGTAAGTCAAAATTAGAACTAGAAAATATAACTAATGAGTAATCAAATTAGAAAATTTTGTTTTACATAGTGTCAAATTAAAAGTGTCGGAAGAAAAGAGTTTCGTCCCCTTTTTCACAAATTCTTTAAAATCAAAAGAAACAGCGTTAAAGTAAAATTTAAGAATTCAACTCTTAAAGTAGCTGAGTACTTATAAATACTTAGGTATTATCGTGAAAAAACAAATCGACTTTTAAATACCTTGACAATATAATATAGAAAATTGATATACTGCCAAATGTTACGAACCTATCATAATACACGGGTATTCAATTATAGTTAGACAATTCTATTATGCAAAGCGCAGTTTGAAAACACTTTAACATATTGTTGTAGCGGTCTGTTAAACCGTTTGAAAGTAAAAACAGTTAAGAAAAAAATTTTTCAGCATGCAAAGACATATATGTAGCTTACGTTCAAGCTGAGCAGTTATGTTTGCCGTTAAAAATTTGCTGGATTTTTTCAATATCTTAATATTGTCGAAATTCAATCTAAACGCTCACAGTGAAATTAGAACTCAATATATCTATGGAAGAGGATAATATTGGGCGACACACCTAAAGCTTAATCCAAAATGTATTAGACACAAAACCGAAATTATTCCTGATTTCTACTCTACCCAATCATTAACCGAACATAAAAACTATTACAAGTGTAAGTATGACGCAGTGCCGACTATCTTTGTATGTCTTATCTCAGACCAGATAAGTGTGTACAATAATAATAAAGTCAACTTAAAAGACGGATTCACGGTGGTTTACTTATGTTTCTTTACTACACGTTGCGTAATAGTGATAAAACGTTTTTTTAACATCGTAAAATTATAAATACGGGCTGAATATAATTCCACGCGCTTGCACGCATTTATGTATGCGTATTAGTGTGCGCGTGAACTATTTGTGCAATAATGCTTAAGTGTTCTTTAATTGTTTAAACTTGCAACTAGCATACGTAGCTATACAGGATATACCATGAATCGTAGATAGATAGTTCTAACATTTATACATCTCGTCATCATTTAGTCGTAACTTCACGTAGGAGTATCGTGATCGAGGTAACAGCTTCCTTATTTTCTACTCCCATGTCGATCTTCGACATCATGAACGAATCTTGAAAATGTCATCCGAGCTGCGGCAGTCATTGTATCTGTCCATCTAGTTGGTACTTTGCCTTTTGGTCGCATACCATTCATTCTTCGCATAACTACTGCTCTTTCGATTCCATCATGTTTTTGTATGATGTGGCAAAAAATTCCACAATACCTACGAGAACGTCCGTTGTTGTTAATCTGCGGGTTGTACCAATTTTTTTCAAAATAGACGCATTTTACGCATCTAGTATACCTAAATTTTAGTATTAATATTATATCGTATAAAAGTTACGAGTGTACGTTTGTACACACTCGATAAATGGAAATGAAACTGGTGTATAGACGGTGAAAATGTAAGTGTACAAGTGATTGTTTTATTATTGTTACATATTCAAAAAAAAAAAAAAAATTGCGAAGGGGGAATAAACTGGCGGTGCTTCGGCTATTAAGCCGTTATCGAGTTAACATAAATATATATATATATATATATATATATATATATATATATACAATTTATAACAAAATTATATATATAAAAAAAAAATTAAAATGTAAGAAAATACTTTAGATGTAACATATTAATAAAAATTACAAATTAAACAGATTTGATTGTAAAATAATCTGATAGTGAACGTAGTAAACAACACAATCAACGATATTGCACCCCCTCTTTAAATGAAAATTAATTCGAATAATAAAGTATTCATAAAAAAAAAATCTATATTTGTCTCTGTCTTCCGTAAGTACTTTACCGTTTCGAAAGTATTTCTTTTTTATTTAAAAGGAAATAGTTCGCACGTCTGTAATTTCTACGCTACTTCAACGATAAAGTAACAAATATTCCCGGCGAGAGGGGATTCCTTGTTAATTTTCAAGTTGACGGTAACTGTCTTATCAACTTTCCACTTGATCATAACCGACCTTCTTGTTTTAGTTGTTCTTTTTCAGATTTTATTTTATCAATCGGAGTCGGTTTCTCATTATTTTTATCGACTTCTCACGTCGCCCGATGTAGACGCAAAGAGAAGCTAACGAGAAATCTTAACGTAAAGAAGAATTTTGAGACGAGTCTCAAACAAACGCGATTTTACAATTTTGAACTGCTGCTGTACTTCGTATAAAACTAAAATAGCAAAATGCAACTGTCCTCTTCGGTTATAAAACTCGATTGAAAGAATTTACGTCTTACATGTGCACAGAAGCTCCTTCTAAAATGATGGCACCGTATTTTTATCATTTTGACAAACAGAATTCATCCTTTTCTCCGTGAAAACTTGGATTCTTTCACACTAATCCTATAATACAACGTATCGTGAACGGTAAAAGTCCACAGTGACCGTACATGTTGGAATGATCAAGTAAAACATCGATAGGATATACTGTGTCGGAGGCGTTTCAAAATGCCAATAATAGATATTTATGGAGAAAAACTATCATGCAACTTGAATAAAATTATACGGTATCACCACGTCCTTACGTAGGACAAATAGTGATTATATATATATATATATATATATATATATATATATATATATATATATATATATATATATATATGTATATTTAAAAATAAAATCAAAGCAACCTGTTAGTCAGGTCATGGATACCGTTGATGGTTATTTGTCACGAATGTTGAAAATTGTTCCAATATTGTCTGATTAAATAGCAATGAGCAATCTATACCGTATACTAATCTTAATTCGTAATAATTTTCCGATATGCTCGTATTAGGTGATAAATGATTCTTACGTTCTTCCGAATGTTCATTTAAGTAATCGTAAAAGTCTGATCTCGGGACGAACGTGGAATAATGTATTCTTGTTTTTCTCTTTACGTCATACTTTGTCTAGCCCAAGAAAGAAATTAAACTATAAAGATAAAGATGGACGCGGAATCTGAGTATATTCGTTTATACTTTACGACTCGATACGGTCGATACGATCGTATATAATATGTAAAGTCCGTTTAGTAGAGCCGGTGTGATTGATTAAAATAATATACGGTCGCCCGGATGAGAGACGGATCATTATGGAAAACTCAGGTTCGTTCATTTTTTCGTTACTCTGCAAGTTTTCGATAGGATTAATGCAGAGACGATTGAGTAAATTAACGGATTTCTTTCTGAATTATACGACATCACCGTTTGACAAAGTCGCAGATATCATATTTTTTGTTGTTTTTTTTTTTTTTTGCGAAGTTGTACGGTCGGTGGGGGAGGACATCAAACAGGTTCAGAACGTCGAAATACGGTTGCAAAAAAAAAATATTTGGAAAAAGTATTAAAAAAAACACAGTTAATTCTCGCGGGAAGTAAATTCCGAATACAATATATAGAGTTGCGAAACGGGCCGGTAATATTAATAACGTCGTCTGAAATATACCGGTCGCATATATACATATGAATAATACGTGCATGTGTTTGAAATGGGATAAGGTATCTGTGTTTCGGATATTATTCGGTTGAATTTCGTGTAGTGAAAAAAATCAAAACTCGTCGAAAATCACGCTTAGTTATACTATCCAACTTTATCCTTTTCCCTTCGTGTCCTACCAACCGCGAAGTTCCCATTTTTGAAATCTTCCATCTTCGTATAAATTCAAAAAATCCGTGTGCGCTTTAACAGTCTATTCCGTTCTGAACTTACACACCGGTTACGCGTGGTACAAATTCTTTCGGTACTTCGAACGAATAAGTGCATTTTATCTTTTTTATACACACACAACACATATATATATATATATATATATATATGTACTTTTTATATTATATATATACATATTGTATAAACGTGCATGCGTGATAGCTGTTCTCGTGAAACAACTTAGATTATTTTCTGGTATAGATTTCCCGCTGGTTTTTCCGTTCGAACCAATTTATTCTTCAACCAACTCTCGGACCAAAGTTTAACTCTATTTTCTAGAAAACTTTTGCCACTCGACTGAGCTTTTTCTTTTTCTTCTACTTATCTTCGTTTTATCATCATCGTCACTTTCGCAGTCGTTAGTGTTTGTCACTTTCTCGCACCCACCCTCCTTCGGTTATTATCGTTAATTCCATTTTCTTATTTTTACATTCGCGAAATATTAGCTTGTCTTATTTCCTTCATATTTTCCTATGTTGGTCGTTAGTTTTTTGTTCGTTGTCTAGTTTTTTGTTCGTTGTCTAGTTTTTTCAGCGCGTAATAATATCCTCCGTAACGTTCGAGTTAATTTCACCTCCGTTCCTTAAATCCAATTTTTCTATACGTACATCCGCGAACAAAATGAAAAGGATTTAACGAAAAAAAAAATGTACCGCCTTTATCGCGAAAAAACGAGAAAAAATGTACCTTTTTTTTATTATCGTTATCGCGATCGTAATCGTTATCAGCTTCGTTATTACCTTTGTTACTTTAATTGAAGTTCCGTTGTCGTAAATTTTGCAGATTATCCGCGGCTATTTCGTTCGAACCGGAAGAGAACGATACGAAGTAGTTAAAAAGAAACAAAAAAAATCTAAAAAAGAAAAAGAAAAAAAATTATTGAAATAAAAAAAAAGTATTAGCCGACAGTAGATGATCAAAGTTAAGGAGTTATAACATTTGTGCTGTAAATAAGCTAATTTTCTACTTACTAAGTCCTGTCGTCGTAGACGATACTGTCGATCTAAGACTCCTTGAAACTTTATAAACTATTATTAAATTACCTACGTATCACCTTTTTATGATCGACATTCTCCGTTTGTGTATTTGACTTTGCGCGATGTTGGAGTATATCAGAAGGTCTAATTTTATTTCGGACTGTTACTAGATGAGTTTTGTTTCCGCATATATTAAGTCCTATACTCGTGGATAATATAGTCGAATAGATAAACAAAAACAAACGTATGAAATGAAGGTGATTTTAGTTCGCTTTAGTGATAGATGCCGGTTACAGACGTTTCAATTATAAATAGTGAAACGGGCAATATCATAAATCAGAAAAACTCTCAAACTTCCGGTTAGATTCTTGGAAGAATGAGCATATTATTCGAATTTGGTTTAGAAATATTCTCTTATTGACGCTGTACTGTTTTTTGCTCTTTTCTCGTTTGCCTGTCTCTCGGATACCTCATTATGATTTTAGCTCCGTAAGAATTACTTATAGTGCGTCAAGCAGTACGAGTTTACAAAAATGTTCTATTGCTTTTTATTTATATTTTAACTCTTTCAGTCATATATAGAATTTCGACAGAAAATTATAAATCTTATACAGGCTGTTTATTATATAATGCTACTTTTTAGATGAATCCAGATGATTTCCAACGTTTTTACATAAATACGACTAAACAATTGAGACATTTTCAACCAGAAAATATATAATTTTAAAATTTTATCTACCATATAGTAAAAGGTTAATACGTAGTTTTCTATTAATTTCCGTGTAAATCGATATTTATTTTAAATTGTATATTTTTTTAAGCCACCCACTCGCTTCGATAAGAGATTTTATAAAATGACAGTCTGTTATAAGAAACAAATGACTCGCGCCCGACGTGTCTCTTATAAGCAGATTCGATTGTATTATCATATCAACCTGAAACGTCTAAAATCTTATATAATCTTAAATTACCTATATGCCGTCTTTCTATAACCGACATTCCCAGCAGTATATTTCACTGGAGGATGTTGGGGTACGCGAAGAATGTAGTCTAATCGGGTACTATAGTTTGTTTTTACCGTTTACACATTAGACAGTATCGTGATCTCAATCTAAAACACCAATCTTGTAAAATAGACTATTTTGAAATTACCTATATATATATATATATATATATATATATATATATATATATATATATATATATATATAATATATAATTATCATCATGGGTGTTTCAGTAATTTGACTGGTTCGCTCCTATCGTCCAAGTTCTTTTCCAATCCGCTGTCCGTCTTTTTAATTTCGCGTAGGTCTTAATATTTGCTTCTTTCTTGATTGCGTCTATCAGCGTCTGTCTTGATCTTCCTTTCGGACTGCGCATCGGTATTCGTCCTTCTATGATATCTATTAGTATGTTTAATAAAACATATGCCCGATCCATTTTAGCCTTGTTTTCCTGATCGTTTTCAAGACTGATCTTTCTTTTCGCACTCTATCGAAAACTTCTTCATTAGATATTTTATAGACCCACGATATTTTTAATAATCATCCGCCTCAATTTTTGCTTATCTCTTTTATTTAGCGTCCATGTTTGCTCCAAATAGACTTAACTATACATTTACGTAGTCCAATAGAGAGATTATGTATCTTTTTCTCATGAATGCCATTTTTGCCATTGCAAAATATACATTCTCTTATATCCTTTTTTTTTTTTTTTTTTTAAATATTCTTCAGAGGTGTTATTCCACCGGTTTGGAATGATCAACGTCGAGAAGGTTATATTGTCTAATTCGATATTTTATTTAGAGCAATGGGACAGTGTTGAAATTATTCGTGTTCACTTGTGTAATTGCTTATCAATATATTAGTTTTTCTTCAAAACGTTCGGTATTTCGTCCTTTAGATACATATATGAAAATAATTGTTTTTATTTTATAAATAATCAATAGTCACCTTTACGACGCTGTCTGATCAGCAGCCCATTTTACAATAAGGAAATTTTCTACGATAATAAATTAAATATAAACGGGAGCCTGTTTTGCGATTTCCAATTTCGAATATTCCGAAAATATTAAATACGTCGAAGATGTTATTTAGTAAACCGGTGGAATTAATACACTTGTAAAATCGGTGTTTACAACCGTTTAACATTATCAGGTAAATATTGCACATTTGTCTTCAAATGCATTATATTTTTCTTACATAATCCGCGATCGGTAATGAACTGTTGTAATAATTTCCTTAATAACATCGTTAAGCATTGGATTTTTAATTTTTTTTTTTTATGATAAACCGTTATATCTAGTACAGAAATTTTTTTATATTTCTCGATGAAATAAATGTTTTCTTCAGTAACTCGTTGTTATCTCATTTTGACGCAAAATTATAAAAAAAAAAAAATTTATACGGGTGTGTTTGTTTATTATGAAATTCCGCTCTCGAGATGACTCTTAGACAATTTTTAACGCCGAATATTTTTAAAAATATTGACATTTCGTGTCAATCAGAAAATATACAATTTTGTAAGTGTTAAAATTTCTCTTATAGAAGACGTCGTTACTGAAATAGATATTTTCTTCGTGATACACATTAGTAAATTCGTGATTTAGCCAGTTTTGATTTTTTTTTCTTATGTTATTAATACTTTGGTTAATTTCACGTATCAGCGATATATTCAGCTATTTTTTAAATATCTTTGCAAATCTTAAGAGGGGCTTATCAAACCCTTCGTTATGTACGAACCTATATACTCATCTCGGAGCTATTTTTTCGTTCGACTGCTCGATGAATATCTTCTCGTTTTGATTTTCGATACCATTTGTCAGGCTTTTATAATATACGTTTCAACTTGCTTTTTTTGTTATATATATATATATATATATATATATATATATATATATATATATATATATATATATATATATATATATATAAGTGTACACATAAGAGTAATTGTTTTACTGGATGATTGCGAGATTGAGCTCCTCCCTATAGTCTCTAAAAGATGTTTTTCTATTTTTCGGGACTTTAGCATCGTACGAACTAATTTATGATGCCTAGCCTAAGGCGCGCGCGCGTTGATATTTCTGTTTCGAAAGTTACTACATTCGCACGTCAGAAATAAAACGATTAGTTTTCTAGTTTTCTAGTTTTCCGTTTCAGAGGAAAATGTACAACTTAAAAAAATACTTTAGCCGAACCTACGGGCGTATTTTCGCATTAACTACGACCACGATTCTTTACCTGTGTTATATAAACGTCGATGTTTGTATGTGTGAAAGTTAATTCGCGTCCGAAAAAAGAAATGCGAGCCGAGTTTTAGCTGCTAGCGCTGTATAAAAGCGGCTTCCTCTTCACCGCGAAACGATGGTTATTTGAAATGAAAAAATAAATTTATATATATATTCGAAAATAATAAACGATTTTTTTTTAATTTAAAAAAGAGAAACGCCTTTTCTCGAGTTTTAATTTTTCTGTCCATTTCGAAAAATTTCCATCTTACTCCTAAGTATCGAAATTGTTTCGTTATCATTCGTCGTGCTTTGTGAACTTTTTCGATTTTTTTCGATTTTTTTCAATTTTTTCGCGTTTTTTTTTTTTTTTTTGACGAATTAAGAAACTTTTCGTCGGATTAATATCGTTGAGGCGGAAACGAACTAGATTTTATATAATAGTTACTGTCGCTTCATTACGTTGAAACAATTTTTAAAACTACGAATATTTTAAAAAACCGACGCTCGTGATTATTCCTCAGTAGATACGAATTTCGAAACTTTTTAAAAAAAAACGACACCCTAATCGAACGAAGACTCAAATATCGTTACTTATCGGTTGTATCGGTGTATAATAAAAGAATAATTTGGTGGTAGATATCGTCGAACGAGCATGATATATTTCGCATTCATTCGATTAAGGATTAATTCGTTAGTTGCCAAATATTGGAACCATATAAAAACGGTGTCTGGTTAACTTTTTATTTTTAAATTTTTTTTCATTTTAAGGAATAGCTTTTTTCATTATTATTATTTTTCTGATGCCCTACGTTCTTGACGTGTTGACTCATTTTAGTGTTCTATTTCTTGCGGCTTTTGTCGACACTTCAATTTCCTTTATTTCCGCCCAGTCCTTTATATAATTTCCTTCCACATGTTGGACGTTTTCCTTCTGCTCTACCTTGTAATATAGTTTTTGTAATATGCGGTATTCTTCTCCGCGAATTATGTGACCGAAATTAGAAATTTTTCTTTTCTGTACGATATTGCACAGTTCTCTTCTAATGCACTTTTCAAGACTTCCGTATTTGTTACTTTTTCCGTCTTATCTCGAGCAAACGTCTGAACCGCATTATGTCTTCTTTACCGACCTCCACAATAGTTTAGAGTGTTAATTATTCTACGTTATCTCCCGATATACAGCTATTAATTTATTCGTACGTAAACACTTATTAAATAGTGTCTCTATTTTAAGTGTAAACAAGAATTTTATCTTCGACTTAGTGCGTCAACTGCGCTGCGCAACAAAATATGTGCATAGAGTCAATATAAAAAAAAAGTCGAAAAATGCTCGCAAATTTATTGCTTTCATTAGTCGTTCTAGTTAAATAATCCTATACATAATGCGATAACGCTTAAAATATTACACACTCCGCGGGTTAGCGTTGAACAGACGGGTTTCGTGGCTGGAAATGCTACGCGAGAAAAATTGCTCGTTATAAGACAAATCTTGGAAATTACTAATTCAAACTGAATTGTACCAATTGACACGGTTGAATGCGAAAAACTGCGGTAAATTTTAAGAGAATCCGAACTACCTGAACACCTTATAATGATAATACAAAAATTGTAGAAAAGAAATATGATGCCGGTAAAAGAGAATTCTCAAAAAGTTTTCAACCAGAAGAAGGAAACTTTACAATATATATGTAGTGAATGTTTTATGCGGCAGGCATCGGAAAATTCGACGGTCGGTGGAAGAAAAATTTCCAACCTGTTCCAGACAGATGATGGGTATTAACAGTAACACGTGAGCAAGAATTGAAGTATGCCGAGTGCAATATTTCAGACAAAGGGTAAATTTCATAATAAAAATTAAAATGCGCCATAGTCACCATTGATATAGAAACTGCCTGAAACCTTCGCTTCTATACTCGCAGTTACTTATTTAGGAGCGCACATTACACATAGTGGGAGTGTAGAAAACGAAAAATTAAACGTCATATTTGACTAAAACGAAAATATGAAAACGTCACTAACAGCGGGAACTAAAAAGAGACGCTAATATCCTCAATAGCGAGCTACGGCTAGGAATCGCTGAACAAAATGCCAAAGAACATAGGTATTATGATATTTAGGCGTGAACAGATTAGCGATCCTCGAGATTCTTCATACGTCGAAATGAATCGAATAAAACGATCGTTAAAAGAAATAGAGGACGACCACCTCATATAGATTACATCTTAAAACACAACAAGCCTATCACACACAACAGCTCATGAAAGCAGCTCAAAATCGGGTGAAATGAAAGAAAATTGCTAAAATACGCTCACAGTTGGTCACAACGTCCGAACACATACAACGACACAGGTGAAAAGTAGAATTTGAAAAGAATTTTTCACTTTCCGTCTGTCAAATAATGTAATGCGGCGCCGTTTCGAGTTCACATTAAATATATACTTGATTTAAAAATAACCTTAAAAAATGGTTCCAGCGCATTTTTTTTTTAGCGCCCTGTAGCAGATTTAACGATTTAAATGAATATATATATATATATATATATATATATATATAAATTAATATACGCGCGTTTGTATATAGATACGACGACTGCTGAGACTGGATGCAAGGCTCTAATCGATAAACAAAGGTAATCAGATTAAAATTCGGAAGGTAAATTCTTTAATTTCAATTAGCCGATAGTAGAACTGCGAACGAACGTGTCCGGTCGGTTAATAAACGTAGAAAATGAAGAAGCAGAAGAAGAAGATTGGGATTTAATTAATTTAGGGTGACGTCCTACAACTCCCGATAGTATTAAAATCCTTCTATCTATTTCGAACCAACCCTTTGGAAATCTGCGTCCGCTTTTACACCTGCTGATGGACGCACTATCGATTCGAGACGCGACGAGGAAACGCCGGTAATCGGAAATTAAGCCGTTTCGTGAGCTAGGATTAAATAATTAATTGACATTCGCCTAATTTTGGATATAAATTATATTACAAACGTACATACATACATATATATATATATATATATGAAATTAATCTTTCTGCATTACTAATTACTTCAATTAGTTTTAAATACTTTACATATTTTCTGTATTAAGTATCATATATATATATATATATATATATATATATATATATATATATATATATATATATATATATATTGTTTTTTTTTGGAAATGTATTATACAAAATGATCGTGAGACTTTATATATTCGTGAATGCGTTGCCCGCGATATTTAAGTTTGATAAATAACAATACATCTTACTAAAATATATATATATATATATTATATATAGTCATCATCAACGCAGGATTTTATATTTGTCAGTGTGCTATTGTACGCGAGATACGATGCTTTTACATAGTTATTGACATAAATATGTGTCGCTAAAACCAATGTCGCATATAACGTATGTGGACCTTCTCGTGGAGACACGTTGCTGTAACGACAGGAACGTCTAATCTGTTATGTAATATCTAAGAATTCCGTTACTTCACTATTGTTATCGAGGACTGTGATTGAAAATAATCGACAAGTACCGTGGAAAAAAAATCGGTACTTTTTTCAGGTCGATATAAATAAAAAATATAAAATGAAAAATAATAATAATTCAGAATTTTTTGGAGAAAGTTTACACGAGCCATCGCTAAAACGGGAAATTACGTAGAAAATTTTAACATCCGCTACTCGAATTTCTTTTATGATTAATGTCCTCAGCGAGCAACAGCGATACGCAGGGAAAGAAGATACGACGAGGGAAAACAGAGTCGACAAGACGTGACGATGCGTCTGCTATAGAAGAACCGAGGTAAAACGTTGTCGGTAGAAGACTAATAATATTTACCGGATGCGGTAAGGTTCGGCGGTAACAAATGAAATATGATATTTATAGTTTAAGAAGTTTAAGAGCTAAAGGTCTTTCGCTCGTATCTGTAGCGCTTAAAATTTCCTAGGTTAGCGTATGCGCCCCCATGTACGAACGCTGGACTTCTAGAATTGTACACACACATATATATATGTATTAAGTTAGTTCGGACAAAGACAGATATATACAATCTGTTTACAAAGAAGTGAAAAATCATCCGAATCTAAACACCGGTTAAAATTTGTTACTGGCAAATTAGTGTCCTTACACACAATCACCGAGTTGGTAACATCGGTTTTCAGAACGAGGTGGTTAGGGGTTGGTTATTAAATTATGCTCTTTAATGCATACGCACACATATGCACACTTATGTATTAAATTATACAATCTCAGCCAGCATAATACTACAGTAACTACTCTGAGTTTATTTAACCGAAGTAAATTTATTTAAAAAAATTATTAAAAAACACGCAGGAACAAATACAAAAGAATGAAATTAAAATCAATGAAGAGAAATGTGTGAACTACGAAATACATACTTATTTCTAAGAATTTAATAAATGAAATGCTTACCATAGTTGCATCCAACCTGTTCTAGTTGTATCAAAATAGGGCACGTTATGAGATCGATTTCCTTTTATCCGGATTCGAGCTCATTGTTTTCGTAATTTCTTCGCATCATCGAAGTTACGGATATTTGCCCGGATGCACGCTGATTTTCTAGACTTTAGACGGATAAACACTATACGTTATTTAATCGATCGTGTCTATACTGGGAAAATATTGTTTTGTTAAATCGATGTATTCTTCCAAAAGCATTTGATATTTTTCACTAAAGTGATAATACGGTTTTAAACTGTTTCGACGTTAATATTTTTCCATCGTGTAAATAATAGGAATTACTGTATATTATTAAATTCACGCGGTATCTTTATTCTTTATTAAAAAAACATTAATATGTTTTTAGATTTCAAATATTACTGGTTTAATAATACCGGCAATCACAATAATTGTCATATAATCGTTCTATATGATTTCTATTACTGCAACCATTCTCTGAAATGTTTTTAACTTCTTCTGAAATCGTTTTATGTTAAGCATATCGATATATAATATTACGCTGTCATATATTATGTTAGGCAAAATTACACTTTTATATAGAATTAATCCTTTCTTATAATTCGATTATTGTTATTATATAATTTATCGAATATATTTATTAATTTACTAATTTTATTTATAATGTAATTGAAATGTTTATAAAATTTTAAATTATTGTCTATTAATACCTGTATTTAGTTTGCGCGACATATTGTATATTTAAATCGTATTGCGTTAAGTTCAATTTCTTGTTTTTTAATCTTTTTGGTCGAATGACACGTAACTCGGCTTCGTATAATTAATGTTTAGGTTAAACGACTAGATGTTTATTGTTTGTACTTGATTACAAAAAACAGTTAAAATAATATGGAGTAATAATGATGAGAATGATCATATTTTGAATAGTTTTGTATCCAATCTAAATAATTATAATAAAAACATTTACATTAGAAATAGGAGGTAAAATAAAAAATTTTCTAGATTTAAAAATTAACATTATTAACCAAAAAATTGATATAGATATATAGAGAAAGCTTACACAAACAGATACATTAATACCAAAAGATTCATTTTACCCAAAAATGCATAAATTAGCGATTCATTTTACCCAAAAATGCATAAATTAGCGATTCATTTTACTCAAAAATGCATAAATTAGCGATTCATTTTACCCAAAAATGCATAAATTAGCAAGTTTAAGAAGTCTTATCAGTAGAGCAAAATCAATTTTAACAGACAGGGAATAATTGAATAAAGAAAAAAACATTATAAAACAAATAGCGATAAAAAACAAATATAACCCTATTACAGTTGATCAAATATGGAATAAAACTAAAGTCAATATAAATATAGAAAAAGATAAAAAGAATTATTTAGGTTCAATAAATTATGTAGGAAGTCGTACATATAAAATAATTAAAATATTTAACAAATATAACATCGATTTTGCAATAAGAAATAATAATACATTATTAAAATCAATCAGTAATAACAAAATAGAAGATAGAAATATATTAAAAAATTCAGGAGTCTGTAAATTAAATTGTAATCAATATAGGAGAAACAAGCAGACAATAAGAAGATTTAAAGAACATTTAAACTCATATACGAATAATGATGAAAAATCATTATTTGGAAAGCATTGTATAGAATTAAAACACAAAATAAATAATATTATATACTTGATTACTAACAATAGTTAAAATCACTAAATTTATTTTTAATTATGCGAAGCTTTTCGGCAATTACGCCATTGTCAAGCTATATACAGTTAAAATTAATTAATATAAAATCATAACATATTAATTTAAAACATTTTCAAGTATAAATAAAAATCACTACATTCCACAATCAATAACTTTAAATAATATTAATCATAATTATAAAATTTTGCATAGAGAAAAACATTTTAAAAAGAGAAAACTACTCGAAAAAATGGAAATAATAAAAGAAAGGGATAAAAATAATTTATTAAATTCGACGGTAAATTTTGAGGAAGAATTAATTTTAAAATTGTAAAAAATTGTATTATTTCCTGGCTATTGATTTTTGATTATTATAAAATATATATTTTTCATTGTTCAAATACGTATTTTTATAAAATAATTATTTTCTAGCTACTGTTCTGTAAATGTTATATTACTGATGTTTGATGGTGCTGTTCACCACAGTCGCTGTCAGATAGTTTTAAGTATTTATAATTCATTTATTATGTAAAAATTGCGAACTTAGATTTAAATTAGTATTTTATGTTTTTATATATTTAATTTTATTTATATATAGCTTGATAATGGCGTAGTTGCCGAAAAGCTTTGCTTAATAAATAAACTTTTAGTGATTTTAACTGTTTTTTGTAATCAAGTATAAAAAAATCACTACATTCCACAATCTAAAAGTTTATTGTTTGGTATACTTCATTTATAGTTTTTTCTTCTAAAAAGTCCTTTTGTGGCCGATTATTATAGAGTTATATCATAAACGAATGTAAAAATTTCTACATTGTTCGGTAATGGTATGTTATAAATTTGCTGAGAAAACACTATGTTCTACAAATACGAATGCACAACCTTGCGGTAGTCCCATTTCAATTTGTTGCCTTTTCAATTTCTAATACGGTTGATCGCTTATAAAAATATTGATTTATAACATCGAGCATAAAGTCTTGACAAAGTCTGTTGTAATCGGTACGAAACTGGCTTATTTAATTAACTGTGTAATACTTGTGAACGGTTCCTTCCGCCCTGTAGCAGTACACGGCACGTTAATAGGGTCAAGTCGATAACTGACATTTTGAAATCTCGTTTCATTATATATCGTCGCGTAACTGAACAAATAAAATACGTCTTGAAAATGAAAACGTCCCTCAATAATTTTGTACGAGGTGTACGTATTGATATTACTATTATTGCCCTCATTTTTATCTTCATATTATTATGGTTGTTTATTATTTTCGTAGCTGCTGCTCCTATTGGTGCAGTTATTATTGTTATACGAAAATCAACGAGGAAGGTAATTGTAACGCGAGCTGCTCGAATTTCATATTAATTTCCTAGTCTGACGCGGAAGTTCTTCCAGGTTTGTGTACTTTTACAGGGGGCGAACGGTTTAAATTAAAGATAACGAACGACGATAAAAGATAGCTTCGTCTAGGAAAGAAGGTCGCGTCCCTCATTATTCTGTCGCGCGTATGAATTTGGATGCTCGTCTCGTTTAAAATTAGTTCATTAAGAGCGTACTTGAAGAATTGAACGTTATATGTTGGTGATAGTGACGTGGAACAATTCGCGAACGTTCTACCAATGTCCCCGACATTTGTACGTGTGTTTTTATTAATAATTGAGCTTTTCATGCATTTTGTAAAATAAATTAGACGTTCCCAATTTCAAGCTTCCATAACTGTTCGTTATTTCGTCACATGAATTTAGTAATGTCGGTACAATTTCAAAGAATACCAGTTGTACAAACAGACATACATATACATATACATATATATGTATATATATATATATATAATTTAAAAAAAAACGCAAAACTAACGGGAGACGTTCGAAATCTGGTTCTGGAGGGGATTAAAAAGAATAACATGGACAGAGAAAATTAGTAACAAATAAGTATATAAATTAATACCGCAATAAATCACTATGACCGAAAAATTCTCAGGGTATGAGAAAGAATAATTTTATATAATTATTTACACTATTAAAGTTATCTTATCTTAAAGACTGTTTTACATCATTGATTCGATGTACGCCTGCTCTAATGATCTCCATCGATGCCTATCCCCGGTTTCACGAAGCCATTGTTTCTCTGCGACTGCCACAATATCATACGTCCACCTTCTAAATGGTCTCACTTGTGCGCGTACGGTCTCCATTGGATCATTTCTTTTGTCCATCTTCCATCTTTTTGTCTATCCACGTTATCAGCCCAGACACATTTGTTCAATGCTATCCTTATCCCTACATCTTCGAAGATTTAATTCTGTCTCGTAATTTTATGCGAAGCAAAGTTGGTTCCATCCGTCTTTCTGTTTTTCTTAATGTTTTTATATTTCTTTCGTTAAGGGCCAAGTTTCTGCAGCGTACGTTAGTACTGGAATCACGCATTGGTTAAATATTTTGACTTTCTGGACTAATTTTAGTGTTTACGTTTTATCTTATATGCAATCGAGCCATTTGCCATTCTTTTCTCAATGTCTAAATTGTTTCCCTGATTTCCGGTCGTAAAAACTTTATCCAAATATGTAAATTGTTCTGCTTTTTCTATACTTCCTACTTGTATTTGTATTCGGGTTTATTTGTAAACCAACATTGTTAACTGCACTCTCCAGCGTGATTTTCTCGATACCAATCGATATGGTAATGGGTAGATTATTATTTGTCTCGAATCAATATTGGTTCGTCATTAGCACTACTTCAAGATGTATGTTATCCGGGCAGTATTATACGGAATTGGAAGTCGCAGAGAGACTCGTTTCCTTCGATTCTGTCTTTTCTATGTCTAAAAATAGGACGATACGAATTTTTTTCATTATCTAATCCGTTTTCTATTTTCGAAACTACACCATCAACTTGTTCGCTTGATACCAAACTAGCGGGACGGAATAATTTTTTTAGACCGAAGCGTATCTGGAAGTCCTCTTTTTTCGTTTTGTACGAATTTTTCAAATATTTTTCATAATACTGGTGATAGTTATATATATATATATATATATATATATATATATATATATATATATATATATATATATATATATATATATATATGTATGATGCTAGTTTTTCAGGTAGTTTATCGGGCTTTGAAATTAAAATGAACACGTTTGCCCACTGCATAAAGAAATACGATAACGTTAGTACTGGGCAATTTTTCGTTAACGTAATTTAAGTCGCTATTTCTTATTAAAGTATACAAATTTTAAACAATCAACGTTCCAATAGTATTTTTCTTTTTCTGATTACGGATATATTGAAATTACGTAAACACGCGTAAGATAGCTTTTCGTCCGAAACAACGTTTTTCTTTTTTCACTTTCAGAAAAATTGTAATCTAGCTGAAACAGCTAATAAACAATTGAGATGTGAGGAACAATAAAACGGACCATGACGCGTGTGAACGATCGCCTACATTACGTACTATCACCGTCAGGCAACGAACACGGTTTAGCAGATCGAGGGGGGAGTTAGTGGATTGATTTGCCTGACTTCGTCACTATTAGCAAATTAATAGCCAGCTTATTAGAGTATAACCTTTACAGGTACCGAACCTTGTAAGTTCGTATTTCATCTTTGACCTCTGGTATTTTCAGGTCTCTGTGAAGATAATCATTTCGAATGTACCAGGGTGCGTTAGTTAGGAGCTCAGACCTTAGATTGGAATCGCTGAATAATTTTCATTCTTGAAGTGCAAGCAGTTCCCCATAATTGTAATACACCGGTTCGAGCATGCTGTTATAAAGTCCCAACTTAGAACGTAGAGAAGGCTTTCCTTCCTACAAGCCAATACATCTTGTTGAACCTAAGTCTTAGCTCCTTACTTTTCTTCGGAATAAAATTTAAAAGTACCGATCTTGATTCTCAATTTGCGGTTCCAGTCCCGGAAAGAGTCTAAACTAGAGAACAACTGGTCAAATGCTAACACTCTGTCATCCGCAAATGCCGCTACCTCGATATCTTCCTGACGTCGCATGCCGAGGGCGAATACGAGGTAGAGAAGCGGGGCACACCCGGATAAATGGAACGAAAGTTGGATGTTTCTTCGTCGTGTTTTATTTTAAAATAACTGCCGGCTAGTTATAACCGGAAGAATTGGAAATATGTATGCGCTAATGTGTGTGTTCAATCTGAAGCAGTAAACCAGCCTGTTATAGACGATCGGAGTCCGAAACAACGTGAATTTAATTATATAAACATTGCGCGGAATCGCTTTGTTAGGATATAAGTAATTAGAATTCGATGAAATTAACTTAAATGTAGCACGGGCTAAAGTACACACACACATATATATATATATATATATATATATATATATATATATATATATATATAGGATATTCTATAGTGGCATAGTTGTGGCTCGTCAATACGTCTATACAACGGTCGGACGGTTAGATTTCAACTCAGATGTAAAGTTTTCATCATCGTGTAACTTTTAGTTATCACGACGGAAAACTCAGTGGTACCCCACTCCGTACAACAGCACATGCGTCATAATTAACGTCTGGAACACGCTAGCACATTTTGCATGTAATAGTAACGAACAAAAGGTGTACACTCACCTTGTTCTACAGCTAGAAGATACAACGATAGTAATGACGAAGTTCTGTTTAGTTTAATTCGAGGAAATATTTTTCCATTAACGAACGACTAAAAATATTTTTTTGTTTCTTTTTTTTAATAAAGAATGTTGCAATTTTTGATACTGCTTGGGGCACATAATTTTATTTAACTTTCGATAGATGCCACGTCATTATTTTGAAAAGAAAACGTTTCTGGCATGTTTACACAATCCATTATCGAGGTAGAACATCAAGTGACTTAACTATTGACGGAAATACACCTTCGAGCGACTGTGCTGTTTCTCGGGCGATATCTGTAACCGCTATTAACGCTATTGCTACTAATGTCACGGATTTCATTGGTTGTTAGAGGACCGCCTCAATCTGCTGATTGGTCTGTATTTTTCGCATCTTTTTTTTTTCTTTGTGTTTTTTTCTAATTTCGCCTATGATAACAAACGAAAGCAAATCCTCCCTATTTAAATTATATTGATATTTACTGATTGTACCAACTTTGCGTGATATTTATCCACTCCAGCCAAAATGGAACCGTCATTGAATTTGATGACATGGCCTTGATTTTCTAGTTCTATGGTATTTTACAAACTAGGACTATGGAACATGAAAACCCTACACGGAGGCAGCACACCAGAAAGGTGAACTGCACATCTGAAAAAGAGTTTGACAGATATAATATATTGATATAGCCGCTTTATAGCGAGACGAGGCTACTGGGAAATGATAGCATCTAGAAGCCATTTAGCAACTATGTACCATTCTGGACACAGATACTTACATGGCGTTGGTATAGCGTTTAGACGACAGTATGCAGGTTTAATTATTCCCAGCCCAGTGATATACGGAGTTAGACTGATGAAGCCGACGCTAAAGCTGGAAGATGTAAGTATCATCCATATCCTACGACGGACGCTAACGATAATATAAAAGATTTTACGCTGAATTATTTACATTACTAGACAGTATTCCATCGAAGGACCGATTATTTCTGTAGGGAGATTTAAATGCGAGTGTAGGAAATAATACTCAATTTTGGCCTTACTTGCTCCTTCAGCTTTGTGTAAGCCTCGATTTAATAATAACCGACACGCTATTCGAATTAAAAGATATACACAAAGGTACGTGGGTGCATCCACGGTCGAAACGTTGGCACATGATAGATTTCATAATTGTGCGACGAGAGCATCTCACAATGATCAGGGCAATACTGATCGTAGGCTTGTGAGAACGGTTGTGTCGATGGACAAATGCCAAATATGCAAAAGACACACTATATTAAAGATGCTGTTTTTTTTTTTTTTTATAAATTATCCGTCATAGTAAATAATTATTTATTTCTATTATTTATTTTTATACGTAACTGCTGAAATTGGCTGTTAGAGGAAGCAAGTTAAGTTGGATGATGAAACGAATTGTATAATTCAAGAAGGGCTGTTGTAGAGGGAATCAGAGACAGGGAATATAAACGGATAAGGGAAGGATAGGGATGGAGTGTAGGTCGGTGTAGTAAAATACGGCGAATAAGATAAAATAATAATAGTTAATAATAACAGGAAATAAAAAATTTAAAAAATAAACAAATGGATCACATGCTTATAAATAAATAAATAAATAAGTAAATAAATAAATAAATAAAAACAGGAAATAAAAAATTTAAAAAATAAACAAATGGATCACATGCTTATAAATAAATAAATAAATAAGTAAATAAATAAATAAATAAATAAATAAATAAATAAATAAATAAGTAAATAAATAAAAATTGTATTTCGAAAAATGAAATTAACTATAAGATAAAAAATGCTATACTAAAATAAAAATTGTAAGTGTAATAAACGCATACGTAGGTAATAATATAACGAAATAGATTACAGTGAAAAATCACAAACAAAACCTGTATACTAATTACGCGACTACATATGTTTGAAATAGATCGAAATAAATATGTTATACGTTATAAATAGGAGAGGTGATACATTAGACATGTATTTTCAATGCAACGAAGTTCTGTTCTAGTCGTCTATTTTATTGATTATCGGATATTCGCTGCAAGAGTCGAAAAATGTTATTGTACGCTGTTTTATTAGTTTAGATATATAGATTCAGAGCCTCATGCGTAAGATCTATTCTAGCATATAGCGGTAATTGAAGTATTATTCTGCGACACTGATTCCGAAGTCGCTGTACCTTGGAAAGGTTAAAAGTACTTGTGTACGACCATACGAGAGGCACGCATATAGACTGGCCTTATAATCATAATATATATATTACTAATTTGTTGAGACACCAGTCTATATCGAGTATTTATCGTTCAGACGATAAATTAGTGTGTCGTTTAATAATAAATTTATTCGTTAGTATAATTTCTTCAAGAATTCCTTAAAATGTGTAGTCGACGGTAAATGTAAATTCGTTATTATCATTATCATCGATATCATGGTCATCATTCACATTTTTTTCATTCGCTCCTCGCTGAGAATGTTCGTATTTTTCCTTCTCAGCATATCTGTAGTAAATATCGCTTTCCGTCTTTATTCGCATTTGTCTTTTTCTCTTATTTTCCTCGTCACTCCTTGAAGAAATTCTACAATTTGGTAAGATTCTAGGACAATTTTCTTCATACGAACTCCTACACACGCGGTACGTCGACCGAATTTTTCCAAGTTGCAGACAGACGCGGTGATCCTAAAATTCGACTAACGTCTTCTGGTAAAGCCATCCATCTTGAACTTCATCTTCTTCGAAATAAAATACCTTCTTTTTTCCCCTTCTGTCTATCTATACATTTTTACAAGTGATTATATATTATATATGTATATATTGTATACAGTTAACTATCTTACAGTAACATCGTCGGCATTTTAGCGCGGAAAATATGAAATTAACTTTGTAGGAGATAGTCCCGAGAGCGACATTCTTAAGGGATATGAATGAATAATACAAGACTTTAATCATATAGTATATATATATATATACGTGTATCTATCGATATTACATGCATTCATACATACATGCATATACAATTGTTATGTTTAACATGTATAATGTATACACATGCATATTTACATATATATGTTTCACCACTTTATTAGTTTTAAGTTTTGTTTTTTTGTTACTCGAGACTACACATTGAAAGTAATTTTCGGTATTTATTTTTTAAAAATCAGTGCGATATGATTATGTTTTGAAATAATTTGATTTTGAGTTCGTCTGTTTCTATGTTTTTTAAATTTAACTTTTTCTTATTCTTGAAACAACGAACGAGAATTTGGTAATGTCTTCAATTTGCATGGAAAAAAGCCCTAAGACCTTAAAAATATCTTGTTCTAGGATGATGGGGTAGGTAGTCTGCTGAAGATTTAAGACCATCTTACTCGCTCGCTGCACTCGCTTATTTCACATTGTGTTTTCAGTATGTTAGATGGGGCATTCGTTGGATTTAGTACAGTAAATCGACTTCTCAGCCAGAAGAGCGGCTCCTGGTGTAACTGTACCA
The DNA here is from genome assembly GCA_032883995.1 of Coronaproctus castanopsis. Lineage (NCBI taxonomy): Eukaryota > Metazoa > Arthropoda > Insecta > Hemiptera > Monophlebidae > Coronaproctus > Coronaproctus castanopsis. Next base: position 246,725,652 of record CM065052.1, read on the forward strand.
TTTCTATTGTCTGTACAAAGTAAAAAAATAGAAACGGTGCAGAGTTAATTCTGCTGAGGTTTTATGTTCACATTCTCACAAACTTGTTCCAGGTATATGTGTATCCGGCTGATAACCGGTTAGTTCTAAAATAGGCGATGATAGTTCCTTGTAAAATATACGTAATTTTACCTTTCTCGTATCGACTAATTAGATAACTTTTTTTTCTTAGTAAACTGTTTGAGCCCCCTATTAATATCTCGTCTGATCGATACTTAGCAGATCGTTCGGTCAACCCAGTACGGTTATATTCGCGGATCTCTGCGTAGTCTGAAATTAGATGTATCGGCTGAAATCTTACCGTTGAGAATATGAACACGAAACCTCAGCAGAAATACATTAACTCTGCATTCTATTTTTTACTCTGGACAGACAATAGAAAAGGTACAGTTACACCGGTTGTTGTTATGCTGGCTGAGAAGTCGATTTACTATACTAAATCCAACGAATGCCATCTAACATACTGAAAACACGATATGAAATAAGCGAGTGCAGCGAGCGATTAAAATGGTCTTGAAGTCGAAATTTGTGATTGTTCTTCCACGTGTACTCCCCCCCTACGCGATGTTTATATTAAGGTACAATTCGAAAATTCGACGGAATCAGCGGAAATTCTGCCTGCATGAAATGGGAAACTCGCTTGCTACGCTATAAGACGATTATTTCACCGGATGGCGAATCGCTATCAATCCGGTAAAAAGCGAGGCTATTATTTTTTCTCACACATAACCGATATGTCTTGATAAATTAACTATCGCGGGTTTAAAAATGTTGTTGTCTGATCAGATATTTCAGAATGCAAGGGTATTTGGATGATTTTCCAGACTCACAGCATGGCTCTGTGCATACTGCTTAATGACCGCACGCACATAAGGAATGTTCAAATCATGGCGAATGATCTACTTTACTAAGGCGCATTTTTTATTCGGGGCAATCTGTTTAGTTCACATGTTTCTCGGCTTTGCGCAACCCCACAGCTGCACCCCGTATGTCCAGACAGGCCTTAAAATAGCAGTATAAATAAGACGTTTGTTGTCAATAGACGGCGCACTGTTTCTGCCCATCAACCAAAATAGTTTTTTAATACGTACATCTAGTTCTTTCCTCTTTATTTGGATATGATTGCGATGTGTTAGTCGGCTATCCAAGTGTAAGCCCAGATATTTCACGTGTGCTCTGATTGGTATTTCTGCGTTATTGATTCTTATTCGGGGGGATTTAGTTTTTCTGTTAGTAAACTGTATATTTACAGATTTGTTCTCATTTATTTTTATATTCGATTTGTTAAACTAGTTTCGCGCTCTAATAAGTGCTGTTTGAAGATTACTACTCGCTGTATTTGGATCGGTATCAGAAGAAGGAAGTGCCATGTCATCGGCAAATGTGGCTAGCTGAGAAAATCGACTGTGTAAACTAAGTTCAAGCACTGAGCCTTACCCGCATAGAGGATAATGCTACATAAAAATGTACCTCGATTTAGTTCCACTCGATTTATTATTTTAAATTTAGTTCATTTTATTTTCAATTTTTTTTTACATTGTAATATTCTTAACAAAATTTCTTATATATATATATATATTATTCCAATAATTTTACTTTCAAGAATCGCAGGTTTTTTATAATTTTCCCTCGCTAATTATCGATTATGATTTTGATTTCTGTTATTAATATTCGCTGCCCCGCGGAAAGACGTTTATTAGTCGATAGGCGTAATACGTGAATTGCTATATAAATAAAGGTTTCTCTCTTAATTTTCGAACTTGGTAAAAGCACGTTGGATAATAGGAGAATTTCTTGGATTTAAGTCGATCAGCGTTAATTTAAAGTATTTATTACGTCCAGTCCTAAGCTGAACGATGATCGTAACTGTATTTAATTCGAATTTTTCAGCTAATGATTTGCCATTTACGTAGTCAAATGCAACCTGTCTATATAATATATGTGTGTGCGTGTAAGGTTACGTACACACGATAAATTTACGTTCGTTTTAAATGACTTCGCGAGTACAGAAGAAATTGCCCAATTACATTTTGCAGGCGAATGATCAAAAATTGATGGTTAATTTTATCGTCAATTTGGCATCGTGAAAGCTTCTATCAATTTCCGCACATCAGTATATGAATCGTCTCTACTTGTGTACCCATATACTGACACACACACACACAACCCGCATAAACTGCATCTATATACTCGATAAGGCGTTAATATTTACTTCCGATATATGTGTGTACATACAAAATACTCGCTGCGTACGTGTTATATATTATCGTACAAAAGTCTACCGAAGAAAAGTGAAATGTAAATAAGCGAAAAGGCTTAACTGATGATTATTATTCGAATAATAATGATGACGACGACGACGATGACTACTATTACTACTATTGTTATTATTATTATCGTTAATACTAATACTATTTCCATTTTCTAGCGTGTGCGTGCTCGTGTGTAAAGGGACGAACGGCTGCCGTCGCTAGTGGAATATAAGGTAAATCCGAAGAGGTTCCTTTTAAAATCAATCCTTCCTTGAGTTCTATTATTTTTTCTGAGTAAAAAAAAAAAATAACGAAAAGGATTACGTTTTCTCTAAAAATTGCTTACAACTCGTTGAACTGGAAACTAGCTGAAATTTAACATTTTCACGGGAGAGTAGGAAAAATACCAGAATAAGAAAACGGTCTGAACGGGAAACGAACATAAAGTACTCAAATACACACATATGTATATATATATATATATACAGGTGTGTATATGTACATCGGAGTGTATAAGGAAATAAAGGAACAAATATAGTAGTGATAACAGTAATATGTAGGCAGTGATGATAATAATAGGCCCAATAGTATTAGTACTAACGAGATTCGTTTTTTTTTTTTTTATTTTCTTTTCTAGGTAAGTTATAAGCAACGAAGGATGTGTAGCACTTAGAGTTATTTCAGTAGTTATTTTCGACTTGAACATATTTTATTTTACGTCAACATCACTGTTATTATTTATTATAATTATTATTACATTTATTTCGAAAGTTATGCTTTTGTAGTTAATAATAGACCGAGGAAACTTCGGAAATATACATGGAAGCTCTTACGTTGGATATTAATTTTACATCGGTACTATATATTCACACATGCACACACACACATATATATATATGTATTTACATATGCAGGAATAAGACTACATAGAAGTCGCAGAATGACGCGAGAGCAGTAAAATTATATCGATTTAAAAAGTACTAACGAGTTGGCGAATCAGTTCTTACATACTCCGTCAGTTGAGGAGGATGATGATCGCTGGCTTAATCCATTAAAACGAGTAGGAGTGCTCACCATGGGGTGTATCCACCGCAAAGGTGATACTTATTCATTGAAGCCTTTTGTTGGATAGCCATTTCTGGGTAGTTACAAATTATTAAAAAAAAAAAAAAAAAAGTACGACACGACGGTGTTTGGGCGGATTAGCCAGTCAGCTGCTATATAGTAATTATAATTATACATAATATATATATATATAACCTAAGAGAAAAGCCAAAAAGCGACCAATTTCACCACAAAATATTGAATCCAAATGTAAAAATAGTAACCGTTTCAGCCGTCTGTCCCTTGATGAGGAAGTTCCGAATCACGATCACACTAAAAATGTACAACCCAAAGCATCACCGCCTCCATCGATATTCATACATGGAGTTACACATTTTTCGGCAATGACCAATAAAATTGCAGCGATTATAGGTAAACAGGATTTTGTAATAAAATTACTAAAGAGCCTCTTCCACTACATTTTATAGACATTGAGCCCACAGACAATGTTAAAGAGATATTTAATTTAACTCACTTGTTTTACACTAAAATAAAGGTTGAAGCTCCACACCCTAAGAAAACAATTCCTCAATGCGTGCGCTGTCAGTGTTGGGGGCATACTAAATCTTTTTGCAACCGCCATATAGGTGCGTAAAATGCGGTGGTTATCACAATACCACAGAATGCAAAAAATATCAAAATTCTGCCCCGAAGTGTGCATTATGTGAAGGAAATCATCCTTCAAGTTACAAGGGTTGTGTGATCTACCAGAAACTACACGAACAGAGATACAAATCAGGAAACAGTGCTGTTCAAATATCAGAGAAAAGAAACAACCAAAGTTCAACCAATCCAATAGTGTCGTACGCTGAAATAACAAGTAACAAAACTGATGCAATTAACTCTCTTATCAATAATAACGAACCTTCACCAGGCTATAATGTTAATAAAAACGTGAACGGTTCATTTAATAACCATCGAGAGAACAATACTGACTTTAAAAGTATCATAACAACTTTTTTAAATGAATTTAAATCAATGTTCAACCAGCTTATGCAGCAAAATGCAGTCGTACTAAACCTGCTCACAGCATTAACAAATAAATAAATTAATTAACAATGACGTCGTTGCGGATAGCCACGTGGAATGCCAATGGTGCAATTCAAAATAAGTTGGAAATAGAGATGTTCCTTACTCTTGAGAAAATCGACATATTGCTACTATCTGAAACGCATTTCACAGATAAAACATATTTCAGTATTGAAAATTATAACGTCTACAAAACTACGAGACCTGACCATAAGGCGCACGGTGGCAGCGCTGTTGTTATTAAAAGTACAATAAAACACTACGAACTAAAAAATATATCCACTAAAGAAATTCAGGCCACAAATATAATGACATATTCATTGAATGGTAAAATTGCAGTCTCAGCAGTGTATTGTCCTCCAAACCACAGATTTAATGAACATAATTTATGTGAATACTTTACTATTCTAGGCCATAGCTTCATCTCTGGCGGTGACTGGAACGCGAAAAATGTAAGGTGGGGTTAACGGTTTTCTAACCCTAGGGGAAAACTATTAAATAAGATAATTTTAAACAAAAATTTCGGTTGTGTGGCGTCAGGTGCACCAACATATTGGCCCACAGACTTAAACAAACGTCCTGATGCTTTAGATTTTTTCATAACTAACGGAATTTCAATGTTGAACATAAATGCCGATTCCAATTTTGATTTATGCTCTGATCACAGTGCCGTAATTTTAACCGCGAGTACAGGCTTAATAAACCAAGAAACTTCTCCCTCTCTACACAATAAATATACAAATTGGGAAGATTTTCGTGCATTCATAAACTCAACATTAAAAATAAATTTATCACTAAAGACTGAATCAGAGATAGATGTAGCGGTTCAGTATTTCACTGAAACTATTCAGAGTATCGCATGGAAATGTACTCCAAACATTAATAAAATGAAAGAAATAAATAATATTCCGCGATGTATACTCGATCTGGTGAAAGAAAAAAGAAATATCCGTAAAAAATGGCAATCATCCCGAAATCCCTGTTACAAAACATTATTAAATAAAAAATCGAAAGAACTGAAGATTTTACTTAAAAACCTTAAAAATGAATCCTTCGAACGCTGCCTACAAGAACTTTCACCCACAGAAGCGACAAATTACAACCTCTGGAAAGCGGTTAATAGCAGAAACAAACCTATACAACCCCTTCCTCCAATTCGTAAATCCGATGGTAGATGGGTTAGAACTGACAAAGAAAAAGTTGGAGTATTTGCCAAATATTTCTGCGATGTCTTTAAACCAAATTTACAGACTAATGATGCAACTGACATTCTTGAATTTTTAAGTGTGCCATTGCAATTAAGTCCTCCGATTTCGCCAACGTCTCCCAGTGAAATCAAGTATATAATTGATAAATTTAACAAAAAAAAGAGTCCGGGATTTGATTTAATTACTAATAAACGTTATCGGAACTACCCAGAAAAGATATACTATTACTTACAAATATTTTTAATGCTGTTTTTCGACTTCAGTATTTTCCTTCGTTCTGGAAATTGGCGCAAATAGTGGTTGTACCAAAATCAGGTAAGGCACTGGACGAGGTTTCATCCTATAGACCCATTTCCTTACTTCCTATCCTTTCAAAACTCCTTGAAAAAGTAATATTGAAGCGGTTGAACCCAATTTTAGAATTGGAACATGTTGTTCCTCAGCACCAATTTGGTTTCAGAAAAAGACATGCGACCATTGAACAAGTACACCGAATTGTGCATACTATCCAAGAAAGCCTTGAAACTAAACAAGTATGCACGGGTGTGTTCTTGGATGTCAAGCAAGCCTTTGACAAGGTATGGCATCACGGTTTGCTGTATAAATTGAAAAAAATATTACCGCATCCTTTCTATTTCCTTCTAAAATCCTACCTTGAAGATCGCACATGCCAGGTTAAAATCCAAAATCAATTGTCTGATATCTATCCTGTATCTGCTGGCGTGCCTCAAGGAAGTGTCTTGGATCCGGTGCTTTACTTAATTTATTCTGCTGATTTTCTAGTTGATAATAACGTGATAACAGCTACGTTTGCTGACGATACAGCGTTGTTAGCTGTTGGTAAAGACAACAGTGAAACTACTAATAAGCTTCAAAAAACCCTGTTAAATGTTGAAAACTGGCTGAGACGTTGGCGTATCAGGGTAAACGAAAGCAAGTGCACACAGGTTGATTTCACATTGCGAAATTTTATGTACCAACCATTAAAAATAAGTGGGGTAATTATTAGCCAAGAAAAAGATGTCAAATATTTAGGCATGTATTTAGATAGTAAACTGACATGGCACAAGCATGTTAATCAAAAAAGAAAACAGTTAGATTTAAAACTGCATGGATTAAATTGGCTTCTTGGCAGGTACTCAAGTTTATCACTGGAAAAGTAAACTTCTGGTCTATAAAATAGTCTTAAAGCCTATTTGGACATGTGGTTTAATGTTGTGGGGTTGCGCAAAAGATGTACATGTAAATAGAATTCAGCGATTTCAGAACAAGGCCATAAGACTCATTGTTTCCCCACCTTGGTACGTATCGAACCATACATTGTATCGAGACTTAAACGTCCCATATTACATTGTATCGAGACTTAAACGTCCCATATGTAAAAGATGAGGTTAAACGTGCTGTTGATCGATGTGTAAGTCGTTTGGAGACACACACAAACGTACTGGCGATCAGTCTACTTGACACTAGTCTAGATGTTCGCAGGTTAAAACGTAGACGACCGTTTGATCTAGCCTAATTTCTCAGTGGGGTCCATCATTGGATGCTAACCCCTAACATGTTATTTCGCGTTTCAGTCCAATTGCTAGTTGTAATTAAAAATATATTTATAAAAAAAATATATATATATATATATATAATCATATTTTGCTCAATCCTAAGATTGGTTTGTCATTGATTTCCATCTCTGCCGATTCTGTGTCATCCGTTTCAGTTCTTCATACGATAACGCCGTCACATCTTCGAGTATCTCTGAAGTGTAATCTATTCGCGGCCTTCCAATTTTTTTCCAGGATGCATCCCTTCTATTAGATTAGCCCTTCGTGTCGCAGTGCCTATCATTTGGGTTCTTTTTTTTACTATTATTTGTAACAACGTCGGTTTTTCATTAATTCTTCTCGAAACTTCCTCGTTGGTTACCTTATCTGTCTAATTTATTTTCAATAATCTTCTGTAACACCAGAGTTCTAATGCCATCAGTCTTCGCTTCTCGTCTTTCGTCATTATCCAAGTTTCGCACCCATGTAGGGCAATGATGAAATATATATATATGTGTATGTATGTTTATGTTGTATACTTGGGCATATGTACGAAACAGACGAAACTGGTAGATTTTTTTTAGTGACAGCGACTTCGTATGAAAAAAAAAGTAAGAAATGTTAGAACGATTACAAAACATGAAACATATTTGTGCTGCTTTTGGTAGTCCAGAAAATTAAACGACTAAAAGAAAAACAATAAAAAATTTTGTCTGCTCACGAAATGAAAAAGTAACAAAGCGAGATAACGATATCAGCTGGAAACTATGTTGTATATATATATATATATATATGCAATAATACGGAAGAATAAAAAAATATGAAAAGTGTGGAAAATAAGAAAAAAATGAAAGGCTAAAATAACGAAAACTCAAGAAAGGATAAAATGGAAATGTAATTGTATTCCTTAATCGGTTTTTCAGGGAACCTCAATTTCATTTTTCAAATTTAATCTCGCCTATTTTTTTATTTTATTTTTGTTCTCTTCTGCTTCGTCTTTAATTTTTATTTCGTTACGTCTTTTAAGGATTTTTTTTTTTAATCCCGGACCTCGTAAAATTCGGACCGATCTTCAAACGAATATATAGGGCGTCGCCGACGAATTTATTATTATTATTATTATTATGATTATTATGATTATGATTATGATTATGATTATGATTATGATTATGATTATGATTATGATTATGATGATTATTATTATTATGATTATGATTATGATTATTATTATTATTATTATGATTATTATTATATAAAAACCGAAAGTTCAGACGCTACGGCCGATATAAAATCAGAATCTAAATGAAATGGCCTAAAAAGTAAATTTTTAATGCCCATTGCACTAGTTTTAGATAAGTTATTCTCTAGCTTGGAGCAAACTATATGCTCGATGCTGTCGACTAAAATTGTTTTTATAAATAATTTCTTCGTAATTCACTAATATGCCACTCTTTCCGATATACCGTAATCATTTTTTTTCTCATATTAAGTCATTTTTTCTGTTTTTTTTTTTTTTTTTAAAGAAACATCAAAAATATTTTAATTTGAACATTTTCGACCTCTAGAACTCCGAACAAATTTTCATCGTCGTGGAATAATGGGAATGGTTTTGATTTTGACATATATATAATATACTTTATTATTATTATTATTATTATTATTATACGGGCGCCGGCTGCACTAACGGGCCATATGCGCCCACAGGCTTACTGTGGTCCTAGATCTGATTTAAGAGGCTCAGTGAATCCAGGAACAGGAACACATTATGAATATGGTCAGTAGATTCAGATAAAAGTTGAGGTAAAGAAGGAGGAAGGCTGTGCTGGATTCTTAATGTTGTGAGAGCATGACAGGATGTTAGTATGTGGGGTATGAGCAGTTGAGACATTTGGCAAAAGGGACAGAGTGGCGGGTCTGTGCCATGAAGAAGATAGGAATGGGTAAGGTTTGAGTGGGATATACGGAGTCTTGTAAGGATAACATTTTTCTTTCTTGTTTGGAAAGGAAATGGCAGTTAGGATAGTGGATTAGGTTTGATTAAAAGGAGGTGGTTTTGTTCATTAGACTTCCATGCACGACACCAAGATTTAGTTACGAGAGATTTCATGAAAGCTTTAACGTCACTATAGACAGAGAGACGAGCGGATATATGTGGAAGCAAAGACGCCTCTCTGGTAGCTCGGTAAATAGCCTCATTTCCAGGAATACCGATGTGGCTGGCAATCCAAATGAAAGCTATGGAAACTTGAGATCTAGTAAGGAAGTCATGGACAAGCAGAATGCGTTGTAGAAGTGCATTATCCGTATATAGGTTGTGGAGAGACTTTAAAACATTGAGTGAATCAGAAAGAATAAGGAATTTAAAAGAAGACTGCGTCATGGACAGGAACTCTAGACACTTGAATATAGCAAAGGATTCAGCTGAAAAAATGGAGCAGGACTTAGGAAGTCGAAAGCGATGAATGACAGGGGGTACCGAGAAGGCAGACCCCACACGCCTACCCGATTTAGAGCCATCAGTAAAACAGCACACAGCGTCCTTATATTTGGAGATTTCAAGAGCAATATAGTTTTGAAGTATATGGGGTGGGCATAAAAGCTTGGAAAGGTGGGTAAGTTTCAAGTTTATATAGAGTGGTTGCAAAAGCCAGGGTGGTGGGTCAGTATATATTGGAAGAAGAGGGGGATTAAGAATGAATTTGTTAAATTGAGGAAATAATGATAAGAATTTATTTTTGATGCTAATTGCGTATTTAGGGATGTTTATGGATATTTCATTGTAGCTTGGAATATTGTACAAAAGATCATTGAACGGTAGGTTTGGAGAGATAAGTGTAGAGGTGAGGAAGTTACCTGTCAGGATTTTCGGTAACATAAAGGAAGTAATCCCGATTCACTATTAAGACTAGCTGTAGGGCTAGTATGAAAAGCTCCAGTGGCTATTCGGACGGCTGAATGTTGAATGGTATAGACCTCAGTAACCCCTGGGCCGCAGAGGCGAATGCTAGGCAACCGTACTCTAATCTAGAACGAATTAATGCTTTATATAATAACATTTTTCGATCGCCTCCGTTACGTCTATTATTAATTTTCTTCAATATGTTTAGACCTTTTATAGCTGATTTCTTGAAGTTTTTAATGTGCGCGCTCCATACCAGTTTGCTGTCAAAAGTTACTCCGATTTAGCGCACTGTATCCTGGAAACATAATTCTAAACTATTCAGGAAGATTTTAGGTCGTTGACTACACTTGGTGTCGCGGTGGAAGTCAACGCGGGTTGTTTTTTCTGCTGAAAAATTGAATCCACGTGCAGATACCCATTCGACTATTTCATTGATGCAACGTTGTATGATTTTACCAGCTCTAGTTGGCAAATACGATTGGAACGTTATCGTTAAATCATCTGAAAAAAGGCTGAATTGTACCGGTGGTCGGATTGCCTGCATTATATTGTTAATAACTAGCAGGAAGAGTGTTACACTAAGGACGCATCCTTGTGGTACACCATTCTCCATATGAAACAATTTTGAATAGGTGTTGCCTAAGTGTACCTTGATTTGTCTGCCAATTAAAAAACTTTGAATTAAATTGGCCATGCGGCCATGGATTCCTGCTTTATGTAGGCTAGTAAGCGCCTGAAATTTCCATACTGTATCATATGCCTTTTGCAGGTCAAAAAAAGACAGCATATAGATGATTGCGATCATGGAATGCCTTCTGGACCTTGAGTTGGAGATCAATGATAGCTTGTATTGCTGATCGATGTTTTCGGAAACCATATTGCTTTGGAGTGAACATATTATTCATTTCTAAGGTCCAGGTTAGCCTCTTTTGAATAATTTTTTCCAATAGTTTGCCAAGTACACTTGTTAATGCAATGGGGCGGTAGCTAGTTGTTTCTGTTTTATTTTTTCCCTTTTTTAGTATAGGGATTACTATGGCTACTTTCCATTTTGCCGGGAAAGTTCCCTCATTCCACATCCTATTAAAGGTGTGTAACAAATATAACTTGGCTGATGCATGAAGATGTTTCAACATAATAGGGTGGATGTTGTCTGGTCGTGGTGAGGAGTCACGGATGTGGTATTGAATACAGTATTCGAGCTCGTCTAACAATATTGGACGATTGTAGTTTTCATTATTGCAAGTATCAAAACTGATTGGTGTAGCTTCTGTTCTTTGTTTTAGATATAAAAATTCTTTATTATAACTGGAATTAGATGATACAGCAGAAAAGTGGGGAGCCAACAGATCGGCCATCTCGGCGGTATTTGTAATAAGAGAACCGTTCTTGTATAATGCAGAGATACTTGATTGACAATTTTTCCCATTGATCAGCTGTGTTTTCTTCCACACTGCTGGAATCGGTTCATATTGATTGATGGAAGAGGTGAAAACTTGCCAGCATTCTTTTTTAGATGCTGTTATGAGAGTGCGCGCGTACGCCCGACGTTTACGATACTCAATAAGATTTACTAATGAATTTTGTTTTTTCAATATTCTTAATGCTTTTTTCCGCATATTGATTGCTTTTGCAATCTTGTTTTTCCACCAGGGTACTCGTTTTCTTGAGCGGGGGTTAGCTGAGAACACGGGTATTGTCAACAGTCCAGCTTGTATGATTATACTAGTTAGGAATTCGACATTCCAGATTATCCATGTGATAGGAATCAATTATTGTGCTGTTGGTGAAATAGGGCCAGTTAGCTTCTTTTATTTTCCATTTCTGGTTCCGTGAAGGGTGAAAGTTAGATAACTTATACGAGAGAGAGATGGGGTAATGATCACTGTCCATGTGTATCTGCCACTCCAATTCATTTATCAGATCAGTGGAAACAAATGTGAGGTCGATAGAGGAAAGTTGCCCTGTTTTTGGATCACAGTAAGTTGGTTGATCTCGTTTGTTTAATAAAGCGATACTGTTGTTATTGATAAGTAAGTGATCGATTTGATTTCCTCTAGAATTTTTACGTCTGGACCCCCATGTATGGCTATGTGCATTAAAGTCACCAAGTATGATAAAAGGTGTTGGTAGCTGTTTTATGATATTATTAAAATCATGCTTTGATGTTTGATAGTTGGGTGGAATATAAATGTTGCATACTGAGATTGGTTTGCGGTGGATTATTGGGATTAATATTGAGACTGCAACTACTTGTAAGTCGGATGTAATTGATAAAGGCACTGCTTGGGGGATCGAGTTGTGGACTAATGTTAATACCCCTCCAGCTGCAATCAAATGTGAGGTATCATCGAACCTAAATGAACTGTAGTTATGGATTGTGAACAGTTGGTTAGTCTTCAAATGTGATTCCTGAATACAAACCACTGGAGGTTGGTATTGTGCTATCAATAATTTTAATTCGGCCAGGTGCGAAAATGCACCATTTATATTTCATTGCAGGATTTTATTCATTCTTCGTTAGTTCAGTTTCAGAATCAGCGGTACTGCCACGAAGTGCATTGATCAGTCTGGTTAATTTGTTCTTTACGCCTTGTCCAACAATAAACTTTTTCAGGATTGGCAGCGAGTTGGTAAGCTGTATAAAGTTCATTTGCTTCACCGCTTCGATGTAATTCGTTTCTGTAAGAATTGCAAACATTATGTATTCAAACTGGTCTGGTGTGACTTCGTACCTGTCTGGGTTTTGTTCCATTTCCTGTTTTGCTGCTTTAATCGTATCTAAAAGCTGATCGGTTTTAAATTCCGTTGATTTCAGCTTCTTTGTTTTAGGTGGATGTTTTTCAACATTTGTATCACAGGTCGCTTCAGTGGATGAAGCGGAAGTGGAAGAAGAAATCGCTCTTTTGAAAGCTGGAATTGCAGGTACATTTACCATTGTCGATGATCTGGGAGTCCATCAGTTCTTCCTCTTTGGATTCACCCATTACCGTGGGCACATCAGCATTATCTATAACTGGAGGAGACTTATTTGCCGTTAATAAATCTGAACACTGGGCTGCTATACGACCTCTGAGTTTACATCGGTAGCATATCGAGCCTTCTTCAGCTAAAAAGATCCGGTATGTGGTGTTGTCATGTGTGATTACTAAAGTATCAGGTATAATGGTGGTTGAATCTGGCGCGACATAAAACTGTTTCTTGTTTGTTAGAATATGTGCTAGCGCCGATGGTGCGAAGCCTGCTCGCAAGATGGTGATAGGTGACGACAGCGGTATGTTGTGTTTCTTTAGTTCGTCTTCAATTACTGAGGTTGGGATACTAGGGCAAACATGTGAGATGATGATGCGCTTAGCTGGATTGATTAGGCGGCGGATGTTAAGTGTTTGATTACTAATTGTAATAACTCGGTTTTGGTGAATAATGTTGTCTACTATTTGCTTCGACGTAAAAAAGATACAGAATCTTTGATTTGACATGCGATAGGCTGCTTTGATATGTTGAGGGTTGACAAATTCCGCGACTTTTTCTACATATTCTAGTTGTCTGACACCGTCTATCGTAGGGATTACTATTGCGTGTGTTTTGTCCAGCACGGGTTCTTTGTTTACAGCTGTTGCGTAAGAAATAGGAGGTGTTTGATGCTCTATTTGATTTAACATTGTGCCTGAATCCGCAGTTACATTGGCATGTGTAGGATGAACATATATGTTTGTAGTTGGTTCATTGATGAGCTGCTTAGCCGGATTAACGGAACTGGTTTTGCCTGTTGGAGATTTATTAGTAATTTTGTGGTTTGTAGATTTATTAATATCGGATTTGGTATCTTTTTTTGGTTTAGTCGACATAGTGTGTATATACACACGTGTCGGAATACAGATGTAAGTTGCGGCTATATATATATAGCCGACAGTTGAATAGAACTAAATTAACGTGAATAAATATCGATATCGATAATTGTTATTATTTATTACTAAGCGATTAAGACGGTTTCGTTGTAATTATACCATAAAATAAAATTAAATAAAACGACCTCACCGTTATTATCTTCTTATCGGTTAGAGAAACCGGCATGAACGCGAATAAACAATCGACGTACTTCCGAACGATACTTTGAAGCCTGCGGTTTATTTTAAATAATTCTTTAAGAATATTTATTTTATTAAAAAAATATGTATTTTTCTTTTATACGAGAAACAAATTTGTAGTAGTTTTCGAAGTTTACCTTATAGCTATTATTTCTATATATACAACTTAGTTTAAGACAATTCCGAGATAAAAATCCCGGAATCTGATAAAATAATTTCATTCAATTTAAACGTACACACAATTCTAGACAAGTGCCTCAATATTTCTGACACTTGTGTATATTGAACGTTGAACATTTTCTATTTCATTGTTCGTAATAACCTACAGGAAGCGATTAATGAAATCCCATCACCGGCTTAAAGCCTGGAAAATTAGTTCTAACAAATTTAAATCCGCACGCTTAATCTTCATAAACCGAAGACACGAGCTGTCACAAGGCATAACATTAACATACCAATAATACCAAAGAAAAAAACAAAAAAGGTATCAAAATAGCTAGGGATGTACGTTGATCGGCGTTAAAATAATAACGGAGAAAACTGAAATAAACGTGAAATTCGAAAAAATGAATTACGGAAAATCTTCGCTATCCATAAATAACAAGTTAATTAAAACCAACCTGGCGTTAACGGATGCGCATTATGGGTTTTGTGCAAAACAGACGAATATCGATATAATAGAGCGGATCCAAAATATAATTTTACGAATATGATTGTTACAGCACCAAACGCGACGCTACACGATGATGTTGATATAAAATTCATTCGGCAAGTTATATCGTACGACGCTAAAATTTATGACCATAGACTCACCCGAATAGCAACTCATTAGATAATTCTCTAGATGTTGGACGACTTAGACGAGATAAGATATCGCGACAAATACACATCGTGTTATTTTATCACTTGACGATAATCTGTTCGGCGTGTTAATCGCGTAATTAAAACATGCTGAATAGCCACTAGGTAGGTGCATTTATTAAAAAAAATTTACTCTGGCAGCTGCGACATTTATTATCTCCGATTATGTTTAATTTATCGAAATAATATCAGATAAAACCGTAGAAAGTATCCGAATCACGCGGTAATTTATCGCATTTATTTCTAAAACGATCTGTGTTAAGGAAAGAATTTATTTATTAATTTATCTTTCGTTAATTGCATCGTATTCATTTAAATATCAACTTTTAACCGAAGATATCATGTTTGCGATTGTCACACAAAAACGAATTACATCGACCAAGCGAATAAACTTAGATCCAATATAGTTTACCAAATCGCTAGAAATTTCGGAAAACAATTATAGTAGAACACGGTATTAAAAACAAATTAGCCAGACTGATCAATGCTCAGTACAGCTGACTCCGAAACTGAGCCAACGAGGCGTTAATAAAATCCTGCAATGTGATATAAATTTGCTCATTCCGCACGTGGCAGAATTAAAATTTCAAACCTCCGGCGATTTTTATTCAATTATCTCGTCTGAAGGCTAACCGGCAGCTTACAATCGTATATAAACCATTCAGAGATACCTCGCGTTGGATCGCAGCTGGAGGTGGGTTGACATTGATTCACAACTCGATCACACCAATATTACATCCGACATACAAGAAGTTGCAATATTAATCTCAATAATCCATCATAAACCAATTTCGGTATGTAATATTCATATTTCCAACAAACATCAAAAAATAATTTTTATAGTATCACGAAACAGCTACCGACATCTTTTTAATTTGCGATTTTAGCACGCATAATTCGGCCATGTGCGAGAATGCGCAATTTATATTCCATTGCAGGATTGTGTTCGCGCCTCGTTGGCTCAGTTTCCGAGTCAGCGGTAGTGAGCATTGAGGGGGTTCAGACGTCAAAATCCCTCGAGGAAATCAAATCGACCGTCTGTTTACCGCGATACAGCTCTATTAAACAAACGAGATCAACCAACTTACCGCGATCCAAAGACGGGACTTTTTCCTCTATCGACCTCGCATTTTAATTGATCTCATAAATGAAGAGCACAACTCAGACTCCGCTCAAGAAAACGAGTACCTCGATGGAACATTAATATTTTAATTTTATTATTTTTTTATTCCTTTTAATAAAATTTAATTTTTTTTTTCAATTTTAAATTGTTTAAATTCGTTTTTTCTTTTTTATGTTGACGTGTATACTCATTTCCTTCATTATTTTCTCGCATTAGTTCTTTTTCCGCGATACTAGGGAAATTCACTTGGAACTTGTTTCGAGGAGGATATTGCTACTTTTTTTTAAATGTAAAAATCGTATATTTGATTAAACTTATATTAATATATGCACGCTGTAGAAGAATTTAATGTTACGGTATTTATGCGTTATCTGTTCTATATTTCCTATTAATAGCGGATTCAATACTAGATAACGCATTGTTATCTAATTTTTAAGTTGTCATTAATTTTAATGCCGAATTTAATCCTAAGATCGTTGAAACTCGAGCAATATAACATAAATATATTTCCATACGATACACATCCAGGACTGTCAACTAGACGAAACATATATATATATATATAGGTATTCATCCAACTTATCATGGCCTGAAAGTATCTGCCAAGTGTAAAAATTAACGTTAATTTGTTTTAATGTAATTCTATCCAAAACACTTTGAAAAAATTCGAATGTTTATCCGTCAGTCTAACAGTTTTGTCAATCTTGCTTCCCAAAACTAAAAACAAAGCATCAGTTATAAATTTAGGTATGAGATTTTATATGTAGGTGTTTCACCTAATGAAAATCGTTATTTTTAGGTATATTTTTAAGCGAGGAATTACTAACAATTCTATATTCGGTAATAATTGACCGGACAATTATATATATATATATAATGTTAATCATAATAACTAATGGTGTTATTCGTGGATTCTAATAACACGTGGAAGCCTCGGAAATTAAAACAAAAAGGTAATTATTTTTATCATATGTGTAATAAATACGTCTTATTATTAAATAATTAATTAAAAAAACAATGATAAAATACAATGCCTTAAAGTAATAGGTGAAAAGTTGAAATAGACATTTTCTATACATATATATATATATAATTTTTATAAAACTTTGAACTAAGACCATTCGTTTATTACATTTAATGGTATATACTTGTTTAATAAAATTACCTAATTTACATTACGAAAATTTAAGATGGCAATCCGATAAAGTTTATTACCACTATAAACTTCGCTTGCAACTTTTTATTTACAACCTTTTACGTATATATAATTTTAAACGATAATAAATATTATAATAAATTATAGTTTTCCTTCTATTTGTTATTTCTTAAAACAGATAGTACTACCCCGATTACGAATCGGTCACACTATGGACTAGATTGAAGTGAAGCACTACAATAAAAATGTTATACAGCGAGTAATATAATTTCTAAAAATATCCGATTTAAAAAAATTATTATAAACTAAACAGTGTTATAAGTAATAAATAATTCCAACGAAGGATTTCCTTCACACCATACGATCTAAATTATCCGATAGAGCAAACGAAAGATTTTCAAACCTGCAGCAATACAACGTCAACTGGATAAAGTCAACTACATGTCAAAACTCAAACAGGAGAAACGAAGTAGTCCTGTGCCGTGTACGCTCAGGCCACACACTGCTTACTCACAAGCACTTATTTACTAATAGTGACCAACCGAAATGTACCGCATGCAATATTCCTTTAACTATTCCTCACTTGCTTATTACCTGTCCGTTATATTCCTCCGAACGTACAATCGCAAACCTTCCAAATTCTCTCCCAAATATTTTATAGCATTCTCCTACATCCGAATCTAGACTCCTTGCCTTCCTTCATTTATCCAGAATCTACCCGTTAATATAAATTCCTCCCGTGCCTCTGGCCTTAGTAGCAGTACACGGCACGGTTATCAACGGAAAAAAAAAAAAAAAAAGAAAAAATAATTTTTCCGTAATTTATTGTATCTAATTTCCGTGGTCGCAAATGACCTTTGTAGTCGAGCGGCCTAAAATAAGAATATAATAATAATCATTTCTTCGACGACTAACTTATTAAATTCGCTATATGTTCGCTATTTACTAATTTCGTTGTAATCTAAAACTATCCTTCTGCAATTACATTCTTACATGTCGCAGAATTACACGCTATCCAGTTTCCGTTTCTACTATGACGAAACGTTTCGGATACTTTTTGTTGTTTTGAACTGTCGTTGTAATAAATTGAGCGATTATAAAAATTAGGAACGAGACGATTATTATCGAGTATGTCGTTCGAATTATGAAAATATCGGTAATGCGTTCGATGTATTCCAAACGATTTACGATATTACCTTGAATAATATTTATTCAGTATAACTATGAAATATTTCGCGCTCGCTTGGTTTCTTATTTCCTCTGTACGAATTTCGAATAAATTCACGGATGATTTTAAATATCAATAATGTACGTTTACGTAGTTTTAAATCTATCGGGGGAAATTACCGCTATTACTATCGATACGGACGGTAAGTTTTATACGCTCGGATAATTTTAATCGCTATTATTCTTCGAAAAGCTCCGATTAATGTTAAATCTTTCGACTTTTAATATAGTTCGTAGTCTACCGTTATAGTAAATTCGCAATTATTTTATATACTTATCATAGATTAGTGCTTTATATTTATTTATTTCTTAAATTTACGTGTCACGAACAGAGCTACTAGCGACTACATGGATATCCGTCTTTTACATTAAATTTCAATAAATTGAAACGACGAATGAACGTGTGAGACTAATTTGCATAAAATGTTAGTACTTCAGTTTTAATAAGGATGGAAAGTTTAGTGCGGATCTAATAGAATTAAATTCGCTCCGCGAGGATACGATTAACGGATGTGTTAAAATACTGCGCTCGTTACATATCGGAGTTCTTCTGCAAAATGTGACCACGCGTTTTAGTTGAATATGGCCAGTCCGAAGCTGATGACTATTTCATCTCGTCGTCGACTGAAGAGCGTATTCCAAGGTCGAACATTTTAATTTGACCGAGTTTATTTGTGGTTGGGACAGCTTTCCATCGTTGACTTTCTTCTAGAAGCGGGCCAATGTAATATCAGGAACAGGACGAATCATAACCGCTTCTTAGGCTGCCCTGTCAACCAAGTTCATTTCCGGCTATTCCTGAGTGACCGGAAATCGGGAGGAACGTTATTTTTTTGGCAATATGAGCTAGTTTCTCGAAGCTCGACTATTTTTATAATTTAATCTACGGCTTTCGTTTTATATATATATATATATATATATATATATATATATAATATATATATATATATTATATATATAGATATATTATATATATATATATATATATATATATATTATATATATAGATATATTATATATATATATATATATATATATATGCACAAGTTGTTAAATACGTGGATAAAAAATGAATTATTTTATTCCCTTAATAATTACACGGAAATGATCTTTATAAAAGTAAATTTTTTAAATAATAATCTCGTTATAATAAATTAATACATAAAACTGTAGTGTCTGTCTCGAATATTTTCATTATAATGAATGCATTGGGCTATTTTTATCACACATAAATAAAAAATCTGTTTTTTTTTTTTTTAATTTTTGTCTGTCTGTCTGTCTGTTCCGATTTAGCTCAAAAGCTATTAAAGCAATAGTCATGAAATTGGTTTACAGCCTATATTATCGGATTCGTTATAAGCTTTGTTCCACACTGATATCGTAAATAAAACAGAAATTACAACAATTTAGCGTTTTAAAATATCGCTGTCTCTTTCTTTTAACAGTTTTTTTATATATTATCATACATATATATATATATCCGTCCATTATTTCGATTAATTCGACCACGCCCCTAATATAATAAAACGTGGTTTGTATTGCGGATGTTGGTAGTAAAGGTACGTTCGAACCGGAAAACGTGTTATTAAACGATTTGGCAGCGATATGGCTATTTATTACTTTTTAAAACTTTAAATTATTCTAATTTCTGTCCCATTTGTCATATCGATGCGAAAAAAAGCTAAAAAAAAAATAGTTACACAGGCCGAAACCGTGGATAAGTTCTAGTTGATAAATAGAATGACGATGATTATAATGGTACGATTTCGTCGGCAAACGCAGTCGTTATTATTCTTTGTATCGAATATCCGCGGAAGAACTTTATTTCGAATGTATTTAAATTAGGATTCTTTCTTTCTGCCGTATTTTCTGTAAATTGGCGATACTTTTCTTTTCAAAGATCTCCTATCTATTCGACTGCTGCTACCGCCAAAAGTATATCTTAGAAAACGTTTTTTTCCACTTTAGCGGGTGTGGGCTGGGAATACATTCGTACGTTATAGCGATAGATATAGACGCCTTTCGCTGCGAATAGTGTTAAAATAAGATATTTACAGGTGTACAAGTTCACGCGTGTGTTTTTCGAGTTACTCTACGAATTTATTTAAATCTCAAAGCGCCGACACAAATATCTATCACATATACGTACCTATATCAAAGGTAAAGAAGCTATATACAGATGTAGTCGAAAACGGTAATCCTATCTAGCGTTAGAACCAAGTTGTCTGGTTGTTCTTGTAATAATAAGCTGCGAGATCTTTGCTTCTATCTCCTACTTTCTATTCGTACGAAGGTTTAAATGTTAATCCGAAAACTGCTGATGGTAGTACGATAAAATAAGACGCGTATATATATATATACATATATATACATACATATATATATATATATATATATATATATATATATATATATATATATTTACATGTAGCGGTATCGCTTTATACGGTATTATTCCTTAACTAAAACGAGAGTATATTCTCTTTAACCCCCGACCTCCAGGTTAGAGAGAGAGAATTTTTCATGTCGGAAATAGACTGGTGGAATTATTCGTAACATTTCGGAAAGGGTCGTGCTCGGGTGTTTCGCTCGGAAAAAAAAGGCGAACTATATCGAATAATCGTCTACTACTTGTTATAAGAGAATTAGAATTAGAGAAACGGTCGTTATTTAAGAGGTGATAAATCAAATAATTACATAAATAAAAGTGAAGATTACCTACAGAGTAGTATTATTTATCACTGAGAAGAACAATGAATCATAAGACTGTCATCAGGAAGAATAAATGTTAAAAATTAATTAAAGTACATTAAATTAAGTAATAAAAAACATGCTAACAACGACGTGTAATCCATTATTAAATATATAAGTAGTATCGTATGAATTCCAGACTGCCCATATCAACGTGAAAGCCTTTAAAGAAATTAGCATAAAGTCCGCGGTTAATGCTTTAATATACTAGAGTATGCTTTAGTATTTGTACTTTTTATATACTTCTATAACTATAGCCTGCTATTACTGCAAATATAAGGGCAGTGCGTACCCACGGGGGGCTATCGGGCTTAATCCCCTCACAGAGCTCGAGTATAAAATACATATCAATAAGCTCCGAATAATTTTGCAGCTAAAATGATAGTTGAAACCGAAGATAATATTGAAAAGAGCTCGCGTTATCACTGATAAAACCTCATCTTGATAGCGTGCAAAACGGCCCCTAGATTGCAAAAAGTACTGTTAGAGAATATTCCTTACATTTTGTCTGCTAATGACATTAAAAATCCAGCTGACTGTGTAACACAAATAAAAAAAATGACCGTTGGTTGGGCCGTTCTTCGCATCTGACCAGGTGTGTTTTATTTCGTTTTGTTATTACTTGTTTGGTTGCTGTTCGTGATCGTTTATAGTTTATTTTGTCTGCAGAATTTCGTTACACATTCGGCTGTCTATATTTTATCCGTTTTTATTACGAATTTTTAAAATTTTTTTTGGGGTGGTGGTATGTTTGAGCCCATTCCAAATACAAATCCTGGGTGCGCTGCTGTATAAGGGCATCACTATTAAATGTACTTATAAATAAATATTTTATTAAATAATTGAAATACAGTTAATAAACGTCAAATATATCGCGTACGGGAATTATTACGATAGCGTACAAGATTGATTAATTAATAAGGTAGGTAAGAAAAAGAAAAAATTGTACATACAACGTAGGAGAAAAAAGTGGGAAAACCCCGCAAACAAAAAAAGCGAGCATAATATAACGACTAACTATTAAATATGAAAATAATTTTTATAACATCGCAATAATAATTAGAATAGTACTAATAAACGGAATAGCTCATTACAATAAATTACGTTTAATACGTTTATGCGTTATATTTCGCATACATAAATATTAGCCTCTTGGAATCGTAATTACCTATTAACGAGATAAACTCATTATATGGAAAAACTGTTAAAATACCGGATGAAATATTAAATGAAAAAAGACTAGAGATAAGAAAGACGAAAATATTTAATGAAATAGCGCATTAGTACCTTTAAATCAATGAAGGAAGGAAAAGAACAAAATTTAACGCGAAAGAGATGAATAGAAAAACAAAGGATGGCCTGCTACTACAAACTGACCTAAACTAAAATGAGAAAAACAAATGTAAGAGTAATTGTGAGTGTACATGCGAGTGACTGAGGAATGAAAAAATGTGCGCGTGTGAATGAAGGAACAATATAAGACTCATAAATTAAAATGAGATATTATAAAATAAATAATTAGATTATAAGACAAATTGTACATTTTGCACAGATTGAATGACAAAGTGAATAAATACATATAAATCCGTCGAGAATGTAATAAATTTTAACAATAAGGTATGTGTGAGAGTGCGAATGTGCATGCAGTGATTTTTGTTTATTTACAAAAAAATATACGTTTAAAAAAAAAAACCGTAATGTTCAACTAACAAGACAGGTTCTGTCTGTGTTACAGTTAGCTACATTTTATCAGTTTAGATACGTATGTGATTCTATCACTTTTAACAATTGCTTCTTTCTGAAATATTGAATATTATTTAGCATTTATTTAATGAACAGATACATACATATAATGTTTATCTTTATCCGACATGATTACCGATTCTAGGACGTATTTTTTCCTTACGGCAATTTTTTTTCGTAAATCTACATCGATAAGGAAAGGTGGTCATTTTAGAATCAGTTGAACTAATTATTGGGGGAAAGTAAATAGCGGAAGTTAGGAAACGGAATTTCTAAATACCGGAAAGATACAATAGGAAACGATGTTCAAAATCTGGTCACGACAAGCCAATAAAATTGAGCCGGGAATTTAAGCCAGTAGTACAGCAGTAAAATTTTTAAACATTTCGCGGAAATGTCAAATGGAATGGCTTTTACTCTAGAGAAGTGGTTTAAGAAGTTGCCAGAAGAATAGAGAAATACATACACGGTATATACGTACCAGCATACATATTTTATATATATATATATATATTTAATATGTGTATATGTATGTAAACGCGTTGTCGAATGGTAGAATAGAAAAAAGGACAATGAAGGATTTTTTGCCAGCGGTCAGAATGGGCACTGTTAAAACTACTACTACGGTCAGTAACGAAGGAAAGGCGTAAAAGGTAATCCACAGAAGTATCTCTTCTTGCTCGTAACGACTGCTGCTGCTTGCTGCTTTTCTAATGGTATTCAATGGTTCGAAGAATTTTTTGGTTACGTGAGTGAAATAAATGAGTATGTTGAAGAGCTTATATAGCTACACCGAAGAATAGTTCAAATATCTGCCGCGCTTAGTTCGTATATTCTTTTATTACCAGTACATACACATATGTATATGCATACACGTGTGTGTATATATATATATATATATATATATGTTATGTGTGTGCGCATTTTTCATATTGCGTACGTATAATATTATCACTGTCGTAATTCCGTACTTTTCTAGGCAACAAAGGTAACATCCAAAAAATATTATTACGATAGCGACTGTGTCATTGCCTTCGGCGGCGGGAAACCTTTTTTTTCATAAGTGGAATGGAAAACACTCTCTTCGGTGTCGATCGTCTTAAACGTTTATATTGAACTTTTTTATTGTTACTATTTTCTCTTTTCTATAAAGAAAATCTTTTCGGAAAATCGTGATGGCTTTTCCGACGTTCGTTTTATGTCTAATCGGTTATCGTATTATTACGAAGCGAATCCTTTATTACGACGAAGTGGCTAAACGCTAAACACTTTCTCTTTTGTAAATCCTATGTCGGACAATTTTTTATTTATCATTTCAATGCGTACGCGTGCATATCATAGTGTACATGTGGTACACAACGTATTTATATACATCATCAAAAACAACGCTAGTATGACAACCGTACGAGCGTTCATCCAGTTTAAATAGTTCTACTATCTTACTAGTTGCTTGTATCGTTATCACACGAGTGACGAGGTGTCTATCGCACGATGATGAATACGCTCATATGTTATATTTTCCGTTACGCATTTAAATCGTGAAAAATCGTGTAAATATGATAATTTTATAAAGTGCGTATGACATGGGAATACACATACATATAATATATAACTTCTTGACAACTGAGATATTCATCGCATTCTGAGAATGTAATTGCAAAAAAACGCTGACCTCGCGTTAATCTTCCAGTCCATCAGGAACGCCTAGCAATTTTTTAGTTAACGATCGAAACTAATGCAGACATTTTAAAAATAAGAACCGGAATTGAAATGCAGACGGAATTGTGCTGGGGTATTATATGAAAATATAGATTTCACTTTCAACGAGACGAACTTATATCTGATAATAAGTTGCGAAGGGTTTTAACAAAGATGAGTATATTTCCACTACCTCGGTCATTTATAGCCGGCGAATGCGTATTATACCAGCAAAGTAACGAATAATTTCATAGAAAATGAATTAGTTTACAGTTTCACGCGTATATTTGAGTTCTCTATTACATGTCGGCATCTTGATAGGAAAAAAATCTCTAAGTACTGTAGTTGAAAATGAGGAAAAATTTGGCCTGTACAAAGAAGTAGATGAACACAATGGTCGATAAAGCAGCTAAAAAATCCGCAAGCACCAACTTCAAACCTACCAATTCCAGCAAAAGACTTCATGAATCGGGTACGCAGTCAACTGCAGTGGCAAGATTCTCATGTCTACCGCAAGGCAACCTGATCGGAACATTCCAATATAAAATATGAAGTTGCTCTGTTCCGCATACGTTGTGAACACACACTTCTTATACACAAGCATTTCTTTCTAGGCCAGAGTGCACCGTTATGCTCGTCATGCAACATAACCCTTACTATTCCTCATATTCTCCTATCATGTCCTTTGTACTCAGCTCATCGTCTTACTGTTGCACCCTCTCTAACCGAAATCACTATTCACCATCTGCCGAATCTAAACTTATAACTTTCCTTACTTTATCCAACCTTCTCTCCTTAATCTAACTATCCTGTGCTTTTGGCCTTAGAAGCAGTATAAGGCACGTTAAATAAATAATCATATTAAAAAAAAAAAAAAGAAAAAGAAGTAGGTCTGTAAACGTTATAAACTCAGCGGCAAGATGACAAAATTTCTTTTATTAAGGGACAGGGTCCCTAAAAAAAAAATTAATAGGATAACAGGCGCTTTTGGATACCAACGGAGAATCGATATTGATGTCAGTTTGAACAGATGACGAGTCTCACGTACTCTTTGCAAGCCACCAGATTTTGGCTAGAAAATTTTCTAGTCATTTGAACAAAAAGAAACTATCGTCTGTAATAGCGTAGGAAACAACTGTTCGAAGTTGAAGCCACAACGGCTTGATAAAGGTTGGAAGGACACTCTAATAAATTGGTAATTTCACTGCATACACTCCGGTATATATGTCTCGTAGTTTCTTACGTTGCGAGATGGTCCGACTCTTCGGTAAAGAGTTAGACGTAAAATTAAACGAATTAAATTGCCTTCTTGGCATGTACTCCAGTTTGTCATTAGATAACGAGCTCGTAGTATATAGAATAGTTATAAAGCCTGTTCGGATATATACGGTTTAATGTTATAAAGCTGTGCAAAAAATGCACGCACATAAATAAGATACAACGATTTCAGAATAAGGCCATAAAGCTCATCTCACCACCCTGGTACGTATGTATTATATCGAGACTTATTATATCCCATATGTGAGAGACGAGATCAAACGTTAAGCAATATATAAGTCATTCAGAGACTCATGAAAACATAATCTCATAGTAAGACACCCCGTGACAAGTTATTTCGTGTTACAGTCCAATTGCTAAATGATCACCTAGCCAGTTGTAATTTTAGTATTTAATATATATATATATATAAAAAAGAATTTCGGTTGATGAATAAACGATTTTCCATTCTCACTGCTAAGCGGGTAATAACGTAGTAAGGTTCGTCGCTGGATGGTAACCGCCTAATAAGTTATTTCTTGTTACAGTCCAATTGCTAGATGGTTACCTAGCTAGTTGTAATTTTCGTATTTAATATATATTAAAAAAATTTCGGTTGATAAATAGAAAATTGTAATAACCCGGAACATTAGGAATTGTTTAATTTTTCTAGTTATACAGATCACCATATTTAGGTAGGTTAAATTTCCTCGTGCCGGATGTGCTAAAGTAAATCACATCGAAACTACTTCTTAGTTTAAGCTAAAATACAACAATAACGAGATATTGTTTGTTTAGGTCGTGTACGTCGGTTTTAGGCTTCGGATTTCGTTAATGAATTCCAACGTTCTCCTTTTACGTCCGGGGTCGTTAGCCAGTATTTATTTGTTTTGTTCGCATAATCGCCATTTGGGGACTAAATTGTTCATTACGCGTCGGTGACGCGTTTCATCGGAAATAATAATAAAAAAAAAAAAACAATAAAAGGATTAATTAATCAAAAATTAAGCGTCAGCTAGAAAGGTGAGTCATCTAACAACATTCGTAATTATTATCCTTCTCAGGAATTACCATCGAACCAAGTGTAAACGAAAGCAGAAAGAATAATATAAAAGAAACAAGCGGTGATATTTGACGTTTTCAGCGAGTTTCTGAAAAAATGCGAAATTGTGTTAGGTCGGTTAAAAGTATTCTATAGGAATGTAATTGTCAGCGGCCTTTTAAAATTCGATAAAGTGGAAATGTGCACGATATATTATTGTATATATTTCACGGTCCGTGTATAAATATGTATTTTTATATATTAATCTCTCCTACCACAAATTTCGGAAGAACAAGCTGGGTTTGTACCAGGTAGAGGCACACGTGAACAGCTATTAAATATAAGACAAATAATAGAAAAAGGCAACGAATATAACATTCCGGGACTGCTTTGTTTTTTAGATTACCAGAAAGCTTTTGATAACGTCAAGTGGACGAAAATGTGGCAAATATAGAAATGGGAACATCGAAGCGCCTAATTTATTTGATACAAAAATTGTACTTTAATAATAAAGGTTTCATTAAACTAGAGAACGAAAAATCGAAAGAATTTTCAGCAAGAAAGCGAGTACGTCAAGGTTGCTGTATTTCACCGATTCTCTTCAACATCTACGGGGGAATGGATTGTAAGAAAAACTATGGAAAAATGGCAAGGAGGTATATCTATCGGAGGGGAAAAAATTACAAATATCAGATTTGCAGACGACACTGTATTACTGGCCAGCACAGAGCAAGAAATGTTTGAATTACTATCAAGAATAGATGTGGTCGGCAACTGGCTTAATATACTGAATAAACATAAATGTTCAATGCTTATCATCGATAAATAAAAGAGAATCCAACAACGACTGACTTTGCTGCGAGATATTGAGATTAAAGATAAATTAATTTATTCGGGTGCGTGTATATCAAAAAATGGTGGATCCGACGAAGAAATAATGAGACGGTTAGCTCTTGCAAATGTCGGGAAACTAAACTGTATATGGAAAAACCATAAGATCTCTAAAACAACAAAACTGTTACTCCTTAAAACGTTGATTTCTTCCATAGCGACATACGGCTCAGAAACCGGGACGATTAATAAATCGATGAGGAAGATGAAGGGATACAGAAAAATCTTGAGGATCCCATGGACAGCCCGCAGAACAAATGATTCTGTTTTAAAAGAACTGAAAATCGAACCCACCGAACAATTAGTACCATCCATTGAAAGACGTACGAGCAAATGGGCTGGAGAAAACAATTCTGCAAGGAAAGGTTAATGGAAAAAGGAGTCAAGGTAGACCGATGAGCCGTTACATAAAAAAAAAAACAAAAAACAAATATAAAGGTGCTACAAACGTTTCAAAATAAAATATTAAGAAAAATGACAGGTGCACCCTGGTACATAACCAACACAACCCTACATAGAGACTTGAATATTCCATATGTGTCCGATGTTATAAAGCAATACGCTCAAAGACATGTACTTAGACTGGAAGGTCATCCTAATACCTTGGCTCAAAGATTGCTGAACACCTCCAGTGACACCAGGAGGTTGAAGCGTAATAAACCACTGGACCTTGTTTAAGGTAGCAGCTGCTGGGTGAGCATCACTGGGTGCTTCTCCGTCACGTTATTACATGGTCAAAAATTTTGCTAAATGACCTAGGGGGGTCAGATTGTAAAAAAATAATAAAAAAAAAAAAATTGATCAAATCACAAGGTTATGTAGAGTAGACACACAGCAAATCATGAATCTAGCGCAGAATCGATATAAATGGCGACGTCTCGTTAAGGTCACGACATCAATCGAGAAGAAGATATATTAATCATGGTTATACTCGATTAAGATAGTCGACTGGTTTGTTTGTAAAATACCGACTATTTTTTTTTTTTTTTTTTTTTTTTAAATGTGAGATTTATTTTAATTATTTAGTAGAAAATAAACACGGCATGTCGATCGAAATATCGCTAAACGAGGGAAGGGGCTAAATAACAACGATCAGAAAATAAAACTAAATGTGTATTTAAAATAAAAAGTTCAACAAATGTATATTTTTATGCCAAGGGTAACTAATAGATAATATAAAATTGATTGATCGACTCCTTTAACGTACCGTGTAATGCTATAGAGCCGGAGTTCCGAAGAACTTAAATGAATACGTCAGTTTCGTACAGATATCTAGTACATGTTCCTTAGAACTTGACGCTTTGGTTGTTATACTTGGCACACTAGAGCAAGAGGTTCTCAACAGTTATTTTCTCACTATTACAAGAGTGGAACATTTTCTAACCTTATCAGGTGATCGTGCGTTAGAAGTGTATGTCTGAGACGCAATCGATGTGTAAGATGATTTCTTCTTTACGTTTCAATAAGAACGGTGCGGACCAGAATGTCATGTCCGCTAATTCTGCGTAATTTGTTCGTTAACGGCATCTACTTGCAGTTTCCATTTGGATAATAAACATGATTCGTTGTTCTTAACAAAATTCTTACTTGTAGTACGTAATTATTGAGCTGTAAACATGATAGACTAGCTATAAGGCCTGCTAGTTCGTTTCCGTTTATCCCAGAATGACTTGGGATCCAAGTTAAAGTTGATTTATTAACCTAGTTTTTGAGATGAGTAGCGCGATCTCTTTGGAAATGGGATGCTGCTTGATGTTTGTGCCACTACTTAATCGTTGAATACGAATCAGTATCGCTGGTCGTATTAAGATATTACTTGCATCCTCCAGTATGCACTGGTAAATCTGATTGCATAGAATTCCGTCGACAGGACCGATAAGTACGGCGGCAGTGGTTAACGAATAAGTGGTTCGTCCTCAGATGTGACCACGATCCTACATCGAGACACGATTTGAACATTTTATAATAAGTCCCATCGAACTGTTCAATTATACTTGCCACATCCTCGAGATTTCCAGAAATGCATAAAAATTCATCTCTAAGCATGTTGATTTCCACAGTGGTAAGGCAGCAGCGTAGTTTTAATATATCGGGTATGTACCTTCTAGAATGACGGTTAAAAATTGGATTTATATAAGAAAAATACTACTATTTACCCTAATATTTAGGAAATGTATAATATGATTTCTCGTTACGTGGCAGGAAATTTTGACATAATTTTCAATCGTCGAAATTTAAAAGTCATTTTTCACTTAGTTTAACAGGCTGGGCGTAGAAGTCGTTCCGAACGGTCCTGAGCAGATTCGTAAGGATGTATTATTTATTACTTATAAGAAACACATTTTTACTAATTTGCAAAATAAGTTAAGTAGAGTTTAAAAATCCACCGATGAATTAAACGTAGTTTCACCTATACGGAACTGTTATTTAAATAAAATCAGTTTATCATTTCTTGAATCCGTATATTTTTCAAACGGTTCGGACAAAATCTATTAATAAAGTTTCAAATGCAATTAAGCTCAATCGGATATGCATCATTGGGCTAAAAAGTCGATTTTGACATAAAGTGCGTCATAATACATTTCTAACGATACGATATACATGTGAAATAAAATTTAATTTTTTTTTTTGTTTTATTTTATTTTAACCGTGCTATGTACTGCAACAAGGGCCAGACGCACGGAGAAAGGAGACTTTAGATTAGATTATATAGATTGCATAATTTAAGGAAAGACAGGAGTCTTTTTTCAGGAGAAAGTATGTTTTGAAGGATTAGTGAAAGAGATTTAGGCATGTTTAGGGAGGAATGAATATTTGCATATAAAGGACAGATGATTAATATATGTAGGATAGTTAATTGTTACAAAAGTGACAGAGAGGAGGGCTCACTTGTTGCAGCAAATAAGCGTGTGTTAACATGGTGTGACCCATACGTAGGCGAGACAAAACCACTTCATTTCGTCTTCCAGGTATAGTGGTCACGGATGGTTTTGGAACTGTTTTCAGAAGACGAAGCGAATTTGATTCCATTGGTATCAAAGGTCCATCACTCTGGATCCACTGCTGTTGAATACCGGATATGAGGAATGTTTGAACATCACTAGCAGGTGCTGGAATTTTTGGGACTGGTCCTATGAAGCACGATAACTTTGCCGCTTTGTCGGCTCGCGCGCTGATGCCTAGATTCGCATGGCCTAATATCGATGCTATGCAGATCTGGTTTTTCCAACCATGACATTCTTCCATGATCAATTTTCTGAATTCATGTTGTTTTTCTGAGTGACACTGTATACGATTGACCGCATCTAGAGAGCCTGTGCAGATTAGTAAGTTTGAATGTTTGGTATCTGGTACAGTTAGTGTTGAAAATATGCTATATAATTCACACGAAAGCACACTGAATGTCGACGGAAGGGGAACATGGATAGTAAAATTTTCGTGTACTAAAGCGCATCCACAATTATCGCTTTTTCTAACTCCAGCTGATGTAAAATCATTATATTCAGCCAGTAGTTGGTTAGTTGGTTGAAGTTCCACGATAGATTGGAGTTAGATGTGGTTGTATTTGTTTCTGTTAGTGACGTGTCTGTCGGGATATTGGAACACCACGGTGGTGTTTTTGATGGTACAGATTTGTAAATTGCTGGAAGTGATGTGAAATTAAGTAAAATTGATTGGATTTTATAATGGATAATATCTTTAGCATGAGGCTGATTATAAGATGCAGATGCTGTTAATTTTGTAGGTAAGTCTGGAATCGATTGTAAACGGACCAAAAATTTTAGTAAAAGACTGTCGCTGTGTAAATCAGGCGGTAGCTCACCTGCTTCACAATAGAGATTAACTATTGTAGTGGATCTGAAAGCTCCAAGGGTCAACCGTAAGGCAGCGTTGTGAATCAGAAGTGTGATTTTTGATGAGGAATATGCTGGAAATCCATAGTCACATTTGGATCTTATGAGTGTTTGATAAATCTTCAGCAATGAAGATTTGTCTGCTCCATAAACAGTATGAGATAATTTCTTCATTAAATTAAGTCTTTTCATACAAGACATCTTTAGATAATTTATATGGTGTATCCATTTCAGCTTGTTATGATGCATAATTGAGTCTGGAGTTGGAATTTGCGTGTCATCTAATTTCACTGTAAGATGATGGTTACAAGATCGAATTCGGCAAAAGTGCATAGCTTTTGTTTTTTGAGTCGAAAGCTTTAGACCATTTTTTTCGGACCACATAGACAGATTATTTGTTTGTTTATTGGAGCGCAGTTTCTCCTAGATCCTCATCGTTGCAGGATATAAATACTGTAAGGTCATCTGTAAAGAGAGCCATTTGAACTGGAAAGCGGATAATTTCGGTTATGGAATTTACGGCTATATTGAATAAGGTTGGGCTTAAAACATAACCTTGAGAACGCCATTATTTAAAGGATAACCATTTGACGTTACTGTACCAAACTTCTTGATGTGAAAATTCCGATGTTGTAAAAAGTTTATTATAAAGTTAAAGAGATGGCCGCTTATATTCCATTTTTCCATTTGGTTAATTATACTTTTTCTGCGAACGGTATCGAAGGCTTTTGTAAAATCGAAAAATACTGCTAGTGTACGTTGCCTGTGGGCAAATGAGTGTAGAATAGAATTTTGAAGGAACACTAATTGATCTGTTGTAGAGCGCGACTTTCTTAAACCGCATTGCTTATTAGTAATTAGCTTACGTGAGTCGAGTAACCACTGCAGTTTTCTATTCACAATTCTTTCCATGACTTTACACAAGACCGATTTAAGCGAAATCTGTCTATAATTATCAAGTAGATTTGGATTTTTATTTGGTTTTAGTATGGGGATAACCGCCGCGGTCTGCCACATTTTTGGGAATATTTCAGAAGACCAGATGTCATTTAATAATTGAAGAAGAGTGTCTAAAGTCTTCCTTCCAGCATATTTTAACATGTTAATATGAAAATCATGTTTTGTAATATGAATAGCAGTATACAGTTCCCTGTAGGTAATATTTTCGTTATATGGTTCGTTATTTATCGTTGTACAGGGAGAATGTTGACTAGCAGAGAGGTTTTTCAGGAGGTTTTTCATTTGCTGAAGCAGCCAGGTGTTGAGCTAAGTCGTTTGCCATGTCTTTGATGTTTGTGCATAGTGTATTGTTTACATTGATTGTGGACGGAATATGGAATGATTTAGAACGTTCTAAGGAGTGTATTTTTTCCAGGACACTGCAGGTGGAGTTTTAGAAGTTATTTTTGATGTAAAATCTCGCCACGATTGCTTTTTAGCTTCTCTCAATATATATCTAGTTTTAGCGAGCTGTTTCTTATACAAAATGTAATTAGTATTGCTTGGATTACTTTTCAGCAATTTCAGGATTTTTCTTCTGTCTCATATGGCTGATGAGCATTCCTTCGACCACCAAGGTGTTGCATTAGTCCGAAAATGTCTTGAGCTCGGTGGGGTGCAAGTTTTAGGAAGTTGAACTAGGTCGAAAGTAAACAATTCTATACTTAAAGTATCAGATATATTATCATCACAAAGTGTTGAATATTTTTTCCAATCGGTTTTATTATAATTCAAATAATTGTGAATTGGCTGAGAATATGTGGTTCCTTGAGTGGTGTCAACAATAACCAGAGGAGTATGATCACATCCTGCTAAGCCCGGGTGATAGAATACATGAAGTTTGTTTGCAAGTTGAGCTGATGTAATAACTAAATAAAAATGTATAGAGATGGATTAGATTGAATTGAAACTTAATAATAATAATAATTATTATAATCAAATAAAGCCAAACTTTATTCGTAAAACATTATATAATAAAAAAAAATTAAGTAAAATATCGTATATATATAAAAAATTAAGTAAAGTGTCATATATATATAAAAAAGATATATATATATATAAAAGATATACGTGCCATTCATCATTCAAACTAATATACAGAACAAACCCGTCGAATGATTAATAAAACTGCAGAAAATAAAATTGAATACCGAGTTAAATAGGTAAAAAAATAATATAATCTTATTATAAACATCGGAAATAATAAACGGTTCAAATTTTATTTATTATTTAACACGATTTCATTTTAATTGTATTGTAACTTTTAAAATTATCTTCGGCTTTGGTAGTTATATATATATATATACAACGTATTTTATACCGTTTAAATTAGCCCGTGTCAATATTAGTCTGTATTTACCTCTGTATGATTTATTTGGATAACTGGAACTATAAGATCGTGTCGTAACCGAAAGTTTTATCTTCTAAGTATAAATCATACACACGATATGTACAGTCTAAGTATACCGCCTTATGGCACTTCATTATTTTGTGCGTACTTCAGTTAGCCTATTTCTCAACGTATCTAACAAACCACTTTAGAACGCTCTCTCTGAAATCACACGCGTGCAAATTCTTCAACGAAATATCACGATATAATGCATCGAACGCTTAGCGCATAAATTTATTTAAACCATGACAACAGACACGTTCTAAATTATCCGTAATGTAGACATACAATCATCGCTACAACATTTCACAGAATAAAACCATACTGATTCGGGTCGAAGTGGAAATTTTTCTCTAAGAAAATTATCTCCAGAATTTATTTTTGGAATATTTTTCAGATGACGATAATTACTTCCACATTTGTATATTGGTGTAATAATATTATCGTACTTATGATCATTCTTTTCATCATCGCGATACACTATCATTTTGATTACCACTAACACCACCCCATACCAGAAGAAACCCGACCAATCGAACTTAATATTATTACTATTTTAAAGTATGCGCTCGGAATTGGTTACAGTTGGTAACACGGACATCTTTTTTTGGATGAAACGTCCGCCATTACCTGATCAAAGGTAATTTGTCGCGTACGATGACACTGTACTCGGAAATTACAAGAAATTGTATTAGCCATTAAGGAAGATCTTCCGTATTATACACATTTCATCTGTCCAGTGACGCTCAACCCAATTTCACACGATAGTAAAGACAACATAAATACTAAATATCGCCAAAATATCTTGCCGAGTTTAGTACAAAATTATGTATAATAATTATAGTAATAAAAATAATAGTAATAATAATAGTAAATATACAGGCAGACATAGCACGAATTCACCACGGATTAACGCATCTCCATTTCATAAGCTTATCAGGGTATAAATATATACACGCTCAAAAACAAATATTTATGAACATACGAACGAAAATGTTAGCACTTCATATTTTCCTACCTCTGTCTGTATACATTGGGCATATACCTACATATATATATATATATATATATATATATATATATATATATATATATATATATATATATATGTATGTTTTACAAGTGTATTATTTATTGGTGTGTATGTAAAGTGTACGATAACGTTAACACACACCCTCGAAAGTTCGCTAAAACGCCGCAGGAATTATATAAACGAGCCTTTCACAACTTTGTAATTATAACAGAAACGATCTTTTAGCGATGGCCTCATCGAAAACTAAGCCCCAGCCGTCAGCGCGGTCGGTCGCATCTTTGGTTCGTATTACGATTTTCAAATTTATTCCTTTTAATTTACGTTCTGGACGGAGCACCACATTTCCGCTTCACCGTTCATCCATCTAACACTCTTCTCAGCACACTCTGGACAACTTCCACTTATAAGTAAAATTCTAATTCCTAGCTGGTCGTAAATTTGACGCGAAACAGTATCGAAGACATTTCCACGATAATCCGCAAACCTAACATTCTTACGTTCTTTACTTCTTCGTAAACCGAAGACGCCCGTCTGATACTTAAATTTTCTTCACCGTAATCTCTTATCGTTTATACTTATTATCGAATTTAAGCCTATTCGACAACACGATACAAAAATTTTAGCATGTCTTCTAAGATTATTCGATTAGAGTAATTACATACATACATATATATATATATCCATCTATCTACTTGATGGCACCACTACCTAAAGGTGTTCGATAATGTCTGACACGAAAAGTTTATTGAAATTCTATACAACGTATATTTATATTGAAATTAGAAAGCTGAACTCAGTTTGATATTAACTGCGAAGTACAACAGTGATTGCAACAGTGATACATACAGTCACAGCTATTGTTCAACCTATATATTGAACAAATGGTCAAACGAAGTAAGGAATAAAAATTAACGGCAGGAGCTATCGACAATATTCGATACCCGGATGACACGGTCATCCGCATAGTTCTGAAATCAGGTAAAGATCAGCACTCTGTCACCTCGTATCGTCCGATTTCTCTATTGACAATTTTGTCGAAGATTATGGAGAAGTTAGTCTAGAATAGGTTACTCCCATATATACGTTCGAATAACATTATACCTATCTATCAGTTCGGATTTTCGCAATAACACTCAACAACTGATCAGCTGTATAGACTAGTTAGCATAAGAGAAAATTCCCTAGAAACTTAAAAGATTATGCACGGCAGCTTTTCTTGATGTTCAAGAGGCATTTGGTAAGGTCTGGCACGTTGGCTCGTTGTATAAGTTGAAACTATTACTACCCGCAGATGTTTATCTCATATTAGAATTGTACATTAGTGACAGATATTTTCATGTACGCTATGATCACGCGTACTCTGAGCTATATCCCGTCTGTGCGGGTGTGCCTCAAGGCTCAGTACTTTGACTCATGTTGTATTTAGTTTATACAGCCGATTTTCCTCTGACTGACAGTATTCAGGTAGCCACATTTGCCGATGACATGGCATTTCCTTCTTCTGATACCGATCCAAATACAGCGATTAGTAATCTTCAAACAGTACTTATTTGTTTTAACAAATGGCGTATAAAAATAAATGAGAACAAATCTGTAAGTATACAGTTTACTAACAGAAAAGTTAAATCGCCCGCAGTAAGAATCAATAACGCAGAAAGCGTGAAATATCTGAGTTTACACTTGGATAGCCGACTACCATATCGAAATGAAGAGGAAAAAACTATTTCGGTTAATGCGCAGAAATAGTGTGCTATCTATTGACAACAAACGTCTTATTTATACTGCGATTTTAAAGCCTGTCTAGACATACGGGGTACCTGTGGGGTTGCGCAAAATCGACATATATAAGAACTATACAGACTGTCCCGAATAAAATGCATCGGCTGACAACAAATGCGCCTTGGTACGTAGCAAACCAGATCATTCATCAGGATTTAAATATTCCTTATGTGCGAGATCATTAAGCAATATGCACACAGCCATGCTGTGAGGCTGGAAAATCATCCGAACACCCTTGCATTAGTACTGTTAGATACTGCCGGCGATATAAGATGCTTAAGACGTAGAAAACCCCTAGACCTAATTTGAGGTGGTGGTTGCCGGGTGTGTACGAGTGAGTGCTACATCCTTCCTGTTACGCTCTCTTCCCACATACTGATAAATGACCTTTTTGGTCAGCTTGCAGTAATAAAAATTTTAAAAATAGCGGATAGCGATCAGGGCTTTTAGTGTGGACTACGTAATTCGATACGAAGGTAAAACCTTACGGTTTACACGTAAATATTAAAAAAAACAAACTGAAGAACAACTTGCGCGCCTTACAGTTATAAAATAAATAACGAAAGTATTGAAAATTCAGTAGATACGAATAATGTCCCGGACAGTTTGGTCAGACAGTGAAGTTAAAAGGAGTTTGTTAAATAACCTGAAGCCTTTGTTTTCTGATGGTTCACTCAGTCTCAGTATAATATAAACTATTGTTAAATGTTACATTTGCTTCATTTACTCGATCCACGAACATTTTAAAGAAGAAACAAATTGTTCGATACGAATATATAGAAATTTGGTTTCATTCGAAAATTCTGACAGTCGACGGTCAAAGTTTCGAATAAAGATGTTCTGAAGAGGGCGTGGAAGAAACCGCATGTTAAAAAACTGGATTATAGAGAGAAAAATAAAGTGTTCTGACAGTACATCGTAGGAGGTAGTAATTACGAAATTCTTCAACTAAATGCTACATGGACAAATTGATGGTATCAGAACTGGCTTCGAAGCATTAAAAGCTAGATCAATGACGTCGTCCCTGCAATGAACACAAGACAATATAGAATTTAGTGACAGATTAGTTATCGTCTGTACACATTTACGAGTGGTGTGGCACAGTTAAGAAGAAGGAAGGATATATGTGTAATGTGTAGGTAGATAAATGATATATAGTGAATCTCAAGAGGACGTTTTGTTTTATTCAGTTGACTTTTGCGTTCAACATTTACTAAATTTAAATTACTTGTTCATATAAGAGCATAAAGCTATTAGCCGGCTGTCAAATGATGTCAAGGCATTGCGGCAGTTATATATGCTGGATATACAAAAGGACGTTGGAGTAGCACTTGGAAAAGAAGGAGTAAATAATGTCAAGCTACAGCCTAACACCCCTGAAAGGAAACGGGAGAAGAGACTACTGTATGACCATAGATACAGTCTTCTTCTTCTTCGTGTCCATATTCTGTTTAACATGGATCTAGTATCTCAGCCAGAGGCAAAAAATCCAAAGACCAGATAGAGCATAGCAGACTAGAGAAGGTAGACATGTTGGATATAGTGAAATTTTCTGATCAGGATCTGTCTAAATTTCATCATTAAGGATAGAAGGCTCAAGCTTCTGGATTCTTGGAAAATTGTGACGGGTTGAATGTGTTATCGATCTAAATCTTATTCTGTTAATAATTGAGCTATAATTAAGTTGTACGTAAGCCTAAACTATAGGGTGACCCAGAGAAGATTCAAAAACTACTCGAACTAAAATTTGGAATGAAATTTTATTTCAAATAGGAAACCGAGAGATTAACTTAGTCATTTGTGGAATCCAATATAATTCAGTTGACCACCTTTGCAACAATACATTCATTCGGGCTTTATAAAATTTTCGAAGACTTTTTTGAGCAGAGGTAGCTGAATTTTTGAGATTTCTTCGGAAATCCGAGTTTTCAGGTCTTCCAGATCTCGTTGACGTGTTTCGTAAAGGTGTCTTTTAAGTTATCGTCATAAAAAAATCGCGCAGCTTTGAATTCTTCGAAATTCTTTTTGCACTGTCTCGATTGATTCATGACGAAAATAACGTTCCGCGCAAAACGTATGCTCCTTCTCCTTATAGGGCGTCTTGATAACTGAAACTGAACCAAAACGAATCTCTCATTTATACACTAAACGTGAAGCACGCGGTTTACGTTGTAGCAGGATTGCCATGCGCTATTCAAAAAACAATACCGTTCGTCTTCTCTGGGTCACCCTATACTTAGTCACTTTAATTGTATATATGTGTGTAATTTTTAAGTCGATTATAATTAAACCGATAACAGCCGAGATGGCTTGTTTGTTTAAATAATTTATGTAAATAGAAATTAATAATTTATATCGTCGTTTAGTGTGCTAACAAACAGAAACATACACACACACGCTGTAACTTTGCGCGCGTATATGGTATTATTATTAGCATATGTGTGCACAAAAACCTTTCGACTTGTTTAACACGAAGAAAAAGTTGCATTAACCTTTTCTCGTTAAATTATATTGAATTTTTAATGAAGATACTTTACAAAAGTTGAAGATAGAGGACGTTTGGCGGTGGTTTACGTATCCGGGAGGAAATGGTAATCATCGATGAACATAAAAATTCGCGAAACTAGAGTAACGTTTCTTTAGGTTTGTTATAAATTTGTGATTAGATGTTCTTATAGTTTTATTTTTTTTTAAGCCGATTTTAGTCTTTTTCCACTCGTAACGTGTGAAGTTTGTCGAAAAATTAATTTTAACATGATTTCAGTTATGCCGACTAATCCGTACACAAATAAAAAGAGTTATGACATAGCAATGCTCATGTATTCAGCTAATAAAGTTATAGTCACGGGGGATTTTAATGCCAGAAACACCATTTGGAATTGTTATACCAATAATAAATTGGGCAAAATCTTACTAGATTTATCATTTAACAAAAATTTCACCGTTCTTTCTCCAAAACATATATCCCATCTACCAATCAAATGAGACCCAGTGTAATAGACCATGTATTATGCAAGCAATTTTCTTATGTCACGAAACCTATATCTCTTTCATGTTTAAGCTCGAATCATAATCCAATTTACTTCGAAATTAATAAATCTTTTAAGCAGGCCCCTGAAAAATATGTGTATGACTTTAGGCATGCAGACTGGAATAATTACAGAAATTATATATACAACACTCTAAAGATACCTACACGTCCTCACTCTCACAACGAGATTAATAACTTAGTCTCATTTCTTAATGGTGTTATCTTAAGATCCTCACAACTACACATTCCGCAGAAAGCTCTTGACACTAACCCCATGCCTATTCCTTATAGCATAAAAATGTTAATAAAAATCAAAAACCTTTTTCGTAAACAAAACCAAAAACATAAAACAACTCGTCTGAAAACAATCCTAAACTTTTTTTGACACGTTTAGTAAAAACTAAGCTCCTAGAACATCGTAATGATGTGTGGAATAATAAATTAAAATCATTGTCTACCACAGATAAAAGCCTCTGGAACATTACAAAAAATTTCACTCATGTACATGTTAATATTCCGCCAATAACAAACAATAAAAACATTGCATATTCTGATAAAGATAAA
Source organism: Coronaproctus castanopsis (assembly GCA_032883995.1). Lineage (NCBI taxonomy): Eukaryota > Metazoa > Arthropoda > Insecta > Hemiptera > Monophlebidae > Coronaproctus > Coronaproctus castanopsis. Next base: position 246,766,211 of record CM065052.1, read on the forward strand.
GCTGAATTCTTAGCTCAGCATTACTATCAAGTGCATATTCAAAACATAACCCTCTCCACCGTATCTCATACAAAAAAGTTGATCTCACTGTGCGTAAATATTGTAGTGTTTCACCGGCGTCTGACTCATCAATTAAGCTCGCCACACCAAAAGAAATAAGTACACGTTAATGATCAAGAACTTGCCTAAAATAGCCGTAGTATACTTAACAAATATAATTAATGCTATCATAATCACATAATCACTGGTCATTACCCTAAAATATGGAAAACTTCTACTGTTATTCCCACACCAAAAGTGGGGAAAGATAGCTCACTAGCCAAAAACATAAGACCTATTAGTTTAATCAGTAACATTAGTAAAATAGTTGAAAAAGTAATACTTCAAAGGTTAAAAAATTTCTCAGATGAACATAATATTATAAACGAGACTCAGTTCGGATTCAGACCCCAACTCTCAACCGTTATGCAACTAGCGCGCCTTAGTAATCACATACTGGATCAGTTTAATCTAAACAAACATACTGGGCTATTGCTATTAGACGTAGAAAGGGCATTTGACACTACCTGGCACCATGGCATAATATATAAAATGATCCATTATGGCTTCCCCAGGAACTTATAATGATTATAAAATCGTCCCTAGCCGATAGACAGTTCGCTGTTAAGATAAATGACACCTATTCGAGTAGTAAAATATTATCTGCTGGAGTTCCACAGGGCAGTATCCTAGGACCTTTCTTATATATTTTATATATTAATGATTTTCCGCAATTGAGGGATGTTGATACTTCTCTTTACGCAGATGACACTGCTTTATTTACATCTTCTTATCGAATCGATACAGTAACAAACAGACTCACCAATAGTTACTATAAAATATATAAATACTACACAAAATGGAAAATTAAAATTAACATCGAAAAAACGGAAGCTATCCTATTTACTAGACGTAGACTACAAGTAACTCATCACATTGAAATAAATAATACACACCTATCTTGGAAATCCCGATTAATATATCTTGGTCTCACCATGGACAAACGATTGTCGTTTTATGATCACATCAAACATATCACGGACAAAGCGCACTCCCGATTATACAAAATTTCCCCTATATTTAACAAACGCTCTAAAGTCAGTGTTAAAAACAAGCTAATAATATACAAAGCGTACATATTGCCGATATTATTATATTCCTGCCCAATTTGGTCTGGTGTTAGTAAGTCCACCATTAATAAATTGAAAACTGTTCAAAATAAATGCCTGCGTATCATACTCAATGCTCCATACTACACTAAGATAACAGACATGCATACAGCTTTAAACCAGCCTTCTATCTTTCACCTTGTACAGGAAAAAGCTAACAGATTCTATAACAAATGACTGACTAGCCAGTACCATATCGTACAACGTATTGGAAATTATACTCATGACTCACTGACCCGGAAATATAAAAAATATAAACACAAAAGGATTAAACATTCGCTGCTTTAGCACCAGGTTGTCTAACTATGCAGGTCGTTATAAATTAGTCTCGTTTTTAAATTAATGTATCATTATTTCTCTCTCTTTATTTCCTTATTTATTTAGTTATATTAATACACTCTATTAATATCTAAACCATAATTAATTTCTTTATCTTTCGGCTATGCAGGGTTTTTTTAGTTGTATTTTTCCCTGTAAAAATATAGCATAATTTATAAACTAATGTATGACCTCGTTGTACGCTAACTTTAAGACGCGTAGTAAGAGCGTTAACGCTGCTCGGTATGCGCATTTTTATTTACTCGTCTTTTCTGTATCTGTACAAATTATCATAAATATACTTATTTGTATTTGTATTATACGTGATAAAAGTGTCCTCAAACGAACACATTATTACAATCGCCAAAGGTGAACACGGTCAATGTTGAAAAAACGATAACGATGATAGATACAATTTTAGTTCGATAGTTATTCGCTAGAGTTGTGATACCATTAGTTAGGCGGTAATGATTGATTAGTCGGTCAATAGGTGGACAAGTTGAGAAGTTTGAGCTCGAATCTGAGCTGTTCCAATCATTAAACTATTGATCGCTGGAAGTACGATTATTGACTTAGTTTTTTTTTTTTAAGTAGCCATTACCATAACCTCAAATCACAACATCAACTACGATTGATAACGTTTCAAATTCTAAGGTCGTTAACGTAACAATCAATTCAACTTCTACATATACGCATATTTCGTTGACGTGGTCGATCGAAGATACAAGGTTTTTGTAAAATCGTGGTTTACCAGTTGGATTTGTCTTATTATAATCAATGACCTAATTTAAACTTATCATGCATATAGCTTTCTCCACAAAATTGTAGGACAGCAACATATTTTGAAGAAATAGGAATAATATGATCATGTTGCAAATTAAAGGTGGATCTCATGGCAGAAAAGGCAGAACAATCAAAAGGTGTTTGATATCATCCTCAGCATTAAGGGAATAACAAGTGCAAACTAAAACTCAGCAAGCTTGAACCAAAGTAAATACCAAGCTTACCATGTCCAGTAAGCAGTTGAGCATTATAGACATTAACATTTAAATTCTTCAACTTTAACCTAGTAAATATACTAGGGAAAATTCATAAATGTTTTTCGCCAGTTATAAATATTGACCAGTTGAAGAAATACATATTTTCTGAATTGAGCAGGAGTTAAAGGAATAGAAGGAAACTCAAAAGACGTAAATAATAAATTCTGCCAGTAAAGAATAGTCTGTAAGCAACAACTCACCTGTGATTTCCCAACCAGATATAAATCAATAGGCAGGACATTACAGATAACATAAGCTGTCGAATTAGAAGAAGTTCTATAAAAGGACCTAATACTTAATAGAGATTTACGCTGTTGCCGATTAGCCATGGTAAGAACACCTTTTTATTAACATAGACAGCAGCGCCATACCTATAAAAGGACTGAATAAATTTAATTCCCCATGTGTTTCTTTGTATTCTAATTAGTTTGTAGTAAATAACTGCACACTTATTCGAAATATAGATACTTCAAAACAGAAGTGTGTTCAATTTTTGCTTCAGAGATAAGTAGCAACTTTATTTGCAATTTTAAAATCTCCAAACACAGAAAATCTATACTGGCAGAAAGAGAATGTTCGGCCACAATCAGCAACATGTTCTAAACATGTACAAATAGTTGAAAGTAAAAGAAAAGTAAAATAATTATCTACTGGAAAGACAAGGTAGAGATCATTAGCGTAAGATATAAGTTTACATGGGGTACCGACATCTCTACAGAAATTCTCCACCCCATGGTGAACCATAAAGTAAAAAAGTTCCACAATGTCGGACCCAGTAAAGAAATCTGAGTAACACCATAAGGCGCAATTTTAGAAGAATGTGAAAACTCAATTTAAATATTTGCAACACGAGACAAGAAATAACTAATTAAATTTACAATATTATAGATTAATAGACTCTTAGAACACCAACAAGCACAGACCATATACAATTGTCAAAAGCTCCTTTTATATCAAAAGAGAGTGACCAATCCGGAAGCCGTATTGGAACTTATGGTATATGATTTTTGAATTAATTTCACACAACAAAAATATTGAATTAATGATCTTTACAAACGCCCTGCCAATTGAGTTTCAAATTGGTCTGTATGAAGGGAGTTCAGTCAAATCTTTACCAGATTTGCACAATAATTTTAAGTTCGCTATTTCTAACAAGAAGGGAAGACCTGTAAGTGAAAACACATAGAGAATAGAACTTGAAAAAAAGGTAGGAAAAACTTTAAACATGCGATTTTGACTATTTTGTTAGTAATTTTATCTTTAGCAGACGTTTTTCTATCATTAAAGCATTTGATTATCTTAACTAAAAGTTCATTTTCAAAAGAAGGAACCAGGTGATCGGCGATAGGGAGAGCAAAGGGCAGTATATCAATTTTCTCAGCAAGGGAGTGACTTAATAAGGCATTACATTTTCAAAATCAGATTTTAATACAGTTTGTCGAATCAAAAGATCTGCTATAACCAGTTCATCACGGTTCTCGATCAGCATTAGGGTCTATCCTAACCCTTGAAGAAACACAGTTCCGAGTTGATTCATATGACTTTCGAAAAATTAAATACCTATTCTTACCATAACAAATTTATCATGTAATCATCGCGAATGAATAGTTGTTCTTTGGATTCGTGTAAAATCAGGTTTATTCGTGTATTTCCGTACATAAGTTCTCGAATGCATTACCAGAAACCAAATACGTGATAAAGACGGACAAAACGATTCCTCACAGCGACTAGGTCCGAACGCAAGGTGTATAACCTTGGTTCAAACCGACTCTATGTAAATCTTAAGAAACGTACTGATTCGACGTTGAAAAACCTTTCCACCCAATCTCGGAAAATTTAAATTTTTTCGGATAATCGTCGAATTAATTAAATTTTACTTAAATAATTGGTTAATTTTTCTAAATCGTCAATTAAAACAAACTTTACAAGATTTTCTCGGTAGATAATAATTTTTTTTTGGTACTAATAAACGGTTTTCAATAATTTATTCAACATGTCGATAAAGTTGACATTCCGCCCGATGTTGCAAAGGACTGCGATTAAAATAACCAGAATTATTATAAGCGGATTAAACGTGGGAAAAATCTGAAGTTATTTCGTTTAAATCGCCATTAATTGTAAAACAATTCCACGGTCTAAAGGAAACTATGTTAAGCGTAATATTAAATATAAATTAGCAAGATTTCTATCGAGAGAAAAAACAGACGTCTGTTTAGGTGTCTAAATTTCGGAGCTGCTCGTCGAATGAGAAAATTAACTTCGAATTTTACGACGCTTTAAAACACGATTGAAGAAAACTAGAAGCTGCTGAGTGTATCGAAATAATGATGTGGTAGTACTTTTAAAAAAGGTAACTCACAAGAGAACTGGCTGAGGAAAGCGCAGAATAAAATTGCTCGGAGTACTTTGGGGGACAGCTGAGTTGAGAAATATGTACTTATACTTCATTTCGCATAAAAAAAAATGTTGGCAAGTAGAATGTTAAACTCCGTAAGATGTTGTATCTGTACAATTTTTGTGAAAACAGGCCTTAAAAAGAACACCGTTCGTATTATGTCGCGAGAGAAAGGTTACATGCCAGAAAAAAAATGAAATAACTTTGAAAAAAATAACGTTAAAGTGTACAGAAATTTCGAGTAAAATGGAATACTATAAAGTTGTCGACAGTACAAACGGAGTGAGAAGTATTGGTCGAGTGTAAAAAGAAAGTTGAAGAGAGCGCGAAGAGGAAGCGTGTAAAGTAGCTAATAACTGCAATATGTCATTTAGAAATACGTCGACTTTTCGAAACTGGAAACGGTTAAAAAAAAAAAATAATAATAGCGAAACTGGCTTCGTAGTAACAAATACGAAATAGCTTATTACCGAGAAAACTACAAGACGAATGGATTTGCTTACGACATACGGAAACATGGCAATATGCCATGCATTTCCCCCATTCCGTCTTTAAGTACTGTCATCGTTATGCGAAGAACAACATGGCCGCTTAGTGTATAGTCGTTCTTATTGTTCGCTAAGTGACAAACTTTTAACGCGCTTAAAACGGACCTTTAGGGTTCGGTCGAGCGAGACAACGTGTTCGATTAGGCGCCGAACGTATGAAAATCGGTATTGCGTAGAAGACGAAAAAAATTCTGCGCTAAAGTACACACACATAACGCGCGATATAAAACCGCCTGACAATTACACTCGTTAGAATTCCGGATGTGTGTGGTCACACTTACTGAGGTTTTACGGTATACCGATCACTGACGCTACGACAATAGAATTGTAAATAATATTCTAACGTCGCTTTAGAGATAAACATTTTCTTCATTTCGAAAGTAAGGCGATATGCTACGTTGGTTTTTTTATTTTTGTCTTAATTATCACACGGCTACTCAGAACTTTATATGAGGAGACGCACGGAAGCTCTATTATACTGATCGGTACCTATATCTTGAATCCGATAATCTTTTTCCGGTGTAGAAGACCAAATTATTCGAACGAGTAGAAATCAATTTCTTCTAGGTTGAACGAAATTAATATATCTATTTACGAATCAAGCAGGGCAATGCGTTGACTTCACTTACCAGCATGAAGAAACATTTTGTAATTGTCCGAATCCAGAACTTTTAGCTGTCTCACATACAGATCACTAAGACGGCTTGAACGTCTTAATTCGATAATCGGACGATATTATAAACTACATAATAGTATAGTTTTCGTTTTTTTTTTTTTTGTGTCGTCATAGTTCCATATTCTCTTTTTGTTCATATTTTGTCTATCAAACGTGTTACATGTCCAATTTCATTCGTTTGGCTGAAATACCTTGGAACGCTTTAATTCCTATTTCCGTCTTTTAAACTTATTTTCAATAAGATTCTCCACCCTTCCGAGCTTATTCGCTAAATCTTTTGTTAAAGATAAAGTTTCCTTTTCACGATTTAGCTTAGTTTTTAATACTGCTCCGATTTTACTTCGTCGAAAATTTTTCATTCTGTCAAATGCTATCCATCCGAGTTGTGTATTCTTCTTCGAACTTCCTTCACGGTGTAGTAAATTTCTAGCCTTAAGTATAAGAAGGTGTTTATCGTGTTCTACAGTTTTTATTAGTTCCGTTTTATTGTTTTTTTCAGGTTTATACTGAATACAACTGTTTTTTTTTTACAGTTTAAGCGTAATTTTCTTATTTTAATTTCTGCTATGTTAGCGAAGAAGATGATTTCTATTTATGAAGATTTATCAGAACGAATTCAATAGCGTTAGATATCGCCTTTTCTCATTCCGTTTTTTATGGTTTCTATTTCGTCGCATAATTTTTTTATTTTATTTTTTAAATTAGTTTTTTTTTTCAATAAATACTTATTCTTCTATTTTCATACGTCCGACTGCGCGTTGACAAACATAATATGGTTATATTATATTTAGAGTACTGTAGTCCTGTCTCCTCATTCTGAAGTTCTTCTTTTGACATTTACTCGCGGTTCATCAACTTTTCTATCGATTACCAATTTCACTGGTTCAGTTTTCGATCTCGAATTAAGTATCCGAAATATTTGATCGAGCCCGACGTTTATTTTTAAATACCTTTGGTCATCTTCTGCGTTCAAAACATACTCCGCGATCTTCTATATATCTACATTTCCAGAGCTTCCGAATCTTTTAATGTCTTTTATTGTTGACGTCGTCGCTTCCGGTCGATATGACATGATGCTATAGATATAATAAGTTATCATTATCTGTCCTGCTTTGAAATTTATACAACGGTTCGTACACAAAAATTTTTCATCCTTAGGAACGGGTTTTTAGTATACGTCTATTTCTTCTCTCAAGTTCCATTTCAGGGTAAAAAGATTTAGTAATATAGCGATCTGAGTATTTCGCATTTTCTCGATTTTTTGCCGACTACATCAGCATCTCTACTAATTAGCATCGATTTAGCTTTGTTTGCAATTGATATCGGTGTCAAAATATTTTATTGAATTTGGAAACAGAAAAAAATCATCTGCGTATATTAATACTTCAGCGTCTTTTACTAGATGTCGTATGAGATGGATGTTTCTATCATTTGTGATGTTGCTTGTTCAGGTTAATCTATATAAAATACGCTACTAACCATGATTGATCCGAATCAAATTTAACGTAGACAAACATCGATTAGGACTAAAGGAAAAATCGCATTATCATCTAATAAAAAAATCGTTTAGTACTAGAGGATTCAGTTATAAAACTAGTTTCGAATGAAATACTTTTTTTAATTAAGGAAAAACCGAAACATGTAAATATACCGCTGCAGCCGTAAAATATGAAATTTTAAATATTTCTGATGTATATTAAAATTGCTAAACATAATTTGAAATAACTTCTTTCATATATTTCAAAATTAAAACACATTTTATAAAACCTTGAACCCTCAGACAATGTTAAAGATATAAATTTAACTCGCTTTACACTAAAATAAAAGTAGAAGCTCCCCACCCTAAGAAAACAATTCCTCAATGCATGCGCTGTCAGTCTTGGGGGGCACACTATATCTTTTTGCAACCGGCCATATAGGTGTGTGAAATGTGGTGGTCATCACAATTCCACAGAATGCAAAAAAGATCAAAATTCTGCCCCGGAGTGTGCATTATGTGAAGGAGATCATCCTTCAAGTTACAAGAGTTGTATGATCTATCAGAAACTACGTGAACAGACATACAAACTAGAAAGCTGTAAAAATATCAGAGAATAGAAATAACCAAACTTCAGCCAATCCCTAAGAGTGTCGTACGCTGAAATGACAGAAAGCAAATCTGGAGCAGTCAACTCTCTTACTGATAATAATGAACATCCACCAGCCTTTAATATTAATAATAATGCGAACGATTCATATAACAATCATCGAGACAACAATTCTGACTTTAAAAGTATCGTAACAACTTTTCTAAACGAGTTTAAATCAATTCAGCTTATGCAGCAAAATACAGTTGTACTAAACCTGCTCTTAATTAATTAACAATGACGTCGTTACGAATACCCACGCGGAATGCCAATAGTTCAAAGTAATCTGGAAATAGAGATGTTCCTTAAGCTTGAGCAGATCGACATATTGCTATTATCTGTGAAACACATTTCACAGATAAAACATATTTCGGTATTAAAAATTATAATATCTACAAAACTACAAGACCTGACCATAAGGTACACTGTGGGGGAACGCTGTTGTTATTAAAAGTACAATAAAACACTGTGAACTTAAAAATCTATCTACTACAGAAATTCAAGCGACAATTATAACGGCATATACATTGAATGGTAAAATTGCAGTCTCTGCAGTGTATTGTCAAAACCACAGATTCAATGAACGAAATCTAAGCGAATATTTCACTATTCGTAAGTTCATCTGTGGCGGTGACTGGAACGCGAAAAACATAAGATGAAGTTCACGATTTTATAACCCTAGGGGAAAACTATATGCTAGATCAAAAATTTCAGTTGCGTGGGTACGGGTGCACCAACATACTGGCCTAAAGACTTAAATAAGCGTCCGGATGCTCTGGATTTTTTCATAACTAACAGGATTTCAATGTTGAACATAATGCTGATTCCAGTTTTGATTTATGCTCTGATCACAGTGCTGTAATTCTAACCGCGAGTACAGGTTTAATAAACCAAGAAAATTCTCCCTGCTTACATACTAAATACACAAATTGAGAAGATTTTCGAGCGTCCATAAGCTCAACATTAAAAATAAATTTATCACTAAAATCATAATCAGAATCAGACATAGATGCAGCAGTATTTTACTGAAACTATTCAGAGTATCGCATGGAAATCTACTCCAAATATTAATAAAATAAAATGAATAATATACATATATTCGATCTAGTGAAAAAGAAAAGAATTATTCGTTGAAAATGGCAATCTTCTCGAAATCCCTGTTACAAAACAAAAAATCAAAAAAAACTTAAGATTTTACTTAACAACATTAAAAATGAATCCTTTCAACGTTGTCTACAGGAACTTTCACCTACGGAAGCGACAAATTACAACCTCTGGGAAAGCGGTCAATAGCAGAAATAAACCTATACATCCCCTTCCTCCAATTTGTAAATCCGATTGTATATAGGCTAGAACTGACAAAGAAAAGGTGGGAGTATTTGCCAAATATTTCTTCGATGTATTCAAACCAGATTTACAATCTAATGATGAAACTGATATATTTTTAAGTGTGCCTTTGCAGTTAAGTCCCCCGATTCAACGTCTCCCAGCGACATTAAATATATAATCAATAAATTTAACAAAAAAAAAAAAAAAAAAAGAGTCCGGGATTTGATTTAATTACTAATAAACTGTTATCGGAACTACCTAAAAGAGGTATACAACTTACAAACATTTTTATTTTTCGACTGCAGTCCTTTATCCTGGAAATTGGAGCAAATAGCAGTTGTACCAAAACCAAGTCATCCGACGAGGTTTAATCCTACAGAACCATTTCCTTACTTCCTATCCTCTCGAAACTGCTTGAAAAAATAATATTGAAACGGTTGAATCCTATTTTAAAATTGGAACACTCGACCATTGAACAGATACACCGAAATGTGCATACTATTCAAGAGAGTCTTGAAGCTAAGCAACTATGCACTGGTGGGTTCTTAGATGTCAAACAAGCCTTTGATAAAGTGTGGCATCATGGTCTGCTGTATAAATTAAAGAATATATTACCGCATCCTTACTATCTTCTTCTAAAATCCTACCTCGAAGATCGTACATGCCAGGTTAAAATCCTAAATCCATTCTCCGATATCTAGCCTTCATCTGCTGGCGTACCTCGAGGAAGTGTCTTAGGTTCGGTGCTTTACTTAATCTAGTCTGCCGATTTTTCAATAGTAACAGCTACGTTTGCCGACGATACAGCGTTATTAGCTATTGGTAAAGACAATAGCGAAACTTCTAATAAACTACAAAAAACTCTGTTGAATGTTGAAAACTGGCTGAGACGTTGGCGTATCAAACGAAAGTAAATGCAGGCAGATTGATTTTACGTTGCGAAATTTTACGTATCAACCGTTAAAAATAAATGATTAGCCAAGAAAAAGATGTTAAATACTTAGGCGTACACTTGGATCGTAAATTGACATGGCGCAGAAGCATATTAGTCAAAAAAGAAAATAGTTAGATATAAAATTGCACAAATTAAATTGGCTTCTTGGCAGGTACTCCAGTTTGTCACTAGAAAACAAACTTCTAATTTATCAAATAATTATAAAGCCTGTTTGGACATACGGTTTAATGTTATGGGGTTGTGTAAAAGATACACACATAAACACAACGGTTTCAGAACAAGGCCATAAGCCTTGGTACGAACTGAACCAAACGTTACATCGAGACTTAAAAATTCCATACGTGAAAGACGAGATCGAACGTGCTGTAAAGTAATATGTAAGCCGTTTGGAAATCTACACAAACGTGCTGGCGATCAATCTACTTGACACTAGTGTAGATGTTCGTAGGTTAAAACGTAGTCGACCGTTTGTTCTAGCCTAATTTTTTTTAGTGGGGGTCCATCGCTGGATGCTAACCACTAACAAGTTATTTCGCGTTCCAGTCCAATTGCCGGATGGCTACCTGGCCAGTTGTAATTTTAAAAATTATGAAAAAAAAAAGTCCGTACTTACCACGATGCTGACTGCTTATTATACTCGAAAGTTTCTTATTGAAATGTTTACTTACCAGCTGTGAACAAAACAAGTAAAACGAAATAGTTAGTTAAAAATATATTGAAAGTTGCGGAATGTAATGATTAAAACAAAATATGAACAACAAAAAAGTGGTTAACATTTCTTTAAAAATATAAAATGACCACGTCGAAGCTTTTCTCCTATTAAGTCATCATCAAAAAAAAAAAATATAATATAAAAATATATGATTTTTTTGTTTCACGATCATCTTATAGGGACTTACTTTTTAGGTTTTATTTTGATTGAGGTCAACCGGTGAAGGTTTTTCGTTTTTATATCTAATTCCATTTTCTCGGCTTTAACATGGTGTAGACGTAAATTATCGAGATGTACATCAAGGTATTTAACGACTGGAGTTTGTTCTATCGCTTTGTTATTTATTTTTACTATATATTTCTTGAGATCTATTCTGCGGCAATGAAAATAACGTGATTGCTTTTAGCTTCATTTATAATTATTTTCCATTTATCTACCCACGACATTATCTCATCAATAGCAGCCTGTAAGTATATATTCGCCGTTTCATATGTGAGGGGTCTATACCGCAAATATTGTGATAGAAGTTTCATTAGTCTCCTTGAAAATCGGAAATCAGCAGTAAACATGAATTGGTCTCCGGACGCTGCCCCTTGGATCTTTTAATTGTACTTTGATTTAAAATGACTCGAAAGTAGTAATAAGCATAAACCCTGTTTCTTCCGCTGGTATTTTGTGTAAAAGTACGGTTTTAGGCGTTTCATGATAACGTATAGAACGATTTTACTAGAGCGGTTAATTAAAGCGATTAATCTATCTTTTCGGCAATCGTGTTTATTTTATCTTTTTTTTTATCTACCGCAATCTAGGGCGATTCTGTCGAATCTTTTGATTGTTCGTTGATTGTCCAAATCTTATTGCTTATTTGAGATTAATTTCCTCGTTTGATTTAATCTTCGCTACTATTATTGCGTCCCATCTCGGCGATTTACAGTTCTTTAGTTGATTGCATTTCCTATATTTCATTTAAGCACGGTTCTCTACTTCAGTACACATTTTCGATGTAAGTTTATGTTTATCATTTCTGATCATTCGATTAATTTCTCGAGTTAGATCATTGTATTCTTTTCGTTCGTTTTCGTTGCTAATACCTTCTGTTTTTATTTCTCGTCTCTCCCCCTATTTTGTATCCACGGTTCCTCTGGATCGTTTTTTTTTTATAACGGATCCATAGTTTATTTGTTCCGAATTGTGATATATCATCTTCTGCTACGTCGTTTATTATCTGTTGTCTTATATTTAATTGGTGTAGCTCATTTTCGGCGCAAAAATACAAAAATTATAAATTTTCACATATGAATTATTTCATTGCTAGGTATTCACTCGTTTTACCGTTTCAGTCACGATATCCACTATATGGCACATAACATTTGACCGTGAAATATCTCAATTCTAATAATATTTATATATACACGTTGAAAATCATCTAGAGTCTATAGCCTAGAAGCGGTGTTCTATAATAAACACCATGTATAAAATTACGTATTTTTTGTTAAAATTTCACGTGTGACTGAAAGAGTTAACGGAGTATTCTTGTAAACATCAATTTTCCGGATACTTCCATGTATTGTACAATTTTTTTTTTTTTAATTTATTTAAAGCGGCGCCATGCTACTGTGGCTAGAGACACCGCTTGTGATATTTATATTAGGGGAAAGAGTTTAGTACGTTTCAGAAATTGGAAGATGTGACCGATCATGTTAGGATTATCAGAAATAGTGGATGAGAATGAAGAAGGTCGGGTTATGAGATTGGAGGATAGGACATTCATAGAAAATATGGATAACAGTTGCAGTTTGCTGGCCACAATAACAGCACGATGGGGCGTCCCTTCGATCGAGGATATATTTGTGGGTAAGAGCTGTATGCCCAATGCCGGGTAAGAGCTACTTCTTCACGGCGCGATGGTTGTATCGACGTGTTCCAAGGAGTTGTGTCTGATTTGATACTCCGTAGCTTATTCGTGGTAGGAGTATCTATCCATACTTTCTTTCGCGAATAACCTTATACTACAAACATCCACTGCAGGAACAGCAACCGATGGAGCTGGAAACATAGTTGATGCCTGTTTCGCTGATTTGTCAGCTATGTTGTTGTAAGTGATGATACCACTTATTAGATATCTCTTGATAAAATAATTTTAAAATCTGTACATATTTAAGTCGGCATTAAAATTTCACGGATGAGACAGAAATAGTTTAAAAGAAGTGTTTATTTCTACCGTACGAGGTTAATTCATGCGTTCGAGTAATTTGGCTTATTTGTATTTAAATTTGAGCATCGAAAGGAACGCTTTAAAATTTATTATTGGATACTCGGATTAAAGATACTGTTCGTATATTTTGTTAGCTTATCAAATTAATGGACACATATATATTTGTATATATATATATAAGAAATATGTGTCTATAAAATGCCATGTACCGTAAGTGTATACGAAATTCTTGTCATTATATCTTCATCGTCTTCTCTTCCAGTCTTGCACGATTAAGCTTTTAATGAATAGCGCATTAGTGCGGACATGTTTTAATTAATCTTGTCGTTTGTAATAATTGTAGCGTGAATGAAAGATTGTACATACACACGCTAGGTTACATCTTTTGAAAATATTTAAAAAGGCATCCTCATCAATTGGAATCTCGAACGAGTGATTTTGTAAATTATCTGTAGCTGGCTGTTATTAAAGTTGCGATAAAACGAGACTAACTACGGGTATTACATAGAATTTTACATCAGATTTAATGTACACACACATATATATATATATATAAATGTGTGTGTATGTGTATATGCATATATATGTGGATACGGTTTACATAAATTCCTCGCGCATATTTATTATATTTGTATATTTTGTATATTATTAGGGGTTCAATTATTAGTCCCAGTTAAAATGAAATATCACTATTATTTTAATTTTTTATATAATGTGGAACGTAGTGAATCAGGTTTTTTAATATTTATTTTCGATTTACTTGTAAAATTGTGTTTTTTTAAAAATGTTGTGTTCGTATATTTTTATATTTTATATTTTACTTTTAGACATCATCGCAACAGTAAATGAAAAATTTGAAATTCCATCAGTATACAACTTTTACAGAATCCGGAAAATAATATTGAAGAAAAAATTAATATAAAAAAAACAAAATTAATAAACAAATATATTAATGTTAAATTTCAACAATTCAAAAAATAGAACAGAAGCAGAACAGCATTTTTGAGGTATATTTTCACAATCACTATCACATAATTTTAAGTAATTATATTTAATTTATATTTTTAAAATTATGATTTTTAAAAAATGTTTCACTTGATAATGGCGTAAATGTCGAAAAGCTTTGCGTTTTCTATAAGAAAATAAATATTAGTGATTTAACTAATTTTCAATTGATCACTATTATTATTACTATTCTCACGTTTTTTTAATAAAAAAACTAAAAGTATTAGATTAGGTTAATGTGATAACCTATTTTATAATTATTATTATGATTATTTGTGTCGGAGTCAATTATAACCTAAACTAAATTGTTCACATCCATTAAACTTTCTCGGAACAGTATCCCGCCAACTTTATAGCGTCCTTGTCCGCCCCTGTGACATTCTTCATCGTGCATTTAAAGTTAATCCACACTCCTCGTGCGGGTGCGTCATGGTGTATATCTCACCGCATTCCCAATATTCGTCCCTGGCCAGCGAGCACTTTACTAGGTTCTGCTTCGTTCGAGCACACTCTCATCGGATTCGATTTTATATATATAATTTTTTATTTCCTAAATTTATTATTTTTATTTCGCTGCGAGCATACGTCGATCGTGGTAATATATAAAAATAAATTATATTTCGAAGAATATAAAGAAGCTAAACCCCCTCAGTCTTACATTATAAAATTTCGAATTAAAATTATAAATTTTATACAGATGTACCACAATACAGGGACTTCTTAGGTGTGAACTGTAGACAATTTTCGATGTATTTATAAACATATTTTTAAAATTGTTGCATTTCACGTCCACCGGAAAATAAAAAATTTTGTTTACACTAAAATTTCATCGTACCGTATCGTGGACGACGTGACTGTTATCCTTGTTTATATTATTTCATCCGGCGTATAACATCGGTTGAACGGGGACGATTTGATTAGTTAAATGCGTCCAAATCCGGTATGATTATTTGCGTATAAGAAGACATTTATAATCGACTACGAGACCGCTAAATCTTCCACGATAAAGCACGAATCGATGTTCTCGTGAGCACTTCCGCGGGTGAGTTCCAATTGCAGCCATAATCTGTTTTCCGTAGATCCTGGTGGTTCATTCGGAAAAAGGGATTGTATTCAGGAAATTCATATCCCCCGATTTCAGATTTAAACGTTACCTTCCAGATTCCATCTACCGATTTTATTCTCCGAACTATACCGGAAACTTTCGATCGAATTACTACGAGTTAACGAAATATCAACTGCAAGTATGTTCTAACGATAAAGGGTAGTTTGTCACGGCATTCCTTCTGTATACAATAAGTAATGCAGAATAAAATGTATGTACGTTTTCTTTTAACTGAATGCAAATCTTCTAACGTCCTACTTCCTAGAATTGAAAACTCCGACGGGACATTAAATATATGTATATATATATATATAGTATACGTCAGTCAGTTCGTAGAAAACTTTCGCACCCCATTCCAGTTTTAACGTTAACCCGTCTTTTGAATTAATTCCAGTCGACCAAGCGCTTTACGTTAATCGTAGGACGTGTTATTTCCAGGAGGATGTAAGTTCTGTACCGAAATTTCGTTCGTAACGGACCGTTTGTAGGAGGCGGCAGTTAGAGATGACGCTTTTTGCGTCGGTATTACTTTAAATCGTTATTTCCATCGGAACTTCTTGTCCGAGTAAACTTCTTCTAACTTTTCTTCTCCGTCTGTCTAAATACACAATAAAAGCGACTTCGCTAATCACCTTAATGTTATCGAGTTTTTGGATACGTTCCGGTTTGTCGGTTGGATACGCGTAAGAAATAGGCGACGACATTTTATGTAGAAGACGCAACGCGCTAGTAACAGTCGAGCGGACAAAGAAATCGCGAATAACGGTCATTAGCGTTTTAAGAAGAAGAAACGGTCCCTTTCGAATATGAGAAACTTTAAAACGACCACTGGTGCCGCTAGTGCGATGCGTAACGACTTTGTCGACATCTCACTTTTTCTTTCATCCGGTTAAAATCTTAATTACTATTAATTACCCACATCGAGCGTGGGAAATTAGGAATTTATAAAAACGGTTTTTCTACAGTCTGTACCCTATTTACATTAAGAAGAATAATAAAAACGTCATAATCGATTAAATTCAAATTCAAATTTATTTTGAGTTCCCGTGATTGATTCAAAAAGTAATCTAGATATATAAAATAAAACGTCTATTTAATGTGGCAAAATAGATTCTTTTGTTAACTCACATTACAAACATATTCATGTACGGTCACACTTGCGAACTCCGTCTACACTTAACGTGATATTAACGACGAAGATGTAATTAAAATTACAATTTATAAAAACCATCTGTGCCTTGGAGCGCAAGGAATAAGTGAAACTTAAAGACATTTTAACTAAATTCGATAGTTCTGTTTTTTTTTTTTGAATTTTTACACCTGTGTATATGTATAAACACACACACGTACGCACGCACACAAACATATATATATATATATATAAGAATAAACCTACCTATGTGTATACACGTGGTTTGAGGACGGGTGTTGGTAGCGCAGTACATGCAAACGGGATATCTTGAGGCACGTGTACTTATACAGGTGCTCTCAAGGATCCGGAGCTGTAACCGGAACGGAGTGTATCCCTAGTAAAGTCACCAATGTGCAACACCAGACTTACAATGTTGGTAGGTGGAACGTGAGAACGTTATATGGAGCTGGAAAACTTAATAATGCGATTCTGGAAATGAAACGGTTGAAATTAGACATTTTAGGTATTTGTGAAAACAGATGGCCGGGGACAGGAATCTGTCAACAAATTAACCGAACATTTTACTATTCGGGATACGAGAACCAAAACCTTTGGCCAAGGAATGGTGTTGTAATAATCGTCTCATCAAGTATTAAGCAACATGTCATAAGCTTTACACCTATCTCGGAACGTATCATGATGCTACAAATTCAAGGCGCAAAATGCAAGATAAATCTCCTGCAAATTTGTATGCCAACATCCGAGTCCAAATATGATGAACTTCTGGTAGAATTATAAAACTCCATTCAGAATACTATAGATAAGCTTCACAAACAATATATGCTAATAATTATCGGTGATCTTAACGCTAAAGCAGGATTTGGTAAACATGGCTACTCAATTGGATCTTTTGAACTAGGCGACAGCGACAACAGAGGAGATAAACTGTTCGATTTTTGTGAACAAAATAATCTAGTCATAGCAAATACTAAGTTACCAAAACGTTGCCTGTATACATGGAGATCGCCTGGAGACAACGAAACGAATCTAATGAGAAATCAAATTGATTATGTTCTAATTAACCAGCGTTTTAAGAACGCGGTTATAAAAGTCTTTACCCAGGAACGGATGTTAATTCGGATCATTCTTTGTTAGTTGCGAAACTTAGATTAAGATTTAAAGTAGTTAGAACACCGAATAGATGTAGAACTCTGGACATAATAAAATTAAGACTACCAAAAGTAAAAGAAAAGATATCGCAAGAGATAAATGCCCAATTAAGAAAGCTTAAGAAAAAGGACTCAATTGCGCATTTAACATTGCCACATTTCAACCAAACTATGCAAAGAATTTGTCATAAATACTCAACATGTGAGATAACTAGAAAGCAGATATGGATGACAAATGAAATACTGGAATTAATGAACGAACGAAGGAAATATAAGAATAAATATGTAAATAAGTATACCGCGTTAAATAAACAAATTAAGAAGGAAATCAGATGCGCAAAAAACGCATGGATGGGGAAAAACGTAGAGATAAGGGCTTTAGAGGAGAAACACGATTCTTTCCAAATGCATAAGAACATTAAGGCGGTAACAGATCGTGGTGTCCCTGTTGTTGATGAAGACGCCAAAAAAAGATATTTGGAAACGATATTTTTATAAACAGTTCAACGATGATCGAAATAACACCACTTGGCGGAGATACTCTACAGACGATAGACCTATAATTATGGAATCAGAAGTAATGGATGATGCAATTAAACTAATGCATCCCAGGAAAGCAACAGAGCCGGACCGTATACCAGGGGATTTATTCCGCTTATTAGAATAAGAGCATATAAAAGATTTAACAATTCTTTTCAACAGTGTCTATATCTCTGGCAACATCCCCTCAGAATGGTTGAAATCATCATTTATTCTGATTCCTAAAAAGCAATATCCTAGAGAATTTGGTGACTACAAAACAATCAGCTTGATGAATCATATACTGAAAATTTTTCTGAGAATTATTTACCATAGGATTAAAAGGAAATGCGAGCAAGATTTATCGGCAACACAGTTTGGCTTCCGCCCTAGTTATGGAACCGGAGAAGCATTGGCGGAATTAAGAATAACTTTACAGAAGTCCAGAGAGATGAATAAAGACGTCTTTATGTGTTTCATCGATTACGAAAAGGCGTTCGACAATGTAAAGCACGATAGACTGATGATAATGCTACGAAATATGGGCGTTGCTAGCAGAGATTTGAAGATTATAAGATGTCTACATCGGAACCAAGAAGCTGAGTTAATACTTGGCAAAAATGAGTCAAAAGTTAAATTTGAAATTAAACCAGGCGTACGACAGGGTTGTGCATTATCCCCATTGTTATTTAACTTATATGCCGATCAGATTGTCCAGCAAGCCAAGCAAACGTATGGAATTAAGATTAACGGAAAAATTATTAATAATATCCGATACGCGGATGATACGGTCTAGCAGACAGCCATCAAGGCCTACAGCGACTGCTACAAAAATTTGATGATGTTGGAAAAACCTATGGTCTAAATATAAATACTAGGAAAACTAAATGGATGTTGATTAGTAAATAACAAATTAATAGCGCTGTAATAACCATAAATAATGAAATTATTGAAAAAGTGAATAGATTTAAATATTTGGGTTGCTATGTCACTAGTAGTCTCGATGCGGATGCCGAGGTTAAAGCACGGTGCAGTTACGCACGAGTAGCCTTCAATAATATCAAACAATTATTATGTGATCGATCGTTTAGTCTAAAGATAAGACAAGATATAGTTCGATGTTACAACCAGCCAATTTTGTTATATGGCATTGAGGCTATGCCTCTAAATAAAAAACATTTGAACCGATACGAAGCTATGGAAATGTGGATACATAGGAGGATGCTGAGGATACCTTGGACAGCAAAAATATGTAACAAAGATGTCTTAAAGAAGGCGAATACAGATCGATAATTACGGAATATTATTATAAAGAAAAATGTGTCATACTTTGGCCATATCATTAGAGGTGCAAAGTATGAAATTTTTCAGAATATTATACAAAGACAGATAGAAGGAATAAGAAGTCCGGGAAGAAGGAGGACAGATTGGCTGAAAAATATCAAAAACTGGACCGGCGCATCTTCAATACAACAATTAATGGTAGATGCGAGACAAGGTAAAATCTAGTTGGCATATTGGTGACCGCCTACGCTCTTTTGAGTATGGCACATAGAAGAAGAAGATATATATATATATATATATATATATATATATATATATATATATATATATATATATTGCACAGTAGAGAAATGTGCACACAAATATTAATATACATATATATGTATGTATAACTGTATATCTGTATACACAGTAATGTCCGATATCACATTTGAAAATTAATTTTTACTGCTACCATTGCATGTGTGTGTATATATAAATTCTTAAATGTTTTGCTACCACCACAATACCATGATATTGCGCAATATATATATATATATATATATATATATACATCTACATGTATATATATATATATATATCATCATCATTGGTGTATCAGACCATAGGCTGGTTCGTTCCATGCACCAGCAGCCTAGCCGGTTAGCTGCTTTTCTTTTTATCTCAGCATATGCCGATTTTTTGGCATCTTCTGGTATGGTATCCACCAGGGTTATTCTTGGTCGCCCACGTGATTTCTTCCCGATAATCTTCCATTCAATTACTTCTTTTAGGATATTTTGACCTGCCGTAATATATGGCCCATCCATTTGAGCCTTGTCTGTGTAATATTCTTCAGTATGTTTCTTTGTTCATCAATCCTGTCTAGTACCGAGTTATTGCCGACTTTCTCAGTCCTTTTGATTTTCTGTAACTTTCTTTAGCACCACAACTCGAATGTCTGTACTTTATTTTTATCTTTCTGCTTCCATGACCAAGTTTTTGCTCCGTATAGAGATACTGGCCATACCAGCGTTTTCACTAGCCTCTTCCGCATTGGCAATTACATTGTTTTCTGTGTTAACAACGAATAATTATCCATAAATCCTTGTTTGTCCAATGCGATATGGCTGTTGATCTCTTGTGTGCCGTCCATATTACATTATACTATTTGGACCAAATATTTGAACGTTCTCGCTTGTTCAATTACTTCCTCTTCTATTTTTATGTGAATATTTCGGATGTCCTTACCAATTACCATAACCTTAGTCTTCTTTTTATTGATTTTCATGCCATATTTTAACATGACCAAATTTAGTTTATTAATCATTTTGTGTAGCGGTTGGGCGCTGCTTGCATTACCACTTGATCATCGGCAAACTTGATTTCCTGTATACGCTTACTACATATTTTAATCTCTTGCTTGAATTCATTGGAGGTTTCTCTACTAATTTAACTCTATTCTTTACGCTCACGTCTTCAGTTTTATTATCATTGAATTTTATTCTCACGCTCTGTTTGTTGTAGAGACTATAGATTGCTGTAACTAGATTCCTCGGGCATCCTATTCTATTTAGTAAAAGAAAAAGGTCATGCCACGGTACTTTATCGAAGGCCCTTTCAATATCAATAAAAACAACATATAAACATGTTTCATGGTTAATCATGCGCTTTCCTATTATACGGAGCATCGCAATTGCATCCCGAGTCGAGTATCCTTTTCTAAATCCGAATTGTGTTTCATTCACACATTGATCTAACTGTCCTTCCAAACGGGTTTTTTATTTATTTTAAGTGTTATTTTAGATGGGTGCGGTATTAAACAAATAGTTCTAAAATCACTACATATCGTGCTGCTCTTGTTTTTGGTATTGGCACCCTAATTGACTGACAATATTCTTCGGGCCATACGCCCTCCGTTATTATATTTTGGTTTATATTAAGTAAAACATTCTTTAGCTTTTGGCCGCTGGCATTCCACAATTCTGCCGGAATGTTATCTACTCCTGCCTCTTTGTTGTTGGGAAGTTGCTGTAACCGCATCCCTTACATCTTCCTGTATATAGGAGCTTTCAAAATTCTATTTTACCGGTTGTTCATATAGTTTCCCAATCTAATTTTTGCAAGTCTGCCTTACTTCCTGTGCGTCTTGACATAATTGTCCATTATTATTATATAGTGTTCGGTTTCTGATTTTTACATCTCGTTTACAGAACTGCTTTATTTTTCTGTAGGCTACGTCCGTCTGGTTACATTCCAAGTCTTTAATTTCATCGCATTGCAGTTTCCACCATTTTTCTTTCGCTTCCTTACATTTACGATTAATACTATTTCATAGTACATTGAACGCCGCAGTGTTCCCGGGCAGTTTCCATTTTCTTTTTTCTCCCATCATAGATAGGATTTCATCCGTAATCCATGATTTGTGCGGTTTATTTTTTGTGTTCCAATCACTTTTTCTGCCGCTTGTTTTGTTACATTCATTGCTTCCTCCCATCTTCTTTCTACTGTTCTCTCTTCAATTATGAGGTTATCACACGTTTCTAGAAACCTGCTCTTAACCGAAATATCATTCAATTTCAACAGATTCCATTTCATCATTTTACCATCCGTATTAGGTCGTTTGAATCTGTTACATGCTGTTCTTCACTAGTGTGTGGTCGGTATCGGCATCGGCACCTGGGTATGAACAGCATTTTATGGTTTCTGTACCTTTCTTTTACTAAAATATAATCAATCTGCGCTCTTCCATATAATTTGACGCTTTCCAAGTATACCACCGACGTAACGGCATCGAGGACCAAGTGTTCATTATTATCAATTGTTCCTGCTTGCAGAAATCTATTAGACGTTGACTCCGGTGATTTCTTCTCCCGAGTGCGAAACCACATATTGTAGGTTTCTCATCTACTTCTCCAACCACTGCGTTCCAGTCGCGCATAATAATTATATTATCGTCTACAGCCGTTTGTCGTAATAATATTTCCAACTGATCATATATTTTATCCAACTATTCTTCATCTGCTGCTGTGGTTGGAATGTATACTTGCACTATTACCATATTAAAAAACATCCTAACCGCAAGGCAGCGGTTTGTTACTGAGGAGGTATATATATAACAATAATATCCTTAATCAAACTTGAAAATTAATACTGAGACTTCATTATACGAATTTTTTTAATCGTTTTGCTACAATCGCAATTCCTCCATATTAGGCCAAATTTTCTGACGTTTACATTTTGTCATCTTTTTTCAGGAACCATACAATACGTGAGGTAATAAATTTTGCGAGAGTATATACATGTAACACGCGCGGTTATAACACGTGCGCTAAAGTATGTACATATATAATATGCTCCAAACACATATATACATATATATATCTCATTAGAAAGCAATGCGGCCAATCCAAAAATTAATCGAAGCGTTTTGAAAATCAGAAATTGAACTTCAGGATAAATGAAACAAAATGATAGAAGTTTTCATTAGGCGTCAAACTCGCCTCATCGTTAATGCCTAGGAAAAACCCTTCAAAATTTCGACCCCAGTTTTCTCTTTACCTATTCACTTTCGAGACGTGAGTATGACGTGTTCGAGTATTTAAAAACACTGCAACTTTCTAAGTCATATTTTCCTATTTTAAACTGTTCGTGAATTACCGCGAAAAAAAATCGCTAGTCAAGAAAAAGCAGAGAGGTGCCCTTTTGAAATTTTCAGGTTCGGATTAAAATATTTTTATGCGGCTTTTCTCATTTATACGATACAGTTATGATAGAAAATATGATCAGCCTAAACAAAATCGTTTGAGAACGTTTACATCGTTTGAAATAAATTCTGCGGTAACATAGTATGCATAATGGGCACGCGTACAATTAATAAGGTAAGAACGTTGTTTTAAACTTATATATATATATATAGCTAATATTCGGTGCATATTGAATATATATATATATAGCTAATACTCGGTGCATATTGAATATATATATATATATATATATATATATATATATATATATATATATATATATATATATATATATATATATATATATATGGAAAAATATATATATATATGAAAAAATATATGGATATATAAATAACATTGCCTATGCTCTAAGCATTGTAGAAACGGCTGACCTTCAGTGCGCAAATCATGGAACCTCCAGTGGTCTGCACTTCCACTCACCAACAAACTGCGATCAGTTCGAGACACAACATGCCTCCAGATTCCGTCTCACTCGGCAAACAGAAGAGATGATGTTGTACTTGCTCGTCTGCGCCTAGGTCATACTAATATCTCACACAGCTATATCCTACAAATTCTTCCTCCTCCTCTTTGTTCAACCTGTAATGTCCTCATTACCGTCGAACACATTCTTCTTGAATGTGTGCAATTCAACTCCCAACGTTCCATCCTCGACAAACCGATCAACCTCCTAAACATTCTTTCCTACACGCAAGATACTTCCAATAGTTTATTAGTTTATTAAATTTTCTTAAATCCTCCAATTTATATAATATAATTTAACAATCCGTACTTCCAATTTATTCTTCCAACTTTCCACTGATTCTCACTAACCCTACGTTCTCTTCTTTCCCATGCCTATGGCCTAGGTGCAGTACATGGCACGTAAATCTACAGGTAATCTACAGGTAGGTAAAAATCGCTCCCCAGAATTTTTAAACATCGAAAACGGAATTTTAAGTTCGCGATTTTTCGCTAGAAGTTCATTTAGATAAAATGTACATTATTACATTAATGATGGATAAATACTTTAAACCCATTTTCTCGATGGGTATTTTGTTTAAAAATAATAACATCATAAGACCCGTATTTCAATAGCACTTAACTTCGGTGTAAACAATTTTCCGCGATTTTTAATCGTTCGCGATTTATCGCGAAAAAAAGTCGAATTTGAAAAAAAGGCGCAAGGTAGTGTTCCGTATTGATATTTTTGGGTTCGGTTTCATTTTTTTTTTCGCTGTTTTTTCACTTTGTACAATAGATTTTATATAGTTATACCTACATTAGAAGATCGGACCGTTTGAGAGTTCATACAGCCCTGGCAACTCTCGATCAAAGTTGTGGACTGGCCGTTACTTGTACCTCAATTATTCGGCGGGTATTCATAGGATCCGAAAATAGCCAAGATACACTTTATATGGGCCATATTATAGATTTTAATTTCTATAGGTTGAACACATTTCGGACAAATAATTAGACGGCTATTAAAAAAAAACGGAAAAAAGGATGATTTGAAAAAATGTTAACCCCTTTAAAACTCGACTTTTTCCGAGATCCGTGTAGATAGAAGGATGATATTTATGACGAGAAATGTTCGTTATGGCATTTAGAAAATTCTCACGGGACAGACTTTTGATTTAGGTCTCGTTTTTTTTTTTTTATAACGTTTTCCTCCGAGTCTCATATTGTTCCTCTCTACCTCCGACGTAAAAATTTAGCCTTCCGATTTATCTCGAAATCTCTCAATAAACAAGTTAATTCCTTCACTTCCAATTTTTTAACAATTTTCAGAAAATGGCGTTTCACCCGCTCCCGTATTCCACTACTCTCCACTGCAGCTTATAAATACCGGACGTACAAGTATCTTATTCTTCCATCTCGTCCCACAATTTACTTTACTAATTCATATCATGTCAATCTTTTTAACATCTCCATTGACACCTCCTCCTTCTCCTCCATCATGTCTTCCCATCCTGATTTTAATGCTTTCATACAAAATTACTGGCCTAATCATGTACATGTATTTTCAGATGGATCCAAATTTCCCGTCGGTCCGTTACGGGAGCATTCTATATACCGCAATATAATATCACCAAATCATTCATTTTTCCTCAGTTCAATTCAATTTTCACTGCCGAGGGCCTAAGCATCCTTAAAACTCTGCAATTCTTATCACGTTTAGATCACCATTCCTCCTCCCTATACTTAATCTTATCCGACTCCCTAAGTTTTCTCCTCGCATTGAAGCATTCCTCCTTTCAACCTAATTCCAATTATCTTCCCTCGGCAGTGCGACAATTGACTTATTTACTATTCAGCCGCGGCATCTTAATATCATACATCTGGATTCCTGGTGATTCCGGAATTCATGGCAATGAGGTTGCCGACACTCTGGCCAAGGAAGCCATTTCCTTCGGCTCTCTGGTGCCGGCAATTTCCACCACAGACCTGATATCTCTTGCCAACATGGATATATCCTACGAGTGGTCATCGTGGCTAGTTAGTTCTTCCACCCCTAGATATTACCTGGCCACATCACCTACTCCCTGGTACTTTAATTTGTCCAACATACACCTCAACTTCCGAAAATTTATTACAACCATCACCCGTTTATGTTCTGGACACAATCGTCTTCCGGCTCACATGTTTCGTATTGGGATTTCCAGTTCCCCATATTGTTACCACCCAGCCGATTCACAAATTATCGCCGATGAAAACCACATCCTTTTCAATTGCAGTTTTCACACACCTGACCAACTCGCACTCCTGAATTCTTTAATATCCATCGGTTATCGTCCTCCTTTCTCTTACACTTCCTTAATTTTTTCTAATGACTCCCGTGTTTTCCTCCTTCTTTACAAATTCCTAACCAATTGTAACATCAATATATAACAACTATTTATCAACACGTTAGTGGGTTGTGATTGCTCCTCAGCAGTGCCCAAAAAAAAACAAAAAAACAAAAAACAAATGTCATAACAATTTACTCGGAAAATAGCACCCGTTTCCTAACCCCATTTGTGGTATAAGGGATGATGGATTTTAAGGATTATGCTAGATACTGTCTCGACCGTTTCCCTTTCTAGGGTGATAAGTATGTGTGTATTGATATTAAATAATTTCATAATCATTTTACTCCTTCTTCAATACTGACTCCATGAACATTCCAAAAAGAGATATAGCCTTTTCTTTACCACAGTAAAAACATCTGTAAGTTGTTTCGCATACCATATGCAAGCTCATCATTTTTGATGGAAATGTATATGCTATGTACGAGGCTGTTTTTTTTTTTATTAGTTTATATAGGGGAAAAATACCCTAATACTCCATGAATGTTCATCTGTATAGATTCCCGGAGTTTTCAACGATTATATTAGAGCTATCAATGCGACAGTGGGTTTGGTAACTTTACAAGCGTGAAACTAAGGTGACGTTTAAGCGGGTCCCTGCCAACTGCGGCGTCCGTGGAAATGAGATGATAGCGGATGCGATGGATCTAACTACGGCCATTGAGAAGCACGTTAAACTACAATAGGGACACCTACAATACCGAAGCTTAATATTGTACCGTTCTTTTCAATTATATTTCCAATCCAAAGCTAAAGCTAAAAAATACGCCACTAGCCCTGATTTGAATATGGGATTTCCTCTAGAAAAATTTCGTCTCTTATTAGACTAAGGAATGTTCATAACGGTACACCTGGTGATCTTGCGAAGTTGCGGATTATCAGAAGTAGAGTTTGTGAGTAATACCGAAGATAATCGGACATCAGATTCGGTCCTAGCTCAGAAGATACAGGAACACAGATAATTTTCTGTCTCTGAACTTATATCAACAAGTAATACGCTGACAATACAACTCGAACAGCTTATTGTGGATCAGCTACTTGGATGCGCGTAGATTATATAATTTTATTCGAGCTAATAATATAAGTTTGCATCTTTATAATAATAATTAAAAAAAGAAAAAGTTTGTAGTCTGAAAATTAAAACCAAAGGGTGAAAATTGGGCAAAAAAATAAAATTCAATATTAAAATTACATTGATTTTTTATTGTTCGATCCGCAAAATTCTCTTATATATGTTTCACATGCACGCACACATACGCACACGCCTATACGCACACGTGTATATATTTATATTAAACAATAAGCGCGCGTGTCTGCCAAAAATTTAGATACAATTTTCTTTTATGTACTCGTAGTTGTAAATAGGCTGCTCGTAGTTGAATAATGTTAATCGTTGGCTGTGTGTGTAGAGTCTTTTTCCTCGCGTCTATTTTTTGACGTATTTCCCAGACGCGTTATATAAAGGCAAAATAATAATAACGATGATAATAATAATAAACCGTAATTCGAATCGCACGTCTGCAACCCCGAAGAAGAAGAAGAAGCTGCACCATCGTGGTCTTCTTCAAAGCTCATCACGTTATTAGCGCGCACGAAAAAAAAAAAATCTTCATTCGAGCCACTTAGATGAATTCTAAATAAACGAACGTTAAAGAATTATTCGCAACGAAGAAGAGATTACATACTTCTACTACGACTGAAATTATCGCTACTAGATTATTTTACCGGCAGCGCCACTACGACTACAACTGTAACCGTTTTCAGCTTTGACGATATTCCCTCGGGAGATGTTCGCGAACTTATAGCCTAACGTCGGCCGTTTTAAAATTCCGAAGCGTACGACGTTAGCCGCAATTTCCACGTACGTTCTTACTTAATCCCTACGGTGATTTACTATAAATCCTTTCGTACCTTACGACAGTCGTGTATATATATATGTACGCATACATTATAGTACCTAGTAGGTTCGGTACTACTACTACTACTACTACTACTACTACTATAGCTAAAGCGATGTTACTCTAACGGTGTATATTTCGTGTTTTGCCTGCATCCTTCGTGTTCGGTAATGTCCTAAAATCAACGCAATGAGATTACACTATCCTACTTCTTCTGAACTGTTACGTAAAAACCGATCATCGACGAACTGTGGCAATCTAAGAAAAAGCGAGCAGCTTCGATAGTGATAAATGATCACACACCGAATGTTATTTTGTTTCTTCTATTCGACAACTATGCTAAATGTAAACGTTCTGCTAGAGTGATAGCTTTTCTTTCGTAAAGTCTCATTTGCTACATATATTTTACATGTATATATATATATTACTCGCGTATAGGACAGAGTCGATATCGAAAACGTTTTCCGATCAAAACAATGCGTTCTTTCATGTTTCATCTTGTAGTCGAACGGTATAAAAAAGAAAAAATTCCAGCCGGATATAAACGTGTGGTTCTTTTTTTTAAACTTTCAAAAAGTTGTCGTTCCAGTTATACAATTGTTTCATCGTCTCCGTATCGCGGATACTATCTTGCTGATTAAATTACCAAACTTATATTTTATAATGTCGAATAGCTCCATCATCGTTCTAACATCTCTAGGCGCTGAACTTCAGCTACTTCAAAAACCGCGGTCTGTTCCAATCACCCTCTCCCGTTCTGTATACCGACTTACATACGTAACATACTCGCACACATACGCATATATTCCGCCAACTGTATTCGAAACGTTTTTTTATATACGCTTGAAAACGAAATAAAAAAAATAACATTTTTTACATAGTATCGTAAATATATATATATATATATTTATAAAAAGTTTATTTTCATTTACGCGATGTAGTAGTTTATTTCAAAACGACCACGTTTCGATTGTGAATCACTAATTATATTAACTTTTAATAAAGTTTTGTATGTCCCAGCTTTAGGTTTTAAAATAAATTACTATAGAGTGACCCGGAGAAAGTGGATGGTTTATAGCGCAAACACCGCTGCAAACCGCGTCCTTAACGTTTAGTGTACATAAGAGAGATTCGTTTTTTTGTCTACGACATCTTGTAACAAGAAGGAGCGCGTGTTTTGCGTGGACCGTTATTTTCGGCTTTGAATCGATCGCGACAGACCAGAGAGAATTTCGAAAAAAATTCAAAGTTACGCGATTTTTAAGAGTCGCGTTTTCGACGTCCACCAGATCTGAAAGAAAAACTCGGATTTCTGAAGAAATTTTAAAAATTCACCGACCTATGCTCGAAAAAGTCTTTGAAAATATTGTACAGACCGAATGAATATTTTGCTGCAAAGTCATCCGAACGATATTGTGTTCCGCAAATGAGATATTGTAAGTTAATCTCACGTGTGTTTTTAAATAAAATTTCGTTTAAAAATTTTATTCGACTATTTTTTGAGTTGTTCAAAAAACAACAAAACCTTCCGTCTTCTCCGCATCGCCCAAAAACCAAAATAACTAATAGATTTCGATGGTTTGACTATACAGAATTTCGTATACTGAGATATATTGTCAACAGATAATCTAGACGATATATCTGATGAAAAACACGTTTTTCCCAAATCGTAATCGATCAAAAACTATCGGGCATAACCAACCGGTCAACCGTTCGTCATATATAATCGAACGCCGACGGCCAAATACGTTTTTCATTAAAATTAATTTATTATCCGATATTATTAATATTTTATAAATGTTATTCCTTAATTCTTTCATCGCTTAAAATTAATTATTTTTATTATAATTTAATCTTCGTTACAATATCGGTGTAATAGTCAGTGTAGCTGAACGCGTTGTTAATGATTATTCAAATATAATCGATGATTTATATTAGCATTTTTTTAATAACGTAAATACACATTTACACTCTCAATATACACTCCTTAATTGCGAAAATTTCATTTACGACTATGGCCATCATTATGGTTTTGTTTTTTACCCAACATCGTGACTAACCCATTGTACGTTGTTGCAAAATGGGCTAAGGCACGTGCGTACTCGCACGATGTTATACGAAGTGAAATGCTATCACCTTCTGTTTTCTTTCGTAATAATTAGAGTTGCACGATGAATGATGATGGAAAACTTTGTACTATTGTGAAATTGTGATCGAACCCTCGACCATCGGTTTGGTAGTCGAGCGCTTTAGCAACTGTGCCATCGTTGAACGTCCACGCACGTTCGAAAAATCGAATGAAACCTCGCCGGTTATATATATATATATATATATATATATATATATATATATATATATATATATATATATACAATCGAGAATACGAAATTGTATAAAGGGGCGTCTACATTCGAACCAGTAACTGTACTAAAACGACAGATGCGAATGTGTTGAAACAGCTCGTGACTACGAGATTCTATCGTAAATTACTGGCGCTATTGTAAATTTTGGAACGAACGATAATCACCCTAAAGCTTTTGACACCGCTTCGGGAATATTTAATCATCTCCCTTAACTAAGTTCGATATCAAACGTTGTTATGGTCGTAATAAAGTTAAAAATTGTATCAATTTGACGTTTGCTGTTTTTCCATAACAAAGTCATCGCGGTGAAGCTTTTGAATATTTCTACGCGTTCGACTATTGAACTTAATTAATTTCGAATTCAATTTTGAATTATCTTAAACACAGATATCCAAAATTTTTATTCTATCGAAATTAATTTATCGTTCGCGTGCTAGTTAAAATGAGTCAGACTAACGATAATAATGATAACATTGCTAATTCGGAAAAAGAACGATAGTAATTATAATAAAAAATAACTCAAATTTCGAATTAAAATTTATTTCGAGTTTCCGTTTTATTCGAAGTAATTTATACGTGTAAAGTAAAACGCGTAAGTAATACACGATGAAAAATACAATAGTTGTTCACTCACGTCACGAACACTTCGCACAGTTCGACGAACTGAGTAAATTCAAATCAAAACTAACGCAACAACATACGAAATAAAAGGATTCGTATCTATGCATAACAGATAGAGATACATAAATAAATAATAATAACAAGAATCATGTTCATCATCATTACGGACACCTGAGGACTAGTGATCGGAGACTAACGTTGGAATTTGCAATAGTTGGTTTTAAGAACAGACCGGACTTTTTTCGGTTTGTTTTATTTTATTCACAAAAACCAACAAGCGTGAATAGCCGTGACCCTTATAACCAGTGATTTATTACGCTATAATTCACGGCATTAGGAGCATCTAACGTGTGTTTAGCTAAGCTGTTATGATGGCCTTTCAGTCTATCTTCATGTCTCTGAATATACTGCTTTATAATATCAGACACTTATGGAACGTTTATACCATCTTCCATCTAGAGTTGCTCATGAGGAATAGGTTTCGTTTTTTTTTCAGTTTATATAATATGAGCTCTAGATGTCAAACCTACACGTTGTATAGATCGAAACGTACTTTTTGTTTTTCGGTTTTCAATCTTCCCTTTACCAAATTTTCTTCTTTATTCGCCATTTTTAATCCACTGCAGATGTAGGCCTCTTCATTATGCTTCATGCGATCCTATCTGATGCATCGCTTGTGTAACTTTTTAACATCGTTTTCCCAACATCTTTTATTTGTTGGATGCCATGTAGTTGTTCCGACCGTGCACCTTTACTTTAGTTCTCTTCTTTGTATCAGTTATTTTTACTTTGTCTTGTAAAGTTATCGCCAGCATTTTCCTCTCAATTCTTCTTTGTGTTTTATTATTAATCCGTTCTAAGATGAATTTGTTAAACACTACAAATTCCAAAGTTGCGTTTCGAAATAATAATATTCGCCTCGTCGAGTAGAAAATGTTTAGTTTTTTTTTCTTTAAGCGAAGAATTTCTATCATTAACACCAAGCTACTTACTAAGATGGAACAATATATTTAACCATTATGGAGCGCCATAGAGATATGAAATACACGAGGTAATTCGTACAAATGACTATCTCATCCGTTATTGTTCGTGCAAGAATGATTAGGTGCGGTTGTACGATATAGAGATTATCGTAAGAAATACTGCTAGAGGAAACGACGATTATAGCGACACGTCAGTATGTCTGTCGGTGTGTAGAATTTGAAACTTCTTACGATAAAGAACCGCTTTAATCGACTTAGGTAACCGTTTAAATGTAATCGTTTAACCGAAGCGGTAAACAAACCTAGAAAGGCAACTAATTGCCTTAGACACGCTTTTACTAGTTACAATATACAGGCGTCGTCACACACGTATTAATGCGCTACTATATTATTCCGCGGGGTTAATTACGTAATTAAATTGTTTTTTTTTTTTTTTCGTTTATAAATTATAGTAGATAACTGAGCGTGAACGGTAACATCACGATTAAGAATTAAAAAGGTCCCGAACGCGGATGACTTTGACTCCGATTTTTTATAACTACTTCGCTTATACAAAAATATAGAGTACGTGTTAATTATAAATTTTAACGAAATGCCGATGATATCATCTATATGGAATCTGTGTACCTTAGCAAACTGAATTCTTAAGATGTTTAACAAAGTTCAGAGTTTTTACTGATGATAATACTTTTAAAAGTGAAAAAGGCCGTCAATTATTCCGGAGTCATAATTCTATTATAAACTTGAAGTTAAATATATGTACGCGTGTTCTCAGATGAATATGAAGAAAGCAAGAGTGAAAATACATACGCGTGTCCTGTTTGAAATCACATATATCTTAAAACTTCGTACAAAAACCCTCAAATAGTACAAAATAACTTTTCCCCCAAAATTATATTAAACACACATAGATATATCAAAAAAGTTCAAAAAATGCGAAATATATATATTACATTAATATTCCATCTTATCGTTGTCTGAGCTATACTGTAACTATGAATCATTAAGATATATCAGAAATAAGAACAAGCGTAATCCGCTTTATTAAGGTATATAGTTTTTACATTAACTTAAAAAAAAAAGAAAGGCTTTCTCGTTGATATACGCTATCTACAATTTTATTTTGCGCAAGTAGCTATTTGGAAAAGGATAGAAAATTAAATTTTAATTAAATTAAAACTTCGGCTGGTCCAGTGCTATGACATGTCTATATTAACATATGCGCGTGAAACATGGACAGTGAGCGCAGAAAGCTTAAAACGGCTAGAAGCCTTCGAAATGCGAATTCTGAGAAGGATATGGCGCATAGCATGAACACAAAAAAGGAACAAATAAATATGTATTGGAAAAATGTGGCCTCAAAATACCGATAACAGTTCAGGGCTAGGAAACGGCAATATTTGGCGCATAAGATCAGGGAAATCTTTCTGCTGGCTCTACAGGGTTAAATTGAAAGGAAAAGCGCCGAGAGGAAGAAAACGATTAGAAATGACGACCGCCGGTATAGGAGATCATAAAAAACTAGTCGACATAATAAAGGACGCTAGGAATCGACTAAATCAAGATGTAGGCTGACTCAAGGAGATGCCACTAGGAGAGGAAGAAGAACTATTGGAAAGACTAGACAGTTTAGTAACTTTGTGTTCAGCGTTAGTGCTGTATCCTTCCACATCAACGTTAGTCTAATTGTAGCACTGCGCGCTAATGGTAGTCCGTGTTTTATGTCCGGTAAGCAACTTTCGCCATTGATGAAGAAGAACTATTGGAAAGACTAGACAGTTTAGTAACTTTGTGTTCAGCGTTAGTGCTGTATCCTTCCACATCAATGTTAGCCTAATTGTAGCACTGCGCGCTAATGGTAGTCCGTGTTTTATGTCCGGTAAGCAACTTTCGCCATTGAGGAAGAAGAACTATTGGAAAGACTAGACAGTTTAGTAACTTTGTGTTCAGCGTTAGTGCTGTATCCTTCCACATCAACGTTAGTCTAATTGTAGCACTGCGCGCTAATGGTAGTCCGTGTTTTATGTCCGGTAAGCAACTTTCGCCATTGATGAAGAAGAACTATTGGAAAGACTAGACAGTTTAGTAACTTTGTGTTCAGCGTTAGTGCTGTATCCTTCCACATCAACGTTAGTCTAATTGTAGCACTGCGCGCTAATGGTAGTCCGTGTTTTATGTCCGGTAAGCAACTTTCGCCATTGAGGAAGAAGAACTATTGGAAAGACTAGACAGTTTAGTAACTTTGTGTTCAGCGTTAGTGCTGTATCCTTCCACATGCCCGTTAGTCTAATTGTAGCACTGCGCGCTAATGGTAGTCCGTGTTTTATGTCCGGTAAGCAACTTTCGCCATTGATTTTTATCCTTGACACGCAAAATTATCTCGTGATTTTAGTTTTAGTTTTATTAATTAGCAAAATCCACGCTGCTTGCATCGGTTTTCTAGCCCATGAATTTAACCATATTTTCTTTTTGCTTACGATAATCATATCGTCAGCGTATCTCGTAGATTATGAATTCTTTTAGTACGAGCCTAAAGGTCAGTAATTAAAATCTTTTGTTGTAAGTACGAATCTAAAGCTCACCAACTATATACGTATATATGTATATATGTGTATGTTTGTGTATATGTGTAAATGTCGATATGTGTATATGTACCACCGCTTTGATCCGATTCGACGTATAGCTCCGGTATGAGAGGTTACCCGGTACGGATACGTAAATGTTCAATTACGTGTATTTAATTTTTCGACTTATATATATATATATATATATATATATACGAATATACGTTCTCGTTTTAATATACCTAAATAGTACCGATGGTCATCCGTAATTTAATTCGAAGAAATATTGCTAGAAGTGTGCGCTAGTCGCATCGTCTTAATGAGAAGATTTCAATTTTTTGTCTGCAGCGTGTAACTGCGCGAGAATCGTTTTTTAAAAATATCTACGTTCGCGCACAAAAATTCTTCCTTAAAAATTCGAAAATTTCGCTATTACGATACACACGTCGATCTAGTAATCCGTTGTAATGAAATTTTTTCACGAAATTGTTAGTTTCTCGATATATTGCATTTTTCGTTTTTTTTTTATTTATTTTCCTGATAACGAAAAATAGACACTTTTTAATTCGCGAGAAAATAGGTGAAAAGATGGAATATTTTATATAGCGTAGAAAATTTCGTTCGAGGTTTACTAAAATTTTTTTTTTGCTTTTAGTTATTAGAAATTTCAAAATCTCTTTTCGAAAAAAAGAAAATTTTAAAATTACGTCCGTTTATCGGTCGGTTTATATTCTATTTTTTATTTTCGTCTCTTATACACAAAAGGGAATTTTATTCGGCTGAAGTCTTAACAAAATAATTTTATCGGCGTCCATTTGTCAAACGTTTAGTCTTTATTAGCTTTCTAGGGTTAATGAAGCGGACACATCCATATATCTTATCCACACACACACACACATATATATATATTTATATCCAAGAACGTAGTTTCAATACGAGTATTGGTAACAGTTCTAAATAAATTTAGCGCTATTTATCATCTTACAAAGAACGACGGGTTACTGGTGTGTACTTTAGTCATTTGTTACTACTGTATATAGACACGTATTTCATATATATATATATATACATTTCAATATTTCTTATTTGATCTTAATATTACGAGAAATGGCGTGTACAAGATTAAAAGAAGTAAGATGGAGAAAAGAATAAGTAATAATAGGATTATACGGAACATTCTTTAAAAGAAGAAAATAAAACTAGCAACTCTCGAAAAATTCGATTTTAGCGGAAAATAAATTATTAAGCGATACTATACCCGGTAGAAGGATATTCGCGTCGAAGGATAAATTTCAACTTTCCATAAAATGACAAAATTTGTTGTAGCATCGGTTACAGTATTGAAAGAACAAAAAAACCCCCGATCACTGTGGAATGAAGGACGATGTTTGGAACAAAAGACTAAACTTGTAGAAGAAGAACACGTAATCGAATTTTCTCTCATCTCTGTCTGTTCCTTTTCGTTGCTGTTTCGTGGTTTCTAGGTCGGACATTCGCCCGAGAAGGTATACTTGCCGTACCGGTTAAAATGGCAATCCTCTTAAAGTTTAATAAGACCGAATTACGTCGGCGTACTAATCATCGATTTACCGATGTCATCGAACGTCAGACGAACAGACA
This sequence comes from Coronaproctus castanopsis, assembly GCA_032883995.1. Lineage (NCBI taxonomy): Eukaryota > Metazoa > Arthropoda > Insecta > Hemiptera > Monophlebidae > Coronaproctus > Coronaproctus castanopsis. The sequence continues at coordinate 246,802,570 of CM065052.1, forward strand.
TTTTTCAACTTCTTATTATCCTCGTTCGTATCGCCGATAGCCATTATCATTATTATCATTATTATTATTATTATTATTATTATTATTATTATTATTATTATTATTATTTTGCTTAAATTTGATTACAATTTGCCATTTCCTTCAACGCGGGCTAAGTATATAAGTATATATTTTAGTATATACGTACGCAGGCGAATTGGAAGATATATGAATTATAAAAGTCGTCGGGTTAGCCTATTATAGAGCACGGACTTCTTTAAGGAAGGTATATAGTTCGAATAGTGACTCAAAAATTATCGTAAAAAAAAAAATAAAAATATAAATAATTATAAACGCGTGGAAGGCATTGGCAAACCACGACGCATTATGAGCGCTAGTAACAATGTAGCGCACTACAAAAATACGCGGGGATGCATTGAGTCGTGATAATAAAGCGATTACAATCAGTTCGCCGGGGTGTGTGCGTGTGTCTATCTATGTTAGCGCCGTTTTACGATGATCTTGTATACTACTTACTCTGTACGAGAAAATATGTATAGGTACGTAGTCGACTACCTCCGATATGAAGACAGCGCGTAATGATGATGATAATGATGAAGAAAGTACTTCGCTTAATAGTACGATAATAAGTCATCATCTGTTAACAGTACCCGCGATAGCTTAATTTATCTTAAAAGTACCGCTGTATTAAACGATTACAAAAATTTCGTCTTAATATTCGATTATGCGGGAGAAAGAAGATGAAAAAAACCGGCGAAGAAAAACAAGGAAACATTATAATAGAGGTAAATTTGAAAAAGTACCCTGCCCTCATAAAAGAAATACAAAATCATGCACATAATTTGAAAAAATAGATTACAGTTAATATATAAATAAACAAATATATAAAATAACAAATAAAAATCACGTTAAAAATCGGTGTTTTAGTCGGCGATGTTTATAGCGCGTATACCGATTACGTAATCTGACCATATTATAGTCCCCCGAAGACTTTAATTTACAAAATTTATATAGACGGATTCAAAATAAACGGATGTTTAGAATTAAGCTAAGATGAATTACTGACAGGATCAACTAAAGAAATGCAGATAAACAGGCTAAACAAAGCGGGGGAGAAATATCGCATGAAAATAAACGTTAGGAAAATAAAGGTCGTAAAAATCACGAAGACGATCGACAACATAGATCTCGAGTTAAAAATAAGAAAAGAAATAGCGGAAACTGTGCAAGAAATTCGATAATTAGGAGTATTATTAACGAGCGATGGTCCAGGTATAAAAGAAATTAAAAATCGTATCGGAATAGCCAAACAAGCGTTCTGAAATTTAGAAACCGCGCTGAAAGACAGGAAACTAACAATTAATATAGAGATTTTTTTTTTAACGGGGATGCCATTACAGCCTACCCAACGTGTGCCAATTCCTGACTCATATTTATATAAACTCGGACAACTTCTCTAGAGATTATGTCCGGAAACAGATGTAAATTATGAAGGTGAAGAAGGGACAAAACGTTATAAGGAAAGGACCGTTACAAGACGCGCGCAGTAATTTAAGGTACAGTTCAGAGCGTATATTAAAGAAGGGCACTCGAAAAATACGTGATCAGGAATACTGCACAGCGTGTAGAGGGCAGTAAGAAGTTTCTCTAAGCTGCATAAGGAACAGGCGGTCGTCCGGCAACAAGCAATACAGCAATCTGCTGATAAGTACAATTCCTCCCCGCTTAATGTTTTAAAAAAAGTAGAACCGTGGGAATATAGGAAGAGACGGCTGCAATTGACAGTATCTTCTGGTAAAAGGGGACTACTGTATAAAATATAAAGTATGCTGATATATGCCATCTTCTGACAAGAAGAATCTACTAAACTGGAATCGGAATATTAACTAGCCAATTTATTCGAACCGGCTTCGATAATTTCCTTCCCTACTACGTACGTCAATCGGTAAAATTTCAACCGACTTTTATATCAGTGATGTTTCTAAGGAAAAGTCGACGAAATGGTTTTTTTTTCGATTTTTTAACTTCTCTCCAACAATATCAGCAACCGTTCCACTGGTAGTAAACGTCGTGTGTATCGAAAAACAACGAGAAACCTGTCAACATTTTGCTCGCCTAAACTGGCATTTAGTCGGGAACGGACGAGCCTACGATCGTACCAGCTTGATTTAATACCAAACGTATTACACGCTTTATCCAATATGGGAGCTAATTAAAATGACAGTTTGTACGGAAGATTGTCAGTACGATGTTATAGAGCGAGGCTTTATACGTTTCCCCAACAACTAAATGCGAGTACACTGATGTTTACATTTTAAACATTTATATTTTCCCATCTCGTTTAACCCTTTCAGGTATTAAATTTTTTACGAAACTTTGGTACCATAAAGTAGTTGAAGATTTACGAGTAATACAAAAAATTGACTGTATTTTTACAAGCTTCGCCGGGGATTACTTTGTACCTTCCGGGCCGCAGCTCAGTACGGAACGAGGCGCATCCACTGGTGAAAAAACCGTCTGCAGATATATAAACTCGTGTGAATACCAAATCGGTGGTCGGTTCGCTTCTTATCCGTATCATGATGAAGTCCAGACACTTTTCACGTTGTCTCCTATTTCCTTTGGTTTGAAAGTATCGAATACCCGCAATTCCCTTTCCGCGCCGCTGTGTATAAACCTATATTTCTCGATCCAAAAGTCTCCGCTTTCTTCTAATCTGACTTAGCTGATATCAAAAATATCGCAATCTTTTCTGTTCCATATTAAAATTTTCTAATATGCCGCATTGTTTCAATGATCTGGCATTGTTCCTATTTTATATATGTTCTTTGAGTTTCTTTCGGTGCTTTTATAATGTATAACTCTGCAGAGTTCCGTATCGTCTATTAAGTTAGACTTCATTGCCACAGTTAAACCGTCCATTGCCTAATACTGCCGTTGGGAAGCATTCCATTGGAAACAGCACTTCTATCAATTACTCCATATCTGACCAGGGAATTTGATACGGTGATTTCCGGTTTCCTTCTCCCCGATTTTCTGTTAGATTTTACTCTCTTAGCCGAAAGAAGCCGGTTATAAGACGCCGGATATGATTGCTATATGTTACTGGGGCACATTGTCACGAGCGAATTGCTGATAGTCTGGTATTGTTAACGCACTGGAAAGCTTAACGGTATTTATTTAAAGAAACACCTTGTGTAATCCGTATTCCTATCAGCGGTGTTATGTACGTTCGGATTTAGCTTTTCCGATCAGCGATAAGTTCGCCGAACAAAAATTTCTACTCTGCACGACGTGGACTTACGGAACTCACGTGGTTGTCGTTTGGTGTCTCAGCCGGTGGGACTAGATGACGGTCGAATGCTTACTAGAATAGGTGATTAGTTTACGACAACCTGTTCACCTCGTAAAAATAATTTCGATATTATACGCGAGATCGTACGTCATTAGCTCACTGTCTGCAACAATGAGCATATTGAGTTGTTTTACTTAAGTTGGAAAAAGATCACTACGTTTTTAAGAGATAACCAAGGAAAACCGTTTGCTACTGTTATCTCGACTTTCAGTTATTACAAGAAAACTAATAAAGATTTTAAATTTCCGAAAACTTCATATTTTGTCGAGAAATGAAATGAATTTTTTGGTTATTAAATTAACTATTCGAAAACGGAATGGATTTTTTTTCAATTTGCTAAAGTTCTTCGTTTTCATTTACTTAGGCTGTATTTTATCCGAATTTACGTTTTTCGTCCAGTAAAATGTACGTTCATTGTTTGTCGTAGTCTGTCGGTAAACTCGTCGGGACTTCTCAAGGATTAATTTAGATTAAAAAAAAAAAAAAACATGAAAAGTATCTTACACCCTCAGAGAGAGAGAGGCCTTAAGCAGCCAATGCGAACTCATTTACATTCAAAGATGTCCCGTGACGATTGAACTAGAACGACCGAAGGCAGATTGTATACTTTATCCTCCAAAAATCCCGTTATTAGCATAATAACGATTTCGGAAGTAAGACGTTTTCTTCTGGACCGACTGTTCCATTCGGGCTGAGATAATGTAAACGTTACCGGGGATATGAATAATATTAAATATCACGTAAACTGGACGAGTCCGACTATTAATCAAAAATGCTCGATAAAAATTATAAACGGTATTAGACGACAAATTGACTCGGTTAAAATTTTTAAATTTCCATTTAAAACTGGGGAACAATTTGTAGAAAACAAATACATGGAGGCGATGAAAGGTTTACATTTTTACGTTTATATTTCAGTATACTAGTGCAAGCCTAATCTGTCGTTACATCATCTACGCACACACACACACATATACGTGTTATCATTATTAAATTAAATTAACGTGCCGTGTACAGCAACTAAGGCTAGAGACACGATATATTCGAAATGTTACTGATTTATTTTGGTTTTCTCTTTAAAAAGGAATATAGTCACGAGTAAAATTTGTAAATCGTTCAACGATCATCAATAAATATTCTCAGTAGTTACGTCACCATCGGTAAATATATGACTAATTGAAATGATTCATAATAACGAAATGAAATGTAATATTATATAAAATGTTAAACGAGAAATATAATAACGATTTTCCATTATTAACAAGCGAGTCAGTTTTACGTCATCGTGTATATATTATTAGGATAGTCCGCATTTTTTTGGAATTCGACTCTTGCGCAAAGTTTTAATCATAAATAATGAAACTTATCGTTGTGTATTTTAGAACTTAATAATAAGTAATAATTTAAAGAAAATAAAAAAAAAACACATTAGTTTTATTCAAGGAGATTATATACAAAAATGAAATATAACAATAAATTAACGGAAAGAAGAAACGAAAAAAACCGAATGATTTTAATGCGAATACCAGATAGGTTGCAGTTACGTCAGGTAATCGTATTTAATAAATATCGTTAAAAAGGTTAATAAATTATTCGTTAGCTTTATTCAAATAATAGATGTATTCTTTGAAACAAATTTATGTTATCAACGACACGTAATAGTTACTGCAGAAGTCACCATTAATTAATTGAAAATAAATAAAACTTATTATTCTCTTATTTTAGGAAAAACTAGCCAGGGAATTAGTGCATAATACGGAGTTTCGTGAAAATTGTTTAAAAAGTGAAGTCGGAGTTTAAGCGATTGAACTTTAATCAAATTTTAATATTATATAGAAATCTCAAAGTAAACCAAATTGGGTAAAAAAGAGATGTTACAAAATTAAAGACAGTTCGATTTCGTATATTTGTAATATATATATATATTACGCGGATGTCTTTACAGCATACCCAACGTACGAACTAAATAAACACGAGCAACTTTTGTAGAAATATAGCTATGTTTGGAAACTGGTGTAAATTCTCAAGATGAAAAAGTGGACAATGCATTGCATGGAGGATACACGACGAACGCAATAACGTATAGTTCAGAACGTAACGTTATTAAAGAAGAACATTCGAGGAAAACGTGGATTGCAAATTGCTCGTCCAGTGTAGAGAGAGCAGTAAGAAGTTTCTCTCCAAGTTGCATAAGCAATAGGCGATCTAGTCTTTACACTTCGCGTTTTTAAAAAAGTAGAACCGTGGAAATTTAAGAATTGATAGCAGCTAGTGACTGCTGTATATTCTCTGAATATGTACGTGTTTCCTATATTCCGACAGTATAAAACTTACGACATCGTGTGTAAAATTAAATACAATATGCTACACGATTAGAAGACGTCACTTTAGCTAATGAATCTACAATTCGATTGTTGAGAATTCCTCGATGTACCGGTACTAACAAGAAAGACACTAATATAATCGAGTATTCGAAATTTATCAATGTACCTGACGCGTTCCATTTGTTTTCGATAGGCATCAAAATACTTTGTATAATGTAATTACTCGGAAGCTTCGTGTCAATTAAGAATGAAGCACATCGCTACACAGCGGTGAACGCGGAACAGTGATCGGATAATTTGTAGAAGTTACCGATGTTAAGAGATGGGATGAACACCGCTGCTCTCGCTCCCTGAACCGACTTTGATCTATGTTTATAAATAAGGATGTATCTACGAAAATTATTAAAGATAATATTATTGAATGTAGTACCGATCATCGTAGGGGAATGAACGACGTAGTTCTTAATTAATTCTCATAATCTTCGCCTGACTTAAGTTATAACGGAACACAGCAGGGGCATCTTCTTATTTGAAAACCAGCAGCTGGTATAATTTTGATCGAATGAGTTACATAGTGGATAAATCAAACGTTTCTAAATGACTTCTTGTAAATTGTAAGGGAGGAATCTTACGCTTTACCATTCCGATATCGAAGTGCTCCTAACCGCATCCATACAGAGCCTAACATACTGCTCTTTACGACCGAGCTCATTTAATAATGATACAGATGCTGATACAACATACTCCATTTTAGACCGAATTAGATTTGCAAAAAGAAATACCACAATTCTCTGTTGTAATGGAGGAATTTTTGACGACGTAATGCCTGCATGTAGAAACCACGGACATATATTTGTGAACATTGAGAGTTAACCCTAACTTAAAAAGTACTCGGTCAATTAACGCTGTATCAATATTAATATAGGAAAATATTGCATTGCAAACAGACACCTTAGAATAGATACCTGCGTTAATTCTGAAATATATAAATTAAAAATTAAAACTAAGAGAAGAATGTAAACCCGGTTCACCACTCGTTAATAACTAGTCGACAATTAGAATATATCGTTGCAAAAATTGTCTACCAATGAAGTGGCAACAATGCTACGGAAAGCATAGGGAGAATAATTTCTGTTGCGAATTGGTGTGTACATTATCATAGGTGTCTATAATATATATATAAAAAAAAAACATAGTAATATTAAATCGCTTATAAATGAGCATATTATATATAGATTACAAAGTGAATCACACACGAAATCCAGTGTGCTCGAGTTATTACGAAAGCCGTACATACGAGCTAGAAGGATTTCATCCAAACACCAGTTGAGCCGCGAAGCTATAAAGGATTCACAAATTTTCCTAAAACAAGATGGAAATTGGTATAAACGATCCATTATTCTTAGGTTTAGGAACGGTAACAAAAAACATCCAATAATTTGGAATAGATTTAGATTTCCAAACTTGATTTAAAACATAAACGAAGGCATTAAAACATTTTGCGACAATTTTTTTAGCGCTTTAAACGAAACACCAATATGACCCGGCGATGTTGAATTTTAGCCCTTTTTAAATTATAGGTTACTTCATTTTCAGGGAACGAATCATCTAAAAAGTGATCAGAGTCAGATCCTCTAGTTCAGGTACATTAGATAGAGCTAGTATAAATGAATAAATGCTGTTTTTTGATAGTTGTCTCACTTGATTATATGTTGAACATCTGAATGCTTTAGAATTTTTCTACACCTTTTGAGATGGTACATTTCTTTGTCAGTTTAAATTCACGTTCAGCTAAAACGTCAGTTTTTCTCTAGACAAGATCATTTTCAACGGTTCTATTTTCCTTATAGTGCGTGAAAAAGCTCTTCTTCCTTTATAATCTGGGAATCTGAGGTATCTAGGAATGTAAATAGACAAGACTCAGACCTTGTTGCGATCAAAGCAGATCGCTGTTGTGTAGACTTCGGGTGGCTGATGCCAAATGTAGTAGGTCCTAAAGTTACTCGGTGACGACTACTCAGTTCTGTACTGCTGTCTGTTGTCCTCTATGGTGCATCTGTGTCGATACACTGAATCAGTTTGGACAATGAAACGATTAAGAAAAATTCAACGAAGATCAGAATATTTAAAACCGAAAAAAACTCCACGATGCACGAAAGCTCGTGGCACCTAAAAAATATGCCCTAAGGCAGAAATAGAGATCAATTGTGGCAGAATATACTCAGTACATGGTAAAAGCTTCTAGATGTACGTGTTGTTTCCATCTCACGCAGGTTCTCAGCAACCATGGCTGCTTCAGGAGCTACCTGTAGATGGATGGAACACTGGACAGTGGTGAACGGATTGTATCAAAGCACTTTGAAGTGTAACGATGGTGTATGGACGCGGAAGAAGAGGAATTTAGAAGTTTTGGAAATGGTAAATGAAAAATCTAGGACACATACCGCGTCGTAGCACCTTTATGACGGTCGTAATCGGGAGAAAATTGGACGAGAAGAATAAAAAAATGGAAGAAATAGGACAATATCAAATAAATAAAAAAAAAAAAGTACAGATGACGTATAGACTAAGAACATAGCAGGCAACAGCTATGGAATAACGTGGTTGGTTATCTACAAGACAAGAGCAAGACACTTGATAGAACGTGAATATTGATATATGTATAAAATTTATAATTGGTATTAACTAAAACGGCTTTGATCCGTTGAACATTTCCATATTACTTTTCGCGCACTCTATTCTCGAGTTGATATAGGATAACTAACTTGATATACTCGCAACTCTGTTCGAATATTTATTCATTAACTTTTTCTAATATGATTAAATTTCCGGGAACTACGTTTGTAATATTATTTTTTGGATTTCTTTTTGTGTGTTTTTTTTGTCTTATTATCCTAACATATATGTACGATTTTCGGGATACGTGCCGAATTAATTATCGACTATTAATACCGAAGATACGAATATTAAAAGGACCAAAACGACTACGAAAATAGGCCATCGAAAAATTATATTAAAAAAAAAAATAAAAAAAAAAAACGATTTTTTTTTTATTTCGTTCAATTCGGAATTTTTATAACCTCCTTTTTCGAAGATAGTCAACGTTTTTGGCTCTGGCGTAATCGAGATCTGGAAAAGACGATGATGGGATTAGCTGAAAAGGTCGAAAATGAAACATGCAAAGAACGAGCGAGGAACCGACCTAGGATTAAAATTGAAAAATAAAATCGACTTAGTGTTTCATTTTACTCTTTTTTCATTTTCCTCTGTGTTATTGTAAAACATTATCGGACGATTATTCGTGCGCGCGTGTGATGGTTAAGATAAAGCATTGGACGCATTCCAATTGTCAGCCTAAGGCGCTAAAAAAAATCCGAGAACGAATAAGCGGAAGTTGAAAAAGTAAAAGAAAAAAAAGATTTCTGGGGAAATTACTTTATTAAATTCTGACTGAAATTTAAATTTCTATACAGAGAAAAATTTATATTCGAATGCGCCGATATCCTTTGCGACACCTTTTAACACTTAAAATAAGAAAGACGATTGAAAATTAATAAATTAAAGTTCGGTTCGTCGAGCGAATTAAACTTTTAGTACAGGTAAACGCGGATAGATCCGATTTATAAATCTGTCGTAAACATTCTCGAAATTAGTATAATTTATGATTATTATTATATATATTTTTTTTTAATCAATAGGCAAATGCGGTTGGCTGGAATCCGTCATTGAACATTTAAATCTCGGTTATTGTTATCGATATTATTGCTATTAGTATTAATTCGACTAGAATGAGATTGCAGGCAATTTATGTTGCAGCAGCGAAGTGCAATATGCATTATTGCGTGCAGAACTAAAATTAGGAAACTATTAATTAGATCATCTGTTTCAAAGACGAGATGTTAATTATCGAATTTTTAATATATATATATATATTTTTAAATATATACTGCAAGTTGACTAACGAGATCATTTAGCAGTATTTAGGAGAAGAGCATAACATGAAGGGTAACCAGTACGTTGGATTAGGTCCACGGCTTTAGTACGTCTTAAGCGTCTTACATCGCCGGTCGTGTCCAAAGGTCCCGATGTAATTTGGATGATTTTTCTAAAACGAAACTTTACGTTCACACCTATTTTGTAGTAGGGAGAAATTCGTACTGTTCAGTTCTCTGCAGGTGTTGCGATTAATTGTTCGTCTAGGAGGATCATGTACACGTTTGTTTATATAAAGTCTATGCAAGGTTGAACATTTGGATTGTTATAAGTTAAGGGTAAAAATCCCACACACTGATTTTGGTTCCCTAATAAAAAATAAATAAAATATTTTTATCATCAGTGTTTTTTAAAGATATTTTCCTTCCTCTAGAAAATTAATAGCCGACGGATTAGAGTATCTAAAGTCTTATGTACGTTCGTATTTCAGATCCTTGTGAAGATGAATGAAATATTTGGTTCGTGAACAGCGTTCAAATATCGTTTATCTCTTAGAAATCTAATAATTGAAGCCAAGAAGGAAGCGGTTTGGTTTCGGTCGAGTGGAACGTTGTTCGAAAACTGACAGACGAGTACAATCGAAGACGATTATCGACGTGTTGGATGTAATAGCCTTTCTTTTGGCAACTTGACCGACTGAAGAAGATGCGAACGGATTCTTAAGGACAACTTTGTCTTAGCTTTGTTCGGTTGTAAACAATAGACGCGGTAAATTTCTGAAATTCTCGCTAAATCGGTCGAACATAAGAATCGAACTTAAAGTATTTAATTGCAGCGAAAAGACAGAGACCGAATGTTAATTAAGATTTTTCAGTTAATTTCTCGATTGTACTATTTCAAGCGTCGACTACTAACGTTAGAAAATGATAGCCGTAGTCGACGAAAACCAGCTGGAGCTGGGGCGTTAATTAAATCAATTGCAAGCAACGTGCGGGCGACTTATACTTGCGGTTAATTTTATCGTCTTTTCGATAAATTACGGCGTTTCTAATAATTGACGACGATATTCTCTAATTTCTTTTTCCGAAAATCCGTTTCGAATCTATTCGTATTCGTCTATACTCACGATAAATATGATAATCCGCGGAGATTAGTTGTAAAGAATTAAGTAAAATTAACCATATGTCGATAAGAACTTTCAATAAAATTCGGTGTTGATGTATCAAAATTTTATCCTGTCAAGGCTGGCGTTCTACAGGGTTCCGTATACTTTTTCTCGTGTATATGTTCGACCTTCCGGTAAATACAAATGTGGAGAGAGCAGTGTTTGCAAAGGTGCTTAATAAATAAAGGGGTTAAATTATAATTAAAAAATTAAAATTAATTACTACATTAAAATAATTTTTATTTTAATTCTCTTATTAAAATGTTCATATTTTTATATATAATATACACGTTATAAATGATGCGATATGTGAAATTTATTTAAATTAAACAATTTAGCGTAAAGCTTATTATATAGTTATAGTATGTAAATAGTTTAATTTATACGAACTGCTTCTGAAAAATGCAAAACGCAAGTCAGAGTATATTCGATTGCCTTATCTGTAGCGGTTATAGGGAGCCCCTTGTAATATTTGTAATAAATATACACATGTGTATAAATATGTTGATTTATGTTTGTGTTTATTATATAGTTAAGATACAAATCGTTTAATTTATACGAGTTGCTTCGGAAAAATGAAATACGAAGTTCGAGTATATCCCATTGCTTTATCTGTAGCGAAATATATGGAGCCCCTCGTAATATTTATAATAAGTATAGACATATATACACATGTGTGCAAATATGTTGATTTATGTGTGTGTATTCCACATTCATGCATACATACATATATATATGTATATATATATGTATACATATATATATATATATATATGTATATATATGTATATATATGTATATATATATATGTATATATATGTGTATATATATGTATATATATGTGTATATATATATGTATATATATATATGTATATATATAATTTTTGCTGCATCACGATGTTTTACCGCATATTCGCTGGTTGATTTTCTGATTTTTCAGTACTTTCAACGCGTCTCGTTTTTTTTTCTTTAATATTTTTATTCGGGTTCGTTAAAAAATTAATATTAAGACTAAAAATAAAACTGAAATTATTTTTCTGCGAAAAAGATAAACCTTAATGGGGACAATCCTTGTGGAAAATATCAGGATAACATACAGAATGAAATATATACACCAGAAAAAATGTTATATCGTCTAATTCCAAGCCACAACTACTGGCACTACTATTACCACTACTAATGCTATTATTATTATTATTATTATTATTATTATTATTATTTTTTAAACGCGTATTTGTATAAATTTTTTTCAAAGCATGTTCAGTGCACATCCGTACATCCGCACACATGAAGCAGAATACTTACACACATCTTATCACTTGCGCATACATCAATACACACGAGCATGCCAAAACGCACATATATTCGCAGGCACCCGTCTATGTACAAACATTTTTTACATTTACTTATCCCGTCAAGCTTTCGCTTGTTGACAGGTATTATCATTATGTATAATATAATACACATATATATTACATGTAATTACGTGTACATTGCAATTTTCTTTATTATTTATTTGCGACTCATTTTCGCTCGCACATCTCCTCTCACGCACACTCTCACTTACAATTTCTTTTTTTTTTAACTTTCTGCAGTAGCACTCTTATGGTATCCGTATACTATGTGTATTTCTCGATATAATCCTCGTCCATTTCCTCTTAATAAATCAGTTTGACCTCTACTATTACTACTACACTAACGCGAACATGTTCTTTGTGTATCAATTTACACGAACCCGCGGGCGGTGATGTGTGCGGTAACTTTTTTCTTTTCGACTAAACTATTCCCGTTAACCGTTCGGAAGAATTAAAGCTCGCGTATGTAACCGAGAAAATTTTCGAGCTCGCTCGCGAAAATGTGTACAACTCATGAAAATTCTAAAACCCACTTATTAAAGTAGGGTATCGGGGGAATGCTTTAACGCGGCCTGTACGAAAACACGATGATCGGGAGAGAGCAGGTAAATAGATTCGGTTGGTCTTACACAGAAGCTTTCGAAGAATATAGAGGCGGCTGGCTTTCCGGAATTGAAGTTTAATACAATTAATCTCGAAAGCCACGTTCGAATGTTATACGCTAAAACGATTCGATGAGCGTGAAATTGGCTTTCATATATCACGCTTCAACTAATTTAGACGTCTCTCGCCCGTTAAGATTACTTCTTATTAATATTATTGCTTATTCTTAGGCTATTATTATTATTGATATCGTGAATTTGTTTCATCTCATAAGACATAAAGTTTATTCGAGCATTTAAAATAATTATTTTACTTAATTTTCCGTTCTATCCTGAATTTAAGTTATCGCGTACATCTTGATTAATACTGCTTTTGTTTTTTGTTTTTTGGTTTTTTTTTTGTCTTGCCACGTACTGCTACTAAAATCGGTTTGGCGAGAATTATAAGAGTATTTTTCAGTTTCAGGATTTTATTAAGTGCGCTATAGGATGGTGTTACACAGAAAACATTGAATACGAGCTACAGTGATTTAAACATTATAGGTCGCGTAAGTAATTGGATGGGTATAGGATACCCGGGACAACATCGTATAAGTAGACAATGACGCGGCTTAATCGGAAAATCTGACTATAGCTTTTCCTTGAATTGAATTTTCCGTAAGTGGTAAGTTATTTCCTTCAACTGATGATTTAGTTGACTGTTAGAAAATTTTAACGAAAATATATAAATCCGTTACGTTTAATGTAGGCGTCACCACTCCTTTATAGCATATTTATTCCTGATGTGTAATCCAGATTTTACTGTTTTTTCATGTACCTTCCTAAAATGAAATGACAAGTGAACACACAAAATACGAAATAAAATACTGTTATATTAAAGGCATAAGAGGCAATTGGCGCCTACTGGATGCCACGCGACCACTGCGAGTATTATATATGGTATAGATAGGATGGATAAAATGAGTTCGCTATATAATTGTTTAAGAAATATTAAAAAAAAAAAATGGACTGGTATTTTACAGGCTACTAAAACATAGGTGGAATCAATGCCCAGATTATCTTATAATTATAACAATATTCAAGAAAATGTCATTTCACGGAGGGGAGTTGACATGCCGAAAAGTTTAAAAAGGAATCTAGAAGACAACGCAAGGGCAAACAGTGAAGACCAATTAGACGGAAACAGTGCTACGTATGCACAAGGAAAAAAAATTTAGTATAATTCGTAATTTTTGCAAACAACGTAAATATTTTATTTGCTTTGAACATAGTAAATTAATATGTGAAAATTATTTCCAAAATTGATTGAATTTTTTTTTTTAATTTTAATAATTTGTAAGTAGCCAGAAGTGACTATCCAAAAAAGGCTTCAATGAGTAAGTCACCTGTGCGGAGGACACACCCCATAGTGAGTCTTCCTACTTGTTGCTAGACTAAGTTCACGATCCTTGTCCTCCTCAGCCTCCCGAGTTCCAGCTCAGTATGTAGAAGCTGATTCGGAAGTTCGTTAGGATGATGCTGCAGCGGTTGTAGGTGTCTCTTAGCAATTTTTTGTAATTCTTCATGCACTGGACATATATCCCCAGGTCCGTGTCAATTATGTGGTTTGCCATATACGACGGAGCTCGATATATTTGGCGTAAAATTTTGTTTTGTAATCGATGCATTTTATCTGCGTTTCACTCTTTTGCACAATGTCATAATTGTGCACATATATTTCAGCATGGCTTTGTATAAAAGTACCCGATTACTCGGGATATCTGATCTTGGTCGTAGGCGCCATTGCATGTTTCTAACTTTTAGTTCTATGTAATTTTTTAAAAAAAATCTATGTGCGTTCTCCATGTTAGTCGGCTATCTAGATAAACTCCAAAGTAATTGATTTCATCACACTTTGGTACAACTTGATTGCTTAGAGATACTCCGTGGTTATGTTGTGGGCATTTGCTGAATGTAATGTGGGCCGATTTTGTAGGATTTATTTCTATCAACAATTGGTTGATCTAGTCGGTGACTTTATTTACGTATTTGCAGTTTGTTAATGGCTACACCTGGAGTATCAAATTATCCTCTGCAAACGCAGCTATTTCAACTGTACCGTTTTTGGGCATGTCTTCAGTATATATATAGTGTACAGTAATGGACTCAGTACACTACCCTGGTGGTACTCCTGCTAATATGTTGTGGATATCTGACTCACTTCCTGCATGCATTACGTAATAGTGTCTATTATTTAGGTATGACGTGAGCGAGCGAAGATATTCTGACATGATCATTCTTAGTTTGTAGAATAAATTTAGTCAAATCATAATTACAACTTCATTGTAAGGTCTGTTTTCCATCCTTTTTTCTATTAACAACTCGGTGTATTTGTTGTTCGGTAGAATGATCCTGGCGAAATACAAACTGGTGATCAGGTATTTATTCCTTTTTTATGAGTAATTTTGCTGGATACGTGGTGTATTAGTTTTTCTAATAATTTAGCAGCTATAAGTAGCAATGATATGTTCCATCTTTACCAGGTTTCTGTACCATCAATATTTTCGCCAATTTTCACTGAGCACGTAAATAATCAAGTCTAGTTATAGCGTCATATATATATATATATATATATATATATATATATATATATATATATATATATATATATATATATATTTATTTATTTATTTTATAATTTTAAATTATCGTTACATTTTTCTATACGTATACACGAATAAGTTTTGAACTATTCTTTTATCGTACACGCGTATTTGTAAGATGATATAAGTATTTTACAGTGTAGTGAACGTGTGTGTGTATGCTCGTGTGGACAATTTTAGTATATTGTGATTAACCGTGTTTATGTATACACGTATAAAGTGCTTTTTTCTTTTATATTGCTTAAATAAGTTAATTTCATTTTTTCGTTTTCTTTCTATTTTCTGTGATTTAATTAAGTTATATACTCTTGTGTATTCGATTATTTACTTTTCAGTATTCGCAATTTAATTGACTTTAACTGTTATATAAATAAATAAAATTACTAAATTATATTTTAATACAATATCCGGCGAATTGTACTGTACCGTTTTATCAATACGGTGGTCCTTATGTAATTTATACCTTTCATGTGAATTCTTCCAAATCTATAATTATAATAGGTTTGTTTAGATTTAATTAAATCATATTACATTCCAAACTTCTGGCGGGTTATAGTAGGATTGTTGTTACGAATATATATATATATATATATATATATATATATATATATATATATATATATATATATTGTTTCAGTCTTTCGTCACATTTGTCCTAGTCTGGAACGCTTAAATATTTTTAACGAAATATTTTCCGTAATTTCTTATTAATTGCTTGATTTTGGATCACTTTTAAAAGACATTTCAATTCTGGAAAATTCACTACCCGCATATTTGATATATATATCTCGTATATATATATACATATATATATAGGGTGGCCCGGAGAAGAATGATGGTTTTGTTCTTTGAATAGCGCACGCAGTTGGTAATAACGCAAAACGCCTACTCCACGTTTAGTGCACACACGGGAGATTTGTTTTTATCTAGTTTCAATTATCACAGATTTTTATAATGAAAAGGAGCGCGCGTTTTGCTTAGAACGTTATTTTCGGAGTGAATTGATCAAGGCAGTGCAAAGAGGGTTTCGAAAAAAATTCCAAGTTACGCGATTCGGGGGGGGATACCTTAAGAGTGGCGTTTACGAAACACGTGCACGAGATCTGGAAAATCTGAAAACTTCTTTTGAAAGTATTACTTAACCATTTAATTTTCTTATATAGATCATAAGGTTCATTTTTTTGTGAATGTTCTTTTTCTTCACAAATTCCTATTATGTAATTGTTCCTATCACTTTGTATTTCTTTATTTATTAGTTTATTAAGATCCTCATAATCATTTGAATCTGTTATGTTATTAGTTTTCCCGTTTTTTATTTGATTACTCTCATTAATTAGTTTGAATGTTCCCTCGGAGATCCACGGCTTCTTTTTTGTTTGTACTTCACTGTGAATTTTCTTCACAGTTTCATCAATCACTATATATATATGTGTGAATGATTATTTTTATTTCTTTATAATACCGACGAAATGTTTTACATATATATAATGCTATATATATATATATATATATATATATATTAAAATAAGTATATTACTTTTATTAACAATTTAATTAAATTTAAAGTCATAGTAGAATAACTTCGTTTACTTCTTTAAAGACGTACGCAGCGCAAAAAAATATAGCCTATATTACCATTCGTTTATTAGTTATTACCAAAGTAATGCATTGTGTCGACTTTAATTTATTTTTTATTTAATTTTGTACGCTGGATAAAAATAGTAATTATTAGAAAAACTTATGTACCTAAAAATGAATATGGTAGTTTTTTGATTGAATTGTTTCCTGATAATAATTTTTTAATAGATTATAAAATATTTCTGGAACATTCGATATCGTAAATTGAAACGGTGCTCGAGATTTAATATTTTAATTACAGTTACCAGCGTATTTGCAGTAAAGAGTAAATTTGTAAGCTTGCAATATTCGTTCGAATAACAATCGGTCTGTTCGGAGTCAGGCCAAAATTTCCAAAACGTTATTTCCATATAGGTTATTTTAAATTAATCAATACATTACGTGTATGTAAAAAATTTTATACGAATTTATTATTACTGAGATGCCTGATATATACATATATATATACATATATATATATATATATATACATATATATATATATATATATATATATATATATATATATATATATATATATATATAAATTTAAATATGTAAGTACAAGAAACCTCATTTATATGTATAAGATGTGATAAATGTATACACGCAACTTTATTTAATATGTTTGTATCTATCACCGGGTTATTAAGGTAATAATTTAAATATCTGATACAAGCAAAATAAAAATTATTCACGATTTTAAACATTTTATGTTATACTGATAAAAATATAAGTAAAAATAGAAACAAAAAAAAAACTTACGGAAAATTTGCATTATATATATATATATATATATATATATATATATATATATATATATATATATATATATATATATATACACGTCTGAAAGAAGGATGATCATGTGTTTCTTTATTAGATTCTTAAAAATATTTTTATCTGAGATCAATTATTAAAAACATGATACATTGTCATTCACACGCTATTCGAATAAAAGAATAATTGAAATTTGTATACTATCGTAATGTTTAATACATATAATAATCATGTATGCGTATGTCCACACATCTGACAAGTACGTACAGACCCATGTATATACGTACCAACACACACACACATATATATATATATATAGAGAGAGAGAGAGAGAGTGAGAGAGAGCATTAAATTGGATAAGGAAACACTATATATATATATATATATATATACACACACACACACATATATATATATATATATATAAGTAAAAATATAGAATAAAATCTAAAAGGAACGTATTGTTATATATATATATATATATATATATATATATATATATATATATATGTATATATACATAACCTGAGAAAAATATTATTTTTTTTCAGACTAAAATAATTATTTTTCTCTCCAAGGTTTTTCTTTTTTTAATTTATTTTTCTGATAGATGTTTATTATTATTATCGCAACATGTTTATTATGATTATCTGAAAAACGGCGGTGACCTAGCTCGTGCTGAAATGGTGATTCAGCGGAATTATGGCCTTGATGGCGCCTGGCTCCATTTTCATGTTCGCCCTATGAAAAGGGATTATGTTTGATTGCAAATAAACACCGGATAAGAGATCGATTTATAATGCTAGCAAGATACGGAAGTTGAATTATTTATTTTATTAATTAAAAACATATATATCTCTAAACTATTTACATCGTTTGTATAAAGCTTTATACCAACCTGTTCTTACCTATGGTATCATATACATTGGGGAGCAGCAGCAGAGTACTGCCTAAACCAATTGTGTTCATTGTAAAAAACAGTTCTCAGGGGTATTGTGAATAATATTTCGAATACATTCATTTTAAATGTGCGGCAGTTATACGAATTGAACATTCTGAAATTTAAAGATTTTTTCAATGTAGCAAATGTAAGAGGAAAACAAGAACTGCTGGCACAGATAAAAAGTACCGCGCTTTATTAAGTCCTATTGCAGCATGCAGGCCATTTAGGCTGTGGCTTACAATTTAATTCCAGAGTCTGTAAAAGTTGACTCGGTTAATTATAAACGTCGACGTGGTAAAATGCTGGTACGTTTTGAATAAGAATTAAGTTATAAGAAAAATATTTTATTAACTTTTTTTTTATAATTTCGAACGTGCATTAAATGGATGTGCGCGTGTGGGTGATTTTTTCGTTTTTATTATAATACGGTTGTTTTTTCTTCATTTTGTAATCTAACTTTAAATGCTTATTTTCAATTGTTATTCCTAACTTTTAATTATAATTTTTGTATTTTTACTTAGTTCGTGAAACTCGTGTAAATTATAATAAAATCTTAAAGTTATGACAGTTGCGTGCACGTCGGGTGCTCGCGCAATTATTAACCGGGATTTCTCGTATTTATGTTATCTATTATCTATAGCTCTGTCTCTTATTATTACAATTTCAATGTTGTAACTATATTTACAATATTATTATTATTATTATTCGTTTTGATAAGTAAATAGCTAATATTGTAAATACCGTAAATATTTGCTGAAATACATTTGATTTGATATTTTTATTATTATTAATATCATTATTATTTAATAATAAATTTCTTTAACGCCTTTTTGTTATCGTAAAACTTTTAATTTTTTATTCAGTTATTTATTAGGAATACTTATTTCGTAAACGCGAGAAATGCTATCGATTTATTGTTTCGATCAAAATGTAAACATCACGTTATCGTATAATTTAAATGTGTCAATACATAATCCCTTCGACGGAACTTATTTAATGTAATTCCATCTCGTTATTACCGCCGTTATGCTAAATTATTCGTTTACGTTATAATTATTTTATTATTGTTTATTTTTCATTTTTTAATTATTACTTAAAATAAGTGTACCTTTATACTTTTTATTTTTTTTTTCATTTTACTTTTTTTGTTTATTTTTTCATACTATTTGCAAATGTTTGTCCATTTTTCTTTATTATTAATTCCAAACAAAGATCGTATTTTTTTTTTTATTTTTTTTTTGGCACTGCTGAGGAGCAATCACAACCCACTAACGTGTTGATAAATAGTTATTATATATTGATGTTACAATTGGTTAGGAATTTGTAAAGAAGGAGAAAAACACGGGAGTCATTAGAAAAAATTAAGGAAGTGATAGAGAAAGGAGGACGATAACCGATGGATATTAAGGAATTCAGGAGTGCGAGTTGGTCAGGTGTGTGAAAACTGCAATTGAAAAGGATGTGGTTTTCATCGGCGATAATTTGTGAATCGGCTGGATGGGAACAATATGGGGAACTGGAAATCCTAATACGAAACATGTGAGCCGGAAGACGATTGTGTGAACGTAAACGGGTGATGGTTGTAATAAATTTTCGGAAGTTGAGGTGTATGTTGGACAAATTAAAGTACCAGGGAGTAGGTGATGTGGCCAGATAATATCTAGGGGTGGAAGAACTAACTAGCCACGATGACCACTCGTAGGATATATCCATGTTGGTAAGAGATATCAGGTCTGTGGTGGAAATTGCCGGCACCAGAGAGCCGAAGGAAATGGCTTCCTTGACCAGAGTGTCGGCAACCTCATTGCCGTGAATTCCGGAATGACCAAGAATCCGGACGTATGATATTAAGATGCCGCGGCTGAATAGTAAATAAGTCAATTGTCGCACTGCCGAGGGAAGATAATTGGAATTAGGTTGAAAGGAGGAATGCTTCAATGCGAGGAGAAAACTTAGGGAGTTGGATAAGATTAAGTATAGGGAGGAGGAATGGTGATCTAAACGTGATAAGAATTGCAGAGTTTTAAGGATGCTTAAGCCCTCGGCAGTGAAAATTGAATTGAACTGAGGAAAAATGAATGATTTGGAGATATTGTAAATTTTATATACGCGTATGTACATGTATATATATGTGTGTGTGTGTGTGTATGTACTATTTCATTAATCGCATTTATTATTATTTTATTTTCATTACTCTACCTTATTATATAGAGTGTCTATTTTTCTTTAAATGGTTTCCGCTTTTGTAATTTTTCATCGTAACCCATACAGTTCGCGTAATCTCGGAGCGCGTGTAAGAAATTATGCGCGTGTATACTTTTGAACTGTACTTTCTCACAGAATTATCGCGATACTATAATTGTTTTTATTCTAATTATTTCTACTACAATTACTATTCGGTTGTACTTTGTATAATTATATATCGCGCGATGGATTAAGATAAATTTAATTTTTATTTTATTAATTAATATTATTATCGTTTTTATCGTTGATATCGGGTCTTTCGCCTTAGCGTTAAAAAGATGATAACCGTCTTATCGTTCATTTGCTAGATGGAGCAATTAAATAAACGCTAACATAATATTCGCCCCCCCCCCAGACGAAGTAAATATAACAATAAGACGTTCCTTTTTATGTTTCATCCCCCGCGGTACTGTTAAGATAAAAACTTTAAGAAGTTTCGTAACGTCGGAAAATAAGAATCCCTATCGCCTCCGGATAGCGTTCGTTTAATAAGAAAAGCGGAAAAATTCACCTTTCGGAAAAACAATGGAAGAGTGCCCCTTAGAAATTAGGTCGTTACCGGCGTATTGCGAGAGAATCCTCCACCATTGCGTCGGAATCAAATAAATTTCGCAGAAAAACTACCGCAACCGCTTTATAAAAAGCTAGGAAAACAGATAAAGTTGTCTTATAAAAGAATATATACATACAAATATATATATATACCATAGGAATTCAGCCTTTTGGAAAAAATTCAGATAAGAGAAAAGTAAAGAGTTAACCAATGAGAAAGCTGTAGTATTACGATAATAATAATGTACAACTAATAATATTAATAATAATAATAATAATAATAATAATAATAATAATAATAATAGTAATACTAACGGTAAAGGTAAGGCTGAAGATAAAAATGAAACAACTGCAAAGAGTAAAACCAACATCTTAGGTAGTTTACACAGATAGCGGTTGCCTACTATTTAACATCATCCGCACACAAATACATATATACACGTGTTCGTTTAAGATGCTTCTTATCTTTTTAATTGTTACTTTTTCCTAAGGTTAAAATAACCGGACGCTGTCCTTTTCCCGACAATTCGAAAAGGAAATTTTTACCGTTGTTACCGCTACCGTCATTACAACTCGACCAGATAATCGAACTGATTCTCGTCGCTGAAGACAATAACGACAAACTATCCGAATCAACTCGAACAGCCCCGCTATGCTTGAACGAAAACGTTGGCAGTCAATAAAAGAATCTCCTCATTTTTCGTCTCCGACTGAAAGACGTATAAATGGTGTAGCGAATTATTAGTTCAGTAAGGGTCGCGGTATAAATATCCCGACATCTCGGATATTAAGTAGTATCGTGTAAGTAATTACGCGATTAATAAACATCAATAGACGATGATCGGTTAACTTCCTTTACACAATGAATGTGCCCGCTCCGAGCCAACTTAGGAATCCAGTTTAATCCCGAGATATTTAATTTCGTTTACTCTTTCTATGCGCGTACATTACTTTTCAATTTTACCTCTAACCTTTCCCGAATATATAAATCTTGATTTATATAAATCGTGTGTTTTACCCCTTCATTTAGAATTAACCTACTATAAAGGTTAACCAATGTAGAACAAACATCGTCGCGAAGTAATTTTTGAAGTATACGCGGACAACGAAAGTCAACTCTGCAAGCACCGTAATACGTATAAGATCAGTTGTACATTATAAAATTTTGACATAAAATTAAAAGTGGATGTTCATCAACCCTGCATTCGTAACGTGGGGTCGCACACAGAACAATTATTAAAATACGAAAACCGCGATGTACCTCCCTAAATACCTTTAGGAAATAAGCAAATCTGCAGTATTATTTCGAACGACTATTTGTTACATTATTTACTCCCAAAATAAAGGATTTTCACAGTTTTCGACCTATGTAGTTTACGGTTAAGATGGCCAATTTTTAGTTTTCTCTAGGTAAATTATTGAAAGCTCCTCGGTGATAAAATTTGAAATATCGCTCGAGTTTTATTGAAATATTAATAAATAAAAAAATATTATCGAAAAAAATAAAATACTAGATATCATTTAACGTGACACAGAATGAATCTTGTTCGTGGCTGACGGGTTAATTTCGAATAATTTATTTCGCTGGCTATGAAGTACTTGGAATACCAGGATTTATTGATTTAAATAATCTTCACAAATCACAAAAAGCCATAAAGCATCAACACAACTTAAGAATATTTTAGATTTGTGCAATTTCGATAAACAGGAAAGGATCGGTGGAGATATAAACAATTAGAAACTGTTTATTTCTAAACACAATAAAAAAGTTTCTAAAAATGGAGAAGTTATTACTAATGTGACTGCTGGAGTTAGCATTCCGTGGTTCTTCTATATCTTTGATCGAAGTAAATTATGTCGAAGCTTTAAATTTGCTTATATAATTATGATACCTTGCTAAAAGAGACTTCACGGTTATCCACTATTCTGAGATATATGATAGATTTTGAAGTGAAAAAATCCTTTCGTAGGAGACTTACAGATAAGTGCTGACAGGACTGCGAATGGATTATTTATTCATATTGAAAATATTGTGTAAAAATTTAAGCTTGCAGGTAAGTTGATGGATCAAACTTACGATGGTGCAGCTGTTCGTCCGGGCATTTAAATGGGATTCGGTAAAAGGTAACTGAAAAATATCCTCATGCTTTACATGTGCATTGTTACGTGCGCGGCTTGAATTCGGTTTTATTTCTGTCAAACGTTAGTGAGTGCGATTCATTGTTCTAATTATCAAATGAGCCGCGATTTCTTCGCATTCGTAGAATGTAGGCGTTAAAAATCGATTTGAAAAGAAAAATTCCGAAACAAAATATATTCATTTACGTCACGTCTAGTCAATGTTATTAATGATCATTTTCCAGATGTAAAAGAATACATTCGTAACATAATGGATAGTTGAGTGTATTAAAGACAAAATTATTGTAAGTGGTTATATGAAATTTTTATCCAAATTTCGAATTATATTTTTATCGAATGTGTTTGCATACACCGGCTTCTTATTAGGCGTAATGAAGTAACGTGAATATGATGTTTCGAAAATTTATGAATCGAAATCATTTCTTCAAACCGAAAGAGAAAATGAATTTAATCAAACATGGTAGCAGACTAATGTATTACTTCTTCTTCGTGTCCATGATACAAGTTTATATTTTTAATTTTGAACCCCCTTAGGTCAGTTTTTATTCTTGGACATTGAAATAGATGGTTTTGATCCTGTTCTCGGCCACACTCGCATGCCTATTCGCGAGGCCCCACTCTACCAAAAAATTTCTCTTAATATTACTGCATCCAGTTCGCAATCTGTTCAGCGTTTTATTTCTGTCCTATTTTTATATCTTCCGATGGTTCTATGCCAATTGTTTCCTTCCATTTCGACGGTCGAATCTTCTCCGGCTTACCATTTAATAGCTGTTATGCTGTTCAAATCCGCGATTTTAGTCTTCGAGACGAAGGTTCACAGGAATACAATGCGTGACGCGGAGCATTTGTTGATTAGAATTTATCTATACAAATAACGATAAATTGTATAATGTACCCTGCAATTTCTGAAGAAACTTCTCACGTGAGATTATATTTTGAAATTTCAGTAAATATATCGAAAAAAACCGAAGATGTTATAATTAAAGAAAAAAGTACTCGGAGCCGACGTCAGACATATATCGGATGATCATATTAATAAATCTCCTTCGGATATTATCCAAATATTCTGGGAAGTGATAACTTAAAGACAAGATTTGAAGAAATGTTCACGTTGTGTTGTCTTATTTCTACATTACCAGCCGCAACATTATCAGTCTCCGCATTAAAATTGATTAAAATTTTTGCACGCTCAACCCAGTCGCAAGCAAGTAACCTGTCATTATTATCGATGAAAAACGAGTTATTAAGCAATCTTAAAACAAAATTATAATTTTATGATTTAGTATTAAAAAAAAAAAAAAATTGTAAATACGCGTGGAAGAGAAGAGTTTCCATTTATAAATAACTTTTTTACTGATTAAAACACAATCATCTACTGGATTTTTTTGTAGGTGTATATCAGGAGATAGAGGTTTTGCCCATTAGCAAATCCAACCGCCTTAGAGTAATATTAGATTGTACTCAAACCAGATCTTTGATTCTTTTTCGTTTTAATCTTTTAGGCTTCATTAAGTAGGTTAGCTGCCAATGGATTTGGATCTTGTTGAAGTCTTGATAAGTGTTTATGAACAGCCGATTTAATCTCTTCATCGACATATCGCACATGTAGGTCGGTGTGTAATGTCCTGCTGGAGACGTACCATGGAGCGCCAACTATCTACCGTAGTATTTTATTCTGACTTTGCTGCTGAATTCATTCTACGTTAGTTGCCGAATCACATCCCCACAGTTCTGCTGCATATATTATATAATATTAATTTATTATTGATATTCAACTGCGAGCGTCGGCCAATACAATTGTTGCATCTTGAGTTCTAGCTCGATATTCTTAGCGTTTATATGTTTCGGCCAGGTTAACGTTTGATCCAAATGAACACCCAAGATATTTAATAGACTCGCGTTACATTGAGGACTTAGAATTTGTTGTAGCTTCATATTTATCGCGCGAAATACGTCGTTTGGTAAAATGTGATTGCATTTTTGCTCATTGATTATAATTTTCCATTCATGGGACCATTCAACTATGTTGTCAATAACATTTTGAACATATTCAGTGAAACTTTTTGGACACCGAAATGTAGCTACAAATACGTGTTCATTTTATATCATTGGCGAACAATGAGTATAGGAGAGGCCCTACATCCAAATAAGATTTGATAATGTTATAATATTGAGCAGGCAAAGACCCTGGATGCCAGACGTGATCGAACGTTTGCTGAATATCCAAAAATACTGAAAAGCATATTCGTTTCTTATCGAAGCTCTCTTCAATTTTCTTAACCACTCTGTGAACCTGTTGTACTGTCGAGTGCCCGGTTTGAAAACCAAATTGCTGATTCGGAATTATTTGATCTCTGTCATCGTTTGTAGCCTTTTTTGTAAACGTTTTTCAAATATTTTAGAGAGAATTGAAAGTAAAGAAATTGGTCGATTGGAAGTCACTTGCTCAGGAGGTTTTCCACGTTTCTGAATCGTAATTATATTTGCAAATTTCCATAGTACTGGAAAGTTAATCTCATGATTGCGTTGAATATATATGTTAATTTGACTATTGATTTTCTCGGTAATTCTTTTAGAAACTCGACTGGTAATTAAATCATAAGCAGGAGCCTTCTTGTTGCTCAATTTCTTGATTGTCGATTTAACTTCCACAGGAGAGAAAAACTTGATTACTGTTGGTCTTGAAGATTAGGCACGAACTACATTTTCAACTTTTGATCGGTTATTATTTAGGTGAAAAGTTTCGGCCAAATGTACGGAAAATAGTTCAGCTTTAATCATCTGTAGTCACCATCGTTCATTTTTAAAGGATCGCTTCTTTTTTTTGGTTTTTTAGGTATTTAACAGATTTCCACAGCGAATAATTTCAAACCTTTGAGGAAGCTGGATTGGTTACATATTCTATTAAATGTATCGTTTTTGAAATTTTGAAGCAATGCTTTCAGTTTCCTCATTTGACGATGTTTTATCGCGCGGATTTCTCGTTCTCATCCACTGTCTTCTTAGTTGTCTCTTTATTGCTACCTGCTGGAGCACATAATCTAAGTAAACTGTAGTATAATTTATTGTGCTTTTGATCAAACGAGTACTTTTACACGCTGTATTTATTATTTGATTAGTAAATAAGTTGACACTATTATTATTATCTTCATTCGTTTGAAGTGAAATGCAAAGATTTCAGTTCCAGTTTGAATTTAAAAAATTTTGATAGCAAATATTTTTACATAATTTTAGAGTACATGTAGGAGGGCATTTAATTTGTAATATACATACTTAAGTATACTTTTTAAAACGTTGTGTAGTGATCTCCAAAACACTTTACTACAGCGGTACCACTAAAACGATCGGGATTCTGCCATTAAATAATATATATATATATATATATATATATATAGCTAATTACTTAAAAGTATAATTTTGAGTATCACAATGCAGGATATAACTAATTTGAGCACAGCTACGGAATATTCGAAACTCATATAATGTTTTTAAATGGATGACTTAATTATAAGCGCACGAACGTGAAAAAAGGTTCCATAATTTTGAAACCTAAAATTTACAATCGTAATGAATGAAATATTCCAGCTATCTAACTATTTATAATATATATATACATGTGTGTGTGTGTATGTTAGTTCAGTGCATATGTATTACAACGGTTTTTTGGACGAAATAAAAACCTGAGACAAATGTGCGAGGTGTTTGGTAAAAATTGATACAAATGCCGTGAACGTTAGTTTTAATAAAGAAATATTTTCCCCGGTACTTAATTAGTCTGGAAAGTATTCGTAGGACTGCATTGTGCTGGTGGAGGTTGAAGAAATGTTTTCACTTCGCCGAAACACCTATTAACTATTTACCCTGCCTACCTTCTTTTTTTGACTCCGGGACCGAAAGTTTCGTTAACGGTACTATTTTACTCCGTTCTTTCGTAATTTTCCTGTTTGTTTTATTCGTTTCAGTATTTTCTACGGAATTTTATAATTTCAGCTTTTTTTCGGTTGTTTTTTTTCAACATACTCTAGTAAGGAAGTGCATTTTTTACAAAATATTAATTCGTACCGGTTTACGTTAATTCCAGTAACAGATTTAAAACGTATCACCTTCAAAATAACATACAAATGTATATATATATATATATATATATATGGGTATATACATAAATGTATCCATCTTGATATACTAATGCTTAGCGTTCTGCTCGCACGACTTCAGTTAGAGCCATCTCGGTGGACGCAAAAATTTTTCACGGTGAAAAATCTGGCCAACTGTGAACTATCCACTCGCTTTTTAGCTAAATAATTACCAGTTATTACGAAAGTGAAGGTTTTTTGTTCTCTTAATATTTACTGCAAGCTGACCAACAAGAACCTTTAGCAGTATTTTCAAGAAGAGCATAACAGGAAAGGTGTAGGAACCAGGACAGGTTTTCGACATCTTAAGTGTATTATATCCAACAGCCCTTACGCGAGTGTATTTGGTTTTCCAGCCTCACAGCATGGCTCTATGCGTATTGCTTAATGACCTCACACAGTGGTGCACCCAGGATTTGTATCTTGGGTGGGCTCAAATATCCCCCTAAAAAAAAATTAAAATGTTTGTAATAAAAATTAATGAAATATACACAGCCGAATGTCTAACAAAATTTGACAGGCAAAACAAACTATAAACGATCACGAACAGCAACGAAACATGTAATAACAACAACAACAACAACAAAAACGCACTGGTCACTGGTCGGATTCGAATGTCGAATGGCCCAAAGAATTGCCATTTTTTTTTTGCTGTTACGCAGTCAGCTGGGTTTTCAATGTCATTAGCAGACAGAATGTAACGAATATTTTCTAACTGTATTTTATGCAACCCCTAGGCTGTTTTGCACGCTCTTCAAGATGAGGATTTATTAGTGATAACGCTTTTAAACATTATCTTCTGTTTCAACTATCATTTTAGCTGCAAAATTATTTGGAGCTTACAAGTTACGCGCCTTCTTGATATGTATTTTATACATTTCTAAGCCCTCTGAGGGGGATTAAACCTGGTATCCCGCCGTGGGTGCGTCACTGACCAGACATACATAAGGAATGTTTAAATCGGTATGTATGAATGATCTGGTTTGTTACTACATATTAAGGTCCCTTTGTTATCGGCCGAAGAATTTTATTTTGGGCACTTGTATAGTTTTTTCTTTTGTCGGTTTTGTACAGCTTCACAGCGGCACCACGTATGTCTCGACAGACTTTGAAGTCGCAGTATAAATAATTCGTTGTCAGTAGATAGTACGCTCATTCTGTCCATTAATTGGACATTTTGTTTACATGTAGTTCATTCCTCTTCGTTCGAATGTGATTTCGATATGTTAGTCGGCTATCCAAGTATAAGTTCAGATATTTCACGCTTGTTCTGATTGGCACTTCCGCGTTGTTGATTCTAACAGTAGGAGAAGATAGCTTTTCTGTTAGTAAGCTCCATATTTACAGATTCGTTCCCGTCGATACGTTCCACTCGTTGAACTAGTTTTGTACTGTACCACTGGCTGTACTTGGATCGATAACAAAAGAAAAAAGTCTGCCGCGTCGCCGGCAAATTGAACATTATTAGTCATAAATTATATGTTTTTGGCTGATCAGCTATCAGATTGATTGCGATTTAAGAAAGTTAACTTTAATTACACCGTAATAGTTTATAGACGCGTATCGCGTCGCTAAAATTGTTATTTTCATTTCGTATTTACAGTTTTCTTTTACAAATTTTCGATAATTCTTCGAAGTTTTAATGTTTGCTGTTTGTGTGTGTGTGTTAGTTGGAGAAATCGAGAAAAGTTCTTCTTTGAAATCACTACGCTCGATTAGACGTAGAAAATAGTAAAACAGCCGCCCTGGGCGACTTTCTTCGGAGAAATTTAACGAAGCTGGAAAATCTCAATTTTGGTGAAAAAACCCAGTATACGGGAATAGTTGATAATCGTGTTCAAAATATAGACTCGAACGAAAGTTATCATCTTTTAAACAAGTCATAAATAAGCTCTATCGACAAATTTTAAAGCGTTAAGAATTTTACCGCTTTTAAACCAACCGGCGAAATTCCGCTTTAATATAAACTCCCAGTCTTCGCGACGGTAACTTACGCCGGTTCCGATTCATTTTCGGAAAATTTCCTCTACGCCTCTTACCGCGTGTACGGAATTTTCTTATCGAGAATTATTGTTTTTCGATATAGTCCAAAAGTTTCTTAACGGTGGGAAACGAAGGGCGGAGATACGAAATTTTGAGTCTCGTTCCACGATATAATGAAGAACTTCGACGTACTACTAATAATGAACATTCTTTAAAGTTTCAACTTTCTCATCGGGACAAAGATTTAGGCGGATAATTTCGACGCGAAATATCTTTCTTCTCTCCTTTATCTAGTTCACGCCAGGAATTTCCCCAGCGAGACAAGCCTCGTTTATACACTTCTGGACGCGAACAGAAAAAACAACAAATTGAAACTTACAACTTTACATATACAGGGATCGATGGCTACATATTGTTTTATGCATACGTCACTCGAACTCATATGTGTTATATATATATATATATATACATATATGTTCCAGTGTATATGTATATATAATATATAATATAAATTAGGCGATAACCGATCATGAAAAAATATATACAAATATGTCCAACTATAATAGACAGTTCTTACGCACGCATGCACACAAACACACACATATATATATATATATATATATATATGTATTTATCCTATATCGGTCCAATGCAGGACGTAGGTTCTCCCCAATCTCTTTAGTTGGTTACGGTTGAGAACTTTACTTTCTGAATCAAGTTCTCCCCCGCTTTCTTAGTTATATGATCAATACCAACGAGTCAGGGGTTTGCCAACGTTTCTTCTCTTATGAAGCAGCAACGATTCCAGCACTCGTTTTCCCATCTATTATCCTACTCTCTGTCCATGTTATGTTCCGCCATATTATAGAAACTAATCTTCTCTTCCTTATCCGTGTATTTCGCTTTAGGTTGGACCGTGTTATATTTTTTAATCTTTCCCGCGTTTTTTTTTTTATCCTGCTAATATTTGTTTTTGAAGTGAAACTTCTATTGGCGTTTTGTATATAGAGAGTTTAAAACGAGCAAGCCGATTCGTATTCTTTCTCTTGCGCATGCGCGCACGGCTATCCGTTATTTCTGTTCAAATCTTCAGTGCACAAATGATGTATGCGCGACGTAGATTTCAGAACGAAAACATTCGAGTCATCGCCAAGTTAAGCATAAAGTGCGTTCCTTTCCTTTGTGAAATTTGCGCGAAATCGCGAGTTGATTAAATAAGTCTTTTCATCGTGCGTAAATGTAAAAAATGTAAAACGCGTATATTTGACATTATATTAAAAAGCTATAATAATATATTGAATATACTGGAGAGTAGTGATTTTATCAATTAATAATAAACCGAACAAAATATAACACAATCACTAAAAGTTTTTTTAATCGCGAAGCTTTTCGACAGTTACGTCATTTTCAAGCACGCACCAAAATTATATATCTTTTTTTTTTTATATCTTTTTTCTTTTTTTTATTTACAATAAATTTTATTTAATAAAACAGATTTTGAAAAATTCTTCATCAAAATTGATAAATATCTCCAAACCCGGTCAGGTTCCATTAAATATTGAATATAAAAAAAAAGATATAATAATTTTGGTGCGTGCTTGAAAATGACGTAACTGTCGAAAAGCTTCGCGATTAAAAAAACTTTTAGTGATTGTGTTATATTTTGTTCGGTTTACTATAATAATATGTAATAAATGTACCGGAACAAATGCCCTCTCCATTTATGAAAGTAACTAATAATATAAACTGGTAAATAATAAATATACAAGATGAAAATAGTATCGATGGTCAGACAAAAAAACTATCACAAATGAAAAGCGGTGATTTAAAAAATAATAAGTTTAATTATATGACGAATATGTAATATCATTTATAAGTAATGGAAACGAAAGCAAACAAATTATAACGTTACGAGAATAATACATTATGTTTAATGCGTCGATATACTAAGTATATCTAATACTTATCTCTCTGGAATCGTAATTTCGTATTGCTGGAAGTAAATTATTACGGTGCACACTACAACTGAGAAAAAATGTTTGTGATAGTTTGATGATATTGTCTTTTACATGTGGTATCTGCAGAGCACTATGCATATATGAAATTTTAGTGTATACGGGGACATTGAGGATACATCTAAGACATCGATTTTGGACTAATTGCAGTCTATTAAAACTAGCATTTGAGACTGAAGACCAAACTGGACAAGAATATGTTAAAATAGGTCTAATGATTGACTTGTACATTATTAGTTTATTATTAATATTTAAGTGAGATTTACGTTGAAAAATGGGGTAAATTGAACAGATTGCTCTGTTTGTCTTCAATGATGTATGGTCAATATGCTTAGAAAAGGTTAGTCTCTTGTCTAAAACGACACCAAGATAGCGTATCTGGTCAGACCATTCTATATTAACGCCACTGACGTGAAGTCTGGTCGGTAAAAACGTTCTTCGACGAGTGAAGAAAATTGCTTTCGTTTTGGAAGGATTAAGAGCAATTTGCCATTTATAAAAATACTTAATTACACGATCAACACCGGATTGTAACCTATTCCTGATAGTACTTGGCCTGTAGGAACTGCAGTACAACGCTGTGTCATCAGCGTATAAGACAACTTCAATGTTATTTATATGCGAGAAATCATGCATGAAAAATGTAAATAAGAATAGCCCCAGCACGCTACCTTGAGGCACGTCGGCAGAACAGGATTTGCTACTTGATTTCGCATTATTTATAATGGTATAAAATGATCGATTACTTAAGTAACTATTAATCAGTTTAATTAGATAATTGGGAAACCCGGTAACAGTCATTTTATAGATAATACCGTCGTGCCAGTTTGTGTCGAAAGCTTTTGCCACATCAAATAATACCATCCCAGTATGTTTATGTAATCTACACGTTGGGTTATAATGTATCGAATTAAATCTTCTAAGATATCGCATTTTGTATCGTCTTTAAGTAATTTCCTTTGCGAAACTTAACCTGTCCACCCGCTACATTAAATGGGGAATTAATCTCTCAACAGAGTTACGTTAAATATCTGGGGATGCATTTTGACAGTAAATTAACATGAAGCAGTCATGTCGAACAGAAATGAAAACATCTTGACATAAAATTGAAGCAGCTCTACTGGCTTCTTGGCAGACGCTGCAGTTTTTCTCTTGAAAATAAACTTTCAATTTATAAAATAATGTTAAAGCCTGTGTGGACATAGATGCTGTGGGGCTGCGCAAAAAATAGCCATATAAATAAGATAAAACGGTTGCAAAATAAGGTCATTACTCAATGCTCCTCCTTGGCATGTTTTGAATTATACATTATATCGTGACCTACTCATTCCTTATGTTAAAGACGAAGTCAAACACGAGGTTGAACAGTATAAAAGACGTTTTAAGTCTCATACAAATACACTGGCCATCAATTTATTAGATAACAGTCTTCAGATACGCCGATTGAAACGAACCAGGACGTTTGATTTATCCTAATTTCTACTGGAATTCCTTTGGGGAGTACTAATAGGTGTTGACCTCTCTCACGCTACTTCGCATTTCATAAAAATTGCTAGATGCTCGGCCAGTTGTAATTATGTTATTTAAAAATAAAAAAAAAGTTTTACTTCTTCCTTGTGCCTCGAGGTACAGTCTTCTTTTTACTGAAAGTTTTTGTGAGTCATGTGTAAAAAAAAAACCAACAGTCCCAAAGTTCCATACTAACGATATTCTGTGCCACTTCTGTTTACATTGTCTTTTTCATATCGGTGGTCATTTTCTGTGCCACATACTGGTTCACTGTTTCTAATATACTACCACCGTGTTGTTTATTTCAATTCGTAAACTTTCTCGAGTGTTTGAAATTACTTCGGTATTACTCGTGTTTCGTTCTTAGTCCTATTTTATGTATTAATTCGATTAGCGTCGTTTGAATCTTTTGCGCTCTCGTATTTACTAGTGCTAGATAATCCGTAAATATTAGCTTCTTCGAATCTTCTCCGTCAATTCTTATATCCACATTTCCTTAATATGATTTCCTATATGGTAATAGACAGTTTCGGTGATAATGTATCATCACCACCCTGTCTTTTACCTTAATTTATTAGTATTTTTTTTTTTATCCGTATTCCATAACCCCTAATCGTCGTAGTCCGGTAGATTTTCTTGATCGTACATAGTCCTTACTATTTCCGTAGCTACGTAACGAATCTATTATAGCCCGTATCCCCTACTGAGTCGAAACCTTTTTTCAAAATCCACACACGCCGCTTCGTATTTCTGTCTGTAACTGTTAGTAGGTAATCGCTTGTACTGAAATCAGACCTAAAATCGGCTTGTTTCTTTGGCTGATTATAACTAATCCACTGCGACGATCTAATATCAACAAATTATACAAGTGAGATAGCAAAAATTATCGGACCTGTGTAGTTAGCCAGATTGTACACGTGTCTCTTTTCTTATAATATTAGATTTATTTAGGCTTCCGTTCACTTTGGTGGAACAGTTTTTCCATGTGGGCATTTATGAAATAAATTGTATATTTTAATGACCAATGTGCTCAACTCACGTTTAATCATTTCAGCTAATGTATCATTTTTATTTTTCGAAGATCGACGTGCATTATAAATCTACTTTTTAGTTATATCTGGGATGCTTTCCACTTTTTTAATTCTATCTTGACCTCGGTTATTTCTTAATATATCAATCCCTATTTTTGTATTATAAATTTAAAAAAAAAAAAAAACAGTTTTCAATTAGATACAATATATATATATAGATATATATATATATATATATATATATATATATATATATATATATATATATATATAATGCAATGACGATTAGAAAAATTGTATACCAATGTAGTTTATATTCAAAACTTTACGATCGTATAGTGTATATAAAGCTTCATCAACAAGAAACTTCGTAACGGACGTCGCCTAAACGATTTTCGTCAACCCGAAACAATGTGTCGAATAAGCAACGCTTCGTGGCAAGCCAATACGAGGTGTTTTGCTGTTACCTTCTGCAGTTATTCTTTACACCCATGAAGTTAGTGCTCGTTTATAGACGAATCGAGTTGAGGCCTTCTACCAAAAAAAAATTATTGTTCACGATGGAATTCCAAGTTAGATTGTGTGAGGAATAACGCGAAAGAGTAACCTAAGCTCACTACGATGCACCCCTCCACATACACAAGCGCACACGTATATTATATATTTACATATTTGTGTATAAATTGCGGTTTAGGAAAAGTTTTTTAAAAAATTTATGTATTCTGATATTTTTTGATGTTTTCATCGTATTCTGTTTGTCATCTATTATACATGTTGCAGTACATTTTATCGTGTGAAAGTTTGGTTATGCATACGCATTCATCGCGCCGTCGTTAAATTTCGTTATTATTATTCTTATTATTACTATTACGTTTATTATTATCTGATTTAGTGTTTACCACTTTTATGATTATATCGCAGCTATTTCATTCGAATAACGTTCGTACTACTCTCAATGACGTTTTTATGACTGCGCCTTCATGACCGAGTCTTAAAGCGGT
Organism: Coronaproctus castanopsis; assembly: GCA_032883995.1. Lineage (NCBI taxonomy): Eukaryota > Metazoa > Arthropoda > Insecta > Hemiptera > Monophlebidae > Coronaproctus > Coronaproctus castanopsis. The sequence goes on from CM065052.1 coordinate 246,837,896, forward strand.
TGCGGAATAAAAATATCTTTCGACTGATTTAAAAATACTACTAGCGTATCGTTGAATTGGTAGTCTGGCACCCTAAATAATCGCTACTTCGCAGACTGAACGACTTCATCATTTTCTATCGGCATAGGTCTACACTTATTTATTATTCATGTTTAAGAAATGAAATTTTCATAATTCGAGTCGCATTTTACGAAGTTCGTTTATGTATATAGAAAAAAAAAATCGGGTTTTCGAATAATTAAAATTCTTAAATGATTACTAAAAGTGAATTAATCTATACAAATAAAAAATTGACTAAATAAAATATATATGAAGAAATTATTAAGTCGAGAAAATCGAAGAAAAACCAGCAAAATATACGAATATAACTTACTATATCCAACAAAAATTTACATATGTGAACTAACAATGTATAAGGTTACCTAAAGAAGAATTTGATGCTTTTTGAATCACTCAAAAAGTACTCGACCAAAATTTTTAAATGAAATTTTATTTAAAAATAGGAAAACGAGAGAGATTAGCTTACAATTATTTATAGATCATAATATCGTTCAGATGATCAAAAGCGATATTTATAATATTTAGGTGTAATACTGGATCGAGGTCTCGTATTTATTAAACACGCTGAATATGCCTGCAATAAAACTCGCACTTTATTAAGCTATATCCGATATTTACGCGAGCTCGGCAAATAAATTAATAATCTACAAAAACTCTATAATCAGAATGCTTCATTGTCCCGTATGGTCATATACTAGCCATTCTAAATTAGCGAAGTTACACCGACTAGAAAATATTTATTTATTTATTATGTTTTATTTAAACGACGCTCGACTACTCTGGTCATTTGCTTCCCCTTAATACGGTATAAAAGTCTTATATAAGTGAAAAAATATATATATTGTTACACAGTAACGTGCTTAATTATATTAGCATGAATATGTTTAAAAAATGTAATAGTTTCTGCGATATGTCTTCTTTATCTTGTAACACTTCGTTTATACCGAGTCCGACAATTGACGCCTCTCTTCTTTGATTTTCGGCATTCAGTGATTGTGTGTCGCACCGTCAGTGCAGAGAGTTGGCAGTATGGGCACACCGCCTGTTTTCTCCATTAATCAGTGATCCGTGCGTTAGCCTAGTACGATCGATTCCTTTTTCAAAACGTTGATTATATTTACTTTGACACGAGGTATAATCCATACCCTTCTTATATGTTGTTTCGTCGATAGTCCGAATTTACAGTGATTCGAGTGTTTTATTTTTTAAATACTTACGGAATTATATTAGAAATGCGTTCGTACGCACTAAACGCGGTACTCACGCAGCTCCGGGTTTTGGGGAATAGAGCGTATTTTGTTCATGTTACATGTCTGATAGATTAGAATACCTGAAGTGACGAAAACTCCGATATAAGGAAAAACACAGGGTTCGGGAAGATTGTACACAGCTTAGCGACAAACAAATCAAACTCGCCAAGCACGACTGATGGAAGGAAATGGTATGGAAGGCGGAAACAAGGGAGACTACTGAGAAGACGGACATACAACCTCGTAGAACAGGCCGGTCATATATGGATGTGTGAGTCCCAGAACAGACTACGATGATTGGGAGAATCCTACGCCAAATACAGAAGACTTAATGGGGAACGAGAGTGTTACGTGTATTATCTTTTTAATGTGATTTTACTTTGTACTCGACGTGCGCAGTTTTCCAAATAAGATTAGATGGGATTTTATTCGATTATTATTACTGTAAAGTTTGAATAGATTCGATTTGATTATTACATCCTGATCGGATGTAGTGGCTGCAATTATTTGTTCGAGCAATTTTTTGGAATTTTTAAAACATAATTTCGACGATTACAACGATTAGGCCGATATGCGAGTCGTTATAATTACGGTCGAAGTTTTGCTTTATTATCGACGCTCGAAGGTTCGAAGGCTCAAAGGCTCGAAGACTCAAAGGCTCGAAGGCTCAAAGGCTCGAACGTTCAAAGGCTCGAAGGAAATTGTTCAAGTGGTTAAAATCGTCGAAATTATTCTATCGGTCGATATATAAAAAGTGTTCCTGTTCGGACTTACAATTGGCCTTTTACAGAGTTCTTTCTGAAAAAAAAATGCCATTTACTTTTTCGATCATTAATATTAAACGTTTAAAAGGAAATCCGCACCGGAACAATTCGAAAACAATTCATTTATCCTTTTCGGAGGAAAAGTTTCATCAATCTTCACTCCTTTCCGTTTCGCCTACGTCAGTTCGAAATTTTTCATTTTCAATCGATCGGTCTTTCTGTTTCTTTTCAATTTTATATCCCTCTACGAACAGTCGAATTTATCGATTATATTTAAATGTTCGATTTCTATTTTCATATTTATATCCTTTTCGGAAGAGAAACATTTTCGTTTACCATATTTCTTAACCCACATCCGCCAGTTATTCGAGGCGATCGTCAGTCGTACAGAAGCCGTTGTTATTTTTAAGAATCGTGTTTCACCTTCCTTTAATTTTCACTCGTCCTTTTTGTAAAATTCTGCAACCGCCTGTGAGAGAAAAAAATTTCTATAAAATTATTTATCAATTCATTCGCATTGCGGTTCCGTAATCGTTCGTCCATACTTCTTCGACGCGACAAACTATTTATTTTTTTAATTATATTCGTCGTTGTTGCGTCGATTTCGAGCGGAAAATTTCCGAACGTTACAAGCCGGCTATTTTATTTGCTCGTAATCGAGTCGGGAACTTAACCTCGTCATTCGTCGATCATTTTCGGAAATTCTCGACCTCGTTTTTTCGACTAATTCGTTGCCACGGAAATAGCAAATTCTGGTGGCTGGATTTTTCTTGTTTCTAGAGTAGTAATACTATATAAATTGCGATACTAGAACTCGTATATTAAAAGTTGTGAATTAAGAATTTGGTAGATGTTTTTTAAATTAATCGAATGTTTCCTGTTTATAGTCGGCTGCCAGTCATGAGTCGCATCCCATTTGCTTTTTTTTTTTTTTTTTAAATAAAAAACGAAATTTCAAAGCAAAATCTAAAAAAAAATCCGACTTAAAACTCGTTAAATGCGGTGCTTACTAGGAAAAAATTCGAAACTCGATCGAATACTACTTCGACGAATAAAGTTATTCGCGAAATTACGAACGAGGTTTGTTATCAGGGAAACGGAGTTTCGATTTGCGCGCCGACTCGAATCTCGAATTTTAAATACGTACGTTGCATCATTAGTTTAGATATTATGCAGGATATAGTTTTTTTTTTAGGAATCGAAATAGAAGCTGGATCTTTGTTCGTTGGTTGTCCACTTTAGATAGAGAGCTGGAAATGTGTATTTGACCTTGGTCGAATTTCTTACAGTCCACCAGAAGATGGTTAATAAATAGGAGAAGAGAGCATACATTACGGATAGATATATAATAACGAGTTATTTAGTAAATAAGAATGATGTATAAGTTATATTTAGTAAATAGAATGAGACATTTTCGTATGGACAATGCGCAAACGGCATAACTTCTTCTCGTCGGCTAGTAAATATTAAATACACTATTTTAAGACCTTTATTTTATATCGATAAAGTTCATAAATAATGCTTGAAAACAATAAAACCGAAATAAAAACAATTGTGTAAAGAATATTTAATCGCTAATAAAATCTTATCAACACCACTAAAATGTTTTTAAAAATGATAACACGAGAAAAGAATAACTATAATAAAAATGTTTTACATATTTAATGTTAACAATGATGGCACGTTAATTTTCATGGATGTTCGCCGCATATCGGCTTTTTACAAGCACTATAAGTAATTTTCGTATATCTTCTTTTAGAATAGTGACGAAGAACACAAAATTTCCGTTTTTCTGTTGATGTGGCATCGGAAGTATCTGTAGTCGCATTTTCTGTTCCGAGTGACTTTTCTCTTTTTCCCTGGTTACTTATTAGGCGAATTTTTTGCCACGGCTCAGTTAACTTTTCTCGAACTGTTATCGTGTATTCTATTTTATTCATCGGTTTCATCCTTCGCGTTGTAATATTAAGGCTATATATAACATTGCCATTAACGATAGCTAAATTTATTATGTTAAAAAATATAGCCACGGGCCAACGTTCAGTTTTCCTGCTTGTGTTGTGGCAGCTACACATTTGGTCTAATCTACTGCGCCCTTTGTACTGTTATAGCATTCCACCATACATATGGTTGTTTGCTGTTTTCATTTATACCACTTTCTGTATGCATGGAGGATAGCGGGTGAACATTTTTATTATGTTCGGGTTTATATGAAACCAACATTTTTGTCATAAACGAAAACCGATATATTAGGTGATCTATTCCTGTTCATTTCAAACAATTGTTGTGGTATCTGTCTTTTGTTCTTTCATATAGTACATCTATGACACTGTAGGAGGTTGTTTTCAAGTTCAACACTAGTGAAACATCGTGCACTCTTTTCCCAGTTTTTACTGGCCTGGTATGCCATTCATTAACCATCTTTGTCTTTTATAGTACCGTATCAATAGGGATAGTAATTATACTATCCGATATATTTTTTTAATTTTTTGCTAATGTTGAGGGTACAATATTATCTATAGGGGCAACCGGAACATTACTACCGCAAGGTTGTTGTCTTTTTCTACATGGTTTTGTCCCTATAATAGCCAAATTTAACATTTTATTTATTTAGATATACCATGCTAATCTACATTATGTGAAAACACAGTTACCGTTATTCCATAGATGAAATAATTTATTTTCGTATGATCTTCCTCTGTCCATGTTAAATTTTCATTTTTCTCAGATTCTTCTGAACTATCACACTCTAAATTATCTGAATCGTCACCATCAGATGAATGATTATCTAATTAAGAAATTTCGAAGAATAGATACTCGTGCCATTTCTAAATTGCGATTTATCCCAAAAAAAGTCGAATTTGAAAAAAAAAATCGCTAGATGCGTATTGACATTTTTGGGTTCGGTTTGAATTTTTTTTTCGCGATTCTATTTATATAGTTACACCAATATTAGAAGACTGGACCGTTTGAAAGTTTATACAGCCTTTGCCACTCTCGATCAAATTTGTGGATTGTTGCCACCTCTATTATTCGGCGGCTATTCATCGGATCCAAATATAGTCAAGATACACTTTAGAGAGGCCATAGAATATAGTTTAATCTCTATATGATGAATTTTCGAAAAGTCAAAGTTTTGAGTTTAAAGGACATACACATTTTTTTAAAAACTAATTTAAAGGATTTGAAAATAAGCCGAAAATCAGATTTTCAAATTTGCAAAAGTCTTTAAACCGCAATTCTTTTGCGACCTTTTGTTCGAAATGGAAGGTTTATATATCGAACAAAAGTTCTTAAAGTGTAATTTAAAAAAGGTTATGTATTGTGAGTTACATAGCTGTAATATAAAAGGAGCTATAGGCGCCGGAATAAGAAAACATTTAAGTAAATTCGGGTTCCGTCGAAATTTTAACTTTTCTAAAGGCGGTACTTTACGTCGGATCGGTTTGAGATAAAGTTCATACAAAAGCTAATGTATAGTAGAGTAAAAAAAAAGGTTATATCGCTCGACGTTTAAAAATAATTAGCAAAGCTGCTTCAAAGCTCGTTGAATAGATTTAAATAAGCATTTTGCAAATTGAAAAAGTCTTCTTTGATTTTTTTGCGTTCCTTAATCGGAACTATAAGTTCTGAACTACGTTAGAAAGGTTACGATTGGCGTTAAAAAGAAAGTTTATATACGATAAGATTGTACGATTAATATGAACGGAGCTATAAGTGGCGGAAGAACGAAGAATATATAAAATCTCACATCTATCGAACGTCGGACTTCCTTACTGCCGGACCGATGGTAGGGGTAAAGTTCGGACGAATTGCAATGGTCGGTAGTAAAAAAATTTAATAACGAATAATGACGATAGTGAAATGGCTTTAAGGCATAAGCACGTTTAAGCATAGTGTTACGTCGTTTAAAAGGAAATAGTCTGATTTGAGTTCCTCAAAGAAGGCGATGTTCTGCTAAATTGCATCTAAAGTAGCGAAACGGAGAAATTTTTTTCCCCCGACACCCAATGATAGGCCAACTTCCGGCCGATGTAACTCCGCTAATATCCTATATAGAGATATAGTTTAAATTTTCCGCTATAGGATAAGGTAAGAAAACGTTGAATATCTTTAGACGGCCGGACGAATAATTAGACGGCTATTCAATAATGATCCCTAAGGCTGAATATAGCGAACAAATGACGAGGACTTGATAAACAGTAAGCCGTATTATTTATGAACTTGTCTAAATAATTTAATTTTTGTACGCAACATTAACGGGATTCAAACATCGAATCATAAGAATAGTGTTCAAACGGTATCTACATAAACACATCCCCACACATGTGTAATATATATATATACATATTTCTATATGTATGAATTGATAGTACTTAAACACGAAGGTTAAAGAGAAAATAACATTATATTACGGGGAATATAATATTTACAGACTGAGTTTCAATGAAATATGATTAATTGTTTCATATTATTTTGCAATAATATGTATTCAGTGGATTAACTCTAAATAAGGAAATATGAAGTGTTTCTTCTCTGTTTATCAAAAATTATGTTTAATACATAAGTTATTAAATTATCTTAAAAATATATACATACATGCTTACATACACACATAAATATAAACAAGTTAAATAAAAATGATAAACGATAATGAAATAAATTATTAAACGATATAATAATTCTTGACTAGCAACGATCAATCTATAGTACAATATCACATTTAGTTCCAAACCGAGATGCCTATTAACAGACTACCAGTACAATAACCTACAATCTTACAGTCTAAATGCTACAGGTTAAAATGTATATGGTCCTTAAAACTAATTTACCATCAAACATTAGAGTAATGCATTTGGTATATTATTTCTAACTTCTTAATTTTATTATTTATAATTTTTCTAGTAATTTTATTACAATGGAAATTATTTAATTAATATTTATCGCTTTGTGATTTATCGGGAAGGTTTTTTGTTGTAATTACCCGAACGTTAAATTTAAATTGTGTCCACGTTTCTCCTACATATATATGTTTCTGTAATTACCACAGTTTAATAGAAACCGAAATTTTTCAAAATAGTTTTAATTCCCATTACGTTATCGTTAACTGATTTTAATTGTGATTTATTGTTACTTACTGTTACCCCGGTGTTTTAGTTTTTAAATATTTTTACATGATTAAGATAATTTCCTTACATAATTAATCGACACCAATTTTCATTCATCTTTTTATCCATCTGCTACATCTATAATGATATTTCTGCTGTTTTTTGAAAACACGACATTCATATATATATATATATATATATATATATATATATATATATATATATATATATATATATATATATATATATATATATATATAGGGTGCAGAAAAATAGATTACCCGAAACTAAATATCAGGAAAACTGAGTACTTGGAATGTGTAATACGGACAGATGAATCTATAAAAATAGATTATATAGCATTAAGGAGGGTCGCCTTTAAATTCGAATACCTTGGGTCAAATATTACCTCAGAGGGAAGACACGCAATGCGATATAGACTCCCGGATCAGAATAGCGTGGATGAAATGGAAGCAATTTTACTATGCGACAAAATGATTCCGATACATCTTAATGGGAAGATTCATAAAACGTTATAGACCTGCAATGTTATACGGGGCTGAATGTCGACGACTGCAAAATGGAACAAAAGCTCCACGTTGCTGAAATGAAAATGCTACGCTGGCCACTCGGCCACACACGCTTTAACCATGTCAAAAATGACGACATAAGGAAGCGTATAGGCCTTGCTCTTATACAAGACGAAATTGCGTGGTATGGTCATATCATGAGGAAAGCTGACAGCAGCTGCGTAAAGATGTTAATGTTGTACGATCTCGGAGGAAAGCGGCCACGAGGTCAACCAAGAAGACGATGGATAGACTCTGCCAACAATGACATGGTGGATGTTGGTGTCAATATAGAGGACGTCAAGGATCGCAAGAAATGGAAAAGAACTTGCTATCAAACGGATTCCTTAACGGGAAGGCGCCAGAAAAGAAGATTATATATAATATATATAGTTATATTGGTCAAATAGGAAGGCCAGTGGGGAGCATACAGCAGATGTAAAATACCTTACAACTAAAAATTCTGCTATGGCCGATCATATGCGTCAAGGCCGTGTCAACATTTTAGCTAGAGTGGATAAATATCAGGCAAGGTTGATATGAGAAGCTGTTGAAATTATTAAATATCGAGATAATATCGAGAGGATGGTTTTCGTTTGAGTATATGAAATTAGAAAAGAAAAAAAAAACGTCGAAAAAAAAAATAATGCAAAACCAACCATCAAATGGAGGTGGACCTCTAACAACCAATCAAATCAGTGTTATCGCTCTAATAATAATAGTAGCTACAGATATCGCCTGTGAAACAACACGGTCGCTCATAGACACGTCCCTTCGATAATTCAGTCAGTTGCATCGATAATGGACTGTGTAAACATGTTCGAAACGTCGGCTTTCCACAGAGTGACGTCGTATGTACGGAAAAAATTTTTGATTTTAAATGTATACGTGTACATATGATATCAGAAATACAAATTATATGGGTTGGTAATTTCAGTAAGTTGTTTATTTACCATCTCAACCGTGTAATAGAAATTTAAGCTCGCTTCGTCGGATATTATGGTGTGATTTTCTTATTTAATTCGGGCGAATCGAATTCGTCACGATAATCGCGATGTTAAACCATTCTTCAAGGAATTGCGAAATGCCAATAACAATTTCATCGTTGAAATTCCGAAGATAAATGTCGGTTAATACTCGATCCGTTATCATTAACTGGGTCGGTAGTAAACTAATAAAAGTCCCGATATAATCCGCTAGTTTGGCCGACTTCGGTTATATAGTCGGAACATCTGGCCCCGAAGAATGTGAATTTTCCCTTCCACATTAGACGATGTACTATATATATATATATATATATATATATATATATATATATATATATATATATATATATATATACATATATATATATACATATATATATAGACAAGTGTATAATGTAACGACCCTCCGACACGTTAAAAAGGAAAGGGTACTTAAATAAGTTGACCGAATAAAAGAGTGATTTACGAGCCCTTCGAGACGAGCGACACATTTTTTCCTGCTGTCCCGAATTACGTCGACCAAATGATTCGATTTTCGATTAGGATATTTTATGTATATACATATATTATCACAGAACGGCTAAATATTGAAAGCCGAATAGGGGTATAAACTTTTTCCATATAACCTCTCAACGTCAGTTCGATATTTTGAATTCATCTTCTGAATCACCGTCAGATTCGCGATGTTAACTTGAATTAGTGATGCTTTAATCATTGTTGGGTTTAATAATTTATTGTTATATGTATTGCAAAAGCGACTCGGCTGGAGTTCGATGTAATCATATTTTGAACAAAATGCTATTTGATTTTTCCACAATTCTACCAATAGACAAAATTAGATGTAACAAGCGAGTACAAATCGAAACAAATTAAGTAGAGGACTATGCTTAAAGAGTAATAATCTTGAATTCCACAACAAAAGACGCAACTCTTTTTTTTTTTTGTTTTTTAATCTTCTTAAGCGGGGAAGAGCCTCCTCGAAGATTGCTAATTTACGTTTATAAACGATGATACAGAATATAAGCAATCGGGCACCCTCTCTGAAAACGGACAAAATAAGTTTTTTATTCCGACTAACAATCGTTTTTCCGCGCTAACCACTAATGATGATGTTGAGATGATTTACACGATTCGCTTGATAATAAAACTACAGTTACAACGGTTAAGCCATCTCCTATTACAGGCGAGTACAAATCGAAACAAATTAAGTAGAGGACTATGCTTGTAGCATACTTAAAGTATAATAATCTTGAATTCCACACCTATCAAATTAAAAGCGAAAGAGCCTTCCTCCGTGTATTCATTAGGAATCTACACCATAGTCTACAGCTAAACGATATAACTTCGGCTTTAGCGGAGAAAAGACACGTTTCGTCAACGTTAAACACCGATTAACTAAATAGCCATTACACCATTCTTTTTTTTACGTTGACATTGAACCGAATAACAATAATAAGTAAATTTACAAAATTCAATATTTACCGAATATGAAAATAAGTCTAAAAGCTCCATATGTTAAACATGCGATAGTAAAATATGCACGTTGCCAACTGTACGGATGTAACCGACAAGCCATTTGTGTAAAAACCGACAAGCCATTTGTGTAAAATGTGCACAAATGGTTGATTGCTCCATGGTACGACTCCAACCGGACATTACACACCGACGTACACATGAGATATGTCGCTGAAGAGATTAAATCGGCAATTCGTTGACACCTATCAATCCAAATCCATTGGCAGCTAACCTACTTAATGAAGAAATACCTAAAAGATTAAAACGGAAAAGATTGATACATCTGATTTGAGTTCAATCTAATACTACTCTAAGGCGGTTGGATTTGCTAATTACGTACCTACACATAAAATCCAGTAGATGATTGCGTTTAAATCAGTTCTGGATTAGGGGGAAATTAAAAAAAAATCTATCCTTTAACTTCGTTACGTTCTGAGCTTTATCTTACCTTGTTACTTGTTCCATATATTACATCTCCGTATATAGTGTATTGTCCCTTCTCCATCTGGATAATCTACACTTGTTTCCCCCCATATAGCAACGTTTCTAGAGAAGTCAGCATCTTCAGTTAAAGTATGAATAGTTCTCGAATTGTATCACGTTGGTTGAGTCGTAAAGGCATCCCCATTAAAAACGAATTATGGTATTTGAATTTTGATTTCCTCTATATTAACTTATCGTGAAACAACGTGTGTCATTCTTTTGTTTTATTATTATTATTATTATTATTATTATTATTATTATATTTTTTTATAGTACAGTTTTTCAATAATTTTTTACTATACTCGTTTTTATATTAAATTCTGTTATACGATGAGCCTTCATGGTCGTTGTGTAATTATTAGTTAAAATTGTTGTTTTATTATGTTTGTAATTTATGCGAAATATACGTTTTTATTTTTTTATCTTTTATATAATATATATATATATATGAAGAATATAATTTATAGAAATAGAAGATAGTAAAATGGAGTCGAAACGAATCGACACGCAGGAATTCGATGAACAGGAAGTGGCGTAAATTCTAGATACGGTAAAAGAATTGGCAAGAGTCACGTAAGGATGTAATACGTGTCATCGCGTAGGTAATAGCGCGATAGTAAAGCGAATTTCAGTGTAAATATAAAAATGATCGTAACGACGCTTGTACAGTCGTTATTTATCGACAGTTTTAAGACTGTAAAGGAACATATCCAGTTTTTTTTAGTGCTATCGACTACACAGTCGAGGTTAATGGTAGTGACAAAATGAAATAAAAAGGAGATTTTATTATAGCTGAATCGAAATAAATACGAACTCGGCGACGCTCTTTCGACCATTTTTATCGTATAAATTAATATACAATACAAAACGTTCGATACGACGTAAAAATCTTTAGAGAACGATGGCTAGATGCAATCCATGTCAATGGAAATATAGGTACATACAACGTATATCAAAAATGAACATTCGCAAAAATAAACACGAGTAAAATAAGAAAAGCACAAAATGCGAAAGAAGGACTATCGATGTTAGACTGATTAAAAACGAAATACCAAAAGGAAAAACGCTTCAGACTGAAATGAAGACGATCCGGTTATATAATCCGAATAGAGGTCTATAGGAAAAGGCAATATTGACGGATTATGATGATCCGGTGATATTAATATTAGTACGAATAATAGGAAATAAACGAATTCGATTTACATTTGGCATTAGGAACATATGGGTGCGCCACCATATGAGAGATATATATTTCACTGGTACATAATTTTCCCCTTAATTTTACTTATCTGTAGACAATTTTTGATTTACACCTTTATATTTATACATTTTCCCTCCTGAAATATATGCTGTTCCTATCTAGAAAAAAAAAAAATACATTGAAGTATTTTATATAATTCCGATGAATTAAACGTACGATCGACCATTATTTGATTATAGATTAGACTAATATCTATAAGGCTCCTTTTGGAGCAACTTGAAATTACGAGTCGCATTAAAAATTGTTTCGTTCAGCTGACTGCTGTATATCCGCGTATCCTCGGCGCGTCTAATCATTTGCTGTATGGAACCAACGTCGGTGTTCGGTTTAACATTGTACAAATACCGCATCGAATATTTATAAATTCATATATATACCCAATTATATTCATATCCTGCGACATTTCTTTTGCTTATGCTCATTTCTTCCTTTACGAGGTTTGATTTTTCTTCTAGTACATGTTACTTAATATACCGCGTTATTCGCAAATATATTTTGCCGGGAAATAGCAAACGGGCTTCCAGCCAACAAACGAGAGACTACGACCGAACAACTTGCAAACACGTAACGTCAAGTCCGTATAAAATAAACTAAATATGACAACTTCCGCTCCAATAATTCACGTCGTCGTCCACATTTTCATTTTCACGCGCGTCAAAGCGAGATAGAAAACAAAATTTTAGAAAGGCTATAATTTCGCGTCCCCCCTCTTAATCTATAGGTCATCTACGCCAATGAACAATTCCGCTATTTTATTTCTCGGAATTCTTCCGACCGTACGTAGTAATATAAAAAACTAATCTTCCATATTTTTCTATTTCCACCTATATTTTTTTCTTTTCCCACATTTTATTATTGTTATTATTATTTATTTGTATTCGGGGGAAACTTTTACCGTCAAATATCTACGGTCGCATTTATTTAGCGATAGATGGCGTTGTTGGCAACGAACGCCATAACGTCCTGTACGCAATACGTTCGAGAATGAATTATGTCCCGTGGAATCGTAACAGTTTTAAACGAATACGCGAAAGAAGTAATTTTAATTTCGCAAATTTAGCACGCAAAAAATAAACGGAAAAATTTCTTTTAAATTATGTATATATATATATATATATTGTACATTATATATTTTTTTATGTGGAGCTTTCATGTATACGTGTACATAATACAGTCATGGACACGAAATTTTTCTACAAGGAATATTGATTTCAGGAAATCATGAAACAAAGCCCTGAAATGACTGTACATAATGGGTGTACATTTAAATGCGAACGAGTTAAATATTTTAGCGTATGATCAATTTATTTTTATTTTTTTAACCTCCACCTTTGAGACTCTATCAGGATAATGATATAAATTTTTTAACAAACGAAATTAAGTAGTACAGACGATAGATAGATTAATGATAAAATAATTAAGGATAAATAAATTTAAATAAAGCGAGAGTTAGAATTATATATAGAAAAATTATGAAATTAAACTATTATACATATATATAAATAAATTTTAATTTAAATTTTCGAATCTAGAACTGATGAGATGCGAATTCTCTACGAATATAGGATGAGGACAGAAGCCTTATTGTCTGGACCCCCAGCGTTAGGACGAAAATAGGGAATTATACATCCGTGATTATTTCTCGTTTCAGCTTTCTGTTCCATTTTCTTAGTCGAATCAATCGACATTAGCGTGATTCTATAATCTTAGAGCCTATGAGTTCTACTACATATTTCATTTATAGGTCGGTGTGTAACGTCTTCCTTAATAAAAAAAAAACATCTGTGCCTTTGGAGGCAGGGACGAAGTGAAGCATAAAAACGCTTTCCCAAAAACGCGCTTATAATAAACTCAATATTTCGTACAAGTTTCACAAAGAAAAGGAACGCGCTCTCCGCTATGCATAACTTGACTTAGCGATGATTCAAATGTTAACCGTGCTCGCATGTGCAATATAAAAAATACGAACACGCAAAAAAAATTACGCGTATATATATATATACGAAATTAGTCATACGCGCATGCGCAAGGTAACACGAACACGCAAAAAAATTTTATGCATATATATAGACGCACGTTTGTCATAATGTCTGTACGTGTTTTGGATGTGTTGTAAACTGAATATACACGTATATGAGAAGAGCATGCTGGAAACATAGGAGGAGCCCGACCACACTGTGAGAATAAGCGTGCCGATGTGACTATGTGTATAAGCCTCTAGCTCATTCATTCGCTCGCTCGCTCGTTTTACCTGTTTACTCCCCTTGTACATCGCGCTAATAGAAGTTTCACTTCAAAAAACCAGCGAGTGTACCCGTAACTACCTGCCGTAGAATTCTCATCAGTTCATTTTGAATTCGCTTTATATTATTACTAATCGATGCACATTACCCTGTAGTTCAACTGCCTGCAACTGTGCAGGTTTATGTAACGACAATACGTCATCAACGTGTAACTGCGAACGATTTGCTACTAACCGGTATATATTTGCTCCGTCCCAATGTCTAATTCGTTGTTTTTCGACTTTTTGTGGTGCAGAATTTATCGATATCTTAAATTTGTACAGTTTCCTAAGACCGGTTCAGATAGTAATATGTATACACGTATAATATAATATGTATATGTCGAAAAATGCGTCCCCAATGATTCCGGGTGATATATACTGAAAACAATGATAAATAGTACGCTTTATACAATATAGAAATTATTTAAAACGAAATTTAATCGAGTGTTTTATAAATATAATTTTACTAGATGTTAAATACTTAGGTGTACACTTGGATCATAAATTGACATGGCAGAAGCATATTAGCCAAAAAAGAAAACAGTTAGATATAAAATTGCACGATTTAGTTTCTTGGCAGGTACTCCAGTTTGTCGCTAGAAAACAAACTTCTAGTTTATAAAATAATTATAAAACCTGTTTGAACATACGGTTTAATGTTATGGGGTTGTGCAAAAGATACACACATAAATAGGATACAACGGTTTCAGAACAAGACCATAAGACACATGGTCTCATCACGTTGGTACGTATCGAACCATAAGTTACATTGAGACATAAAAATCCCATACGTGAAACATGAGATCAAACGTGCTCTAAAGCAATATGTAAGTCTTAAGGAAACACACACACACATAAACGTACTGGCGATCAATCTACTTGACACTAGTCTAAATGTTCGTAGGTTAAAACGTAGTCGACCGTTTGATCTGGCCTAATTTTTCAGTGGGGTCCATCGCTGGGTGCTAACCCTCACGTTTCAGTCGAATTGCTGGATGGCTACTTGGTCAGTTGTAATTTTAAAAATTATAAAAAAAAGGAAAAGGTTCCACATAATCCTAATAATAATTGAGGGTATTTATTCTCCGCAAGTGGAAAGCTCCTAAGGGGTCTAATTTTCATAAGGTTTTGCCTTACTTTTACTTATTTATTATGAAGTATGCAATTAGGAAGTACTAAACATTTAAAATGAAATTTTTAAATTTTTTTCTACATTTTACATTTATTTATAGTATATATATTACGACGATCATCGTATGTTCACGTTATAATAAATCTAAATTTATTATATTGAAGGTGGAAAACTAATATTTAATTTAATTAATATAATAAAACAAAATATATATATAATTATTTATTTAATTAAAGTAAAATATATTAAAATTATTATAATATAATCAAACCGGATTTGTAGTAGATAAACTATTATTATAAAATAGTTAAAATTAATTTTAGTTAGTCAATGGAAAAAAACAGTAAATTAGTTTGACCAAATAAATCTAGCCAGTAAAAATAAATTACAGCCAGTAAATAATGAAGAAAAATGTATAAAAAGGGATGGTTGTTCATTTTCAAGAAAGTTCGAGTTTTTCAGTTACATAGTTCAGTCGTTAGTTTCCTGATCAAGATGGTTAAAATGAAATGAAGAAGGATAGCCAGGCAACAATTACAAATCCGGTCGGGTCAGTTATTTATTATTTTCAAGTAAATTAAATTATTATTTTTTAACTAATTCATTAATAAATATATATATTAATTATTTTAAAATATAAAGTAAAATATTTCTGTATAATAAATATATAATAGTTTTTTTTTTTAATAAAAATATGATAAAATTTTTCTTTATAAATACTTTATTTTTTTTATAATGATAATAATAATAGTATATACGAGGTATCTTGTATAATTACGAGGTATCTTGTAATATATATTGATTGTTTAAAAGTGTTACAAACGATAGTATGTATGTAAAGTTCTACTTAAAGGGGTTTAATATTTGGCGTTCGAGACGAGTGAAACAACAACAATTTCATCAAAATCTCTCCATTTTTGCATAGATGTACGCACTCCATTACATTTATGTTTTTTTGCAGGCCTGACAAAAGATAGTATGTATGTAAACTTGTCTATGTAACAGGCTGCTACAAAAGTGAAATTAAAATACACAAAAAAAATCGCTAAAAAGTATCATACTGATTTTCAAATACTTTCTAACCAAAGAATAGTCTCGTAGATTAAAATATAAAACCGTACTAATATATTGCTGGAGACTAATGCTCAGAGTGCCGCGGATGGCGAAAAGAACCAACCTGTAACCTGTCGATGCAGCAATAGATCAAGGTGGATTGCAGGCTTCAAAACATTGTACGAAGACGAATAATATCATACGCCAGGATGGATTAGAAAAAGTGGTTCTGACGGATATGACGGAAGATTGTCAGAAAAGAGGACGACCTCCGACGGGATATTTGGATATAGTCGAAACAATCGTCGATGTACGTTAGCTGATTGATCTGGCAGAAGAACACGGCGAATGAAGACGTTGGCTGACAATAATCAATAACGTCACGATGCTCGAAAATCGCTATCGATGATAATGATTATGAAAATTTCTTTTTAAAAAAAAAAAAAAAAAAAATGGGAATGCCTTTACAGTTTACCCAACGGCATACTGAACGTACGAACTAATATTTTTTTTAACGCGGACAACTGATCCAGAAATATCGCTAGGTCTAGAAACAGTTGTAAATTTTCAATATGAAGAATGACAATGACACAGGATCATGACACGATGGTCGTAGTAATTTAAGGTATGGTTCAGAACGTAATGTTACTAATGAAGGTCAGTCGAAGAACGCATGTTCAGAATTTTGCAAGTCCAGTATGGAGAGTTTCCTTCTTTAAATTTCACACCGTATTCGTGCTAGAGGTTTAATCGATATTTGTTACGTCATTTATAACTTAGCGATTTATTTTTTTTTTAATTTCATTTTCGTCGATAATTAATTTTTTAAAATAATAATTACGTAGCGTATAAACGAAATAAACTCCTTCAATCCGGTAATAGTGACGATTAATTGTCCTCCCAGTGAACTAGATCAGTTTCTCGAAACGGAACTGATTTGTTTATTTTTCGAACGGCATTTATAGAATTCGCTTACTATTAATTACGGAATTTCCGGATACAAATCCTCTCTTCACCCCACCAATCTTTTATTATCGGGATCAGAATTAAATTGCGCACTACACGACCGAGGACCTAATTAAAAAGGTTAGTAATAGTAGTAATAACGAATTTTCGTACGGTTCTTAACTTTTGCAAGCTCTCCGATTTCGAATTCGGAAGAATTTCGTTTGACGATTCGGTCGACCGTTTAATTCGATTCGAACGCAACCTATTGGTCGAAATAGTCTCTACTGTCGTTTCGTTTAATTTAGTTTCGTGTTTATTTACGTACTTTTTAATTCGGATTCGCTCTTAGATACGCTATTTTTTCTCTCTCAATTAAACGGATTCGTCCGACGAAATTCGGACGGAGTCGGTTCAAAGTTCGATTAATTAGGACGAGAGGAATTACCCTTTTCCAGTTTTTTTTTCCGACTATTTCAAGAAATTAACGTCGGATCGGAATCGCGCTGTAAAGTATTTATTGCGAACACGTATAATCGAAGTGAATAAGTAAATAATTCGGTTGATTTAGTATTAAATAATTTTGATATTGTCGTCACATCCGCGGTAAATTGATAGAAACAGAAGTAGAAGAACATTTATTTAAATAGTATACATGCGCGGCATATTCATTATGTTGAGTACCTGCTGATGATACCCTGTTATCTTAAAACTAACGTTCTATAATAATAACAATAATAATAAAAACCTACCAGTCCAGAGCAAACTACGATCATGTTTTATAGTCAACCTAGTATTTTAAAAAGATCTGACAGTATGGTCAAAACTTATTGGCAAAATCTGTCTACCTAAATCGGAAATAGCGGTAATTAGAATGTACCTTGGACATACACTAATCACACACTCGTACCTGCTGAGTAAACAGCCGCCACTTGTATGGGATAAATGGAAAGCAATCATCAATCATATACTCAAGACCTGCCATTATCGTAGATAGAACCGATTGTAATCGCTCTGTTGTCACAATGCAACCCTCTGGTGTTTAGCTTACTATCTTATTAAGCGCGTATATGGTTTATTGCCTTCCACGCGATAATATTAGAATTATTTATTAATTATATTTTTGGATAATAATTTTTGCGTCACCGATTGTATTCGAACTCGGTACCTTCCGTATAAAAATCCGCGTTCTACCCACCAGGCGTCACGAGGACGTACATAAAATGGAACGTTGTGATTTTTATCAACATAAACAATACAAAAAAAAAAAGTATAATTGAAATCATTAAATTTTGTATTAAAAGGCACGAAGCATTTCTACTATTAAGCCATTTGCGAGTATAATAATAATAATGAATAAAGCAATGAAAACAAAAATAATAATTTTCATGGACCCATTTTGATTTTATTATTATTATTAATTTATTTATTTTATGACCATTTGAAAATTGAGTCGAAAACTTTTTCGTGTCTTTTAATATAAAGTTTAGTAATTTTAATTACTATTTTACCGTTTATAAATATATTTATATATATAATATTTACATATAATATTTATACCCTCACGGCTGAACTGTAGTCGAATAAATAATTATATAACCCGGTCAAAATCGGCCCTTGTATATTTTTCCCGGTCGAATCGTCCGGCTAATTATAATTACCGTTCCGGTTTCTTCCTTTTAACAATAATGACGGTATAGTGTTTCTCTAATTATTATTATTATTATTATTACGGTCAGTCTGGCTCAAAACTTTTAACCGGCACTTTGATAACTCCATTAACCTGTTATACATACACCGTCCGGTGCTATAATATCCTTTTACACATTTACAACGTGTTCGGTTTTTCACGGGTTTGTAGGACTAATTTAAAATACACCGCGATGTCGGTCATTACTAGCGCCGGTGTTGACGCTGGAAATTCTTGTTTACATATCGCGAAATAGTCATCGCGGCAACCAGATGTCTCTCGATGACTGTTTTCATCTCGACGATGGTAATTATCAAATGAAAACAATTTCGAACACCCGTTTACGGTGTATCGGTTATTTATCATCAAGGCAATTTACATATATATAGTTTTCATCGGCCATTTCGATCGTGTCTCTTGTTTTTCCGTTCCAAATTATTAATTATGTTTTCTATCTAGTAACAACTTTTCAACGCATATAATAAAAATATACATACGAATAGAACCGTGTTTTAATGCTCAAGGAAATGTTTTATCGTTCTTTTTAATTACGTAAAAGCCCGTTAAAAGGTAAACAAAATATACTCTATCGTTCAAAAGACAATTCCGAAAGAGCGCTAGGTCGTCGATAATATTTGTCATATTGAAAAGTGGTCGCGAATATGTACTCCTATTCATCCTAAAAAGTTAGGGATCGTCGAAAGTGAAGATTACGAGGTATGTAGTAGTGAAGATAATATCGAACTTTGGTCTTGCTCCGAGAGATAGCTTTCTGTCCCGGACGTCTATTGACGAAGAGTACGCTACCGATATAACTTTTTTTTTTTTTTTTTTAATATTCTTCTAATCTAGAACTGACGTGTCTAACGATGTGATGAATGTGAAAAAAAATAAAATTTTTTTTAGAAGGTCCAGCAACAGAACTCCCAATGAATGATTGCAGTCTGAAAGCATTATCTGAAGTCGGTAATAGGTTTTCTCTTCGGCCTTCTAATCGCCGATTGAACTTGCAAACTTATTGTCAGCGGATTTTCACGAGTTTCCAATCTTGCCAGGTAATCGCGAGCAGCTCGTTGGATTACTTGTTCCACATTTTGTATCTGAAAATTTTTAGTGACATACCATGAGCGCCAGTCGTAGTATCTTATTCTGGAACCGCTGTATATTTTTTTAATGTTACCTCTTAGAGGAACCCCACCAATATAACTTGAAGAACTTATTTTACATCCTACCTCCTTGAATGCGAATTTTACTGACTATTTCAACTGGCCGAAAGGTGAAAACCGGCCCAAAAAGGTGCAGAAAAACCCAGAGAGATCCAATATGATCCGTTTTTCTTCCACGCGTATTAATCGCTTTCATACAAGTCGATCGGATGCATTCCTATTTAATCGATATAAACGATGTATGTTGCTGAGATATATGTGTAAGCATAATAAGTACTGTAATTATTTTTTTTCAAACCTTTTCTTTTAAATATTTATTTATTTGTAATTTTGAGACGAGAACGTGAATAGAGAAATCATTTTAATCATTAAACTGTTACTTTATCTAACGGTACGAAACGGCGTAATCGCCTGGTCTCAATGTCGTTGATAAGTTAATGGCGAACGATGAACGATCTTCGATACAGATATCATCACGTATGACTTACCGAGTACATCGATTTAAGGTATATTCATTTTTAAGTTTAATTTCTGCGCCTAACGGAAAATTTGTTAGATCCGGTTGAAAAAAATCTGTAGCTACCGTTCGTACTTGATGTTGTCGTACGGTCGACGGATCCATTGGTAAATTAAAAAAAAAAAAAAAAGTATCCTTAAATCCTCGTGTGGTACTGTGATTTCGTGAAAGTTAGATATTTGTCAGTTTGAAATTTAAAATGTCTGTCCGGCTAAATATTAAGTAATTCGTAACAAGCTGCGTTTTGTCTCCTACTAGATAAACCATCGAAAGCTCGATTGAGAGAGTATTTTCTTGTTTCCTAAGTGTAGTTCGAAGTGTGACGGACTATTACAATTTGGAGTGGTATAATCAACCGAAGTTCTCGAGGTAAAATATAGGGTAACCCAGAGAAGACGGACACGGTTTTGTTTTTTGAATAGCGCAGTAGGTAAGAACAACGCAAACCGCCTGCTCCACGTTTAGTATACGTTTTTGTCCAGTTATCATGGCATCCTATAAGCGACCGAGAGATTTTCGAAACGAATTTTCAAACTTTCGCGATTTTTTTGCGGTGGTTGCCTCGAGCCGTGTTTACGAAACACGTGTCTACGCGATGTGCAAGACCTGATAACTCGGATTTCTGAAGAAATTTCAAAAATTTAGCGACCGGTGCTCGAAAAAGTGCTAGAAAATTTTATAAAAACACCGAATGAACGTTGCAAATGGAGCTCATCTGAACGATATTGTGATCGACGAATGATTTTAAGCTAATCTCGAGTTTTCCTATTTTTAAATAAAATTTCGTTCAAAACTTTTTGACCGAGTAGTTTTTGAGTTAAACAACAAACTCTTCCGTCTTATCTGGGTCATCCCCTATGGTATAATAAACTTTAAAAAGGATATTTAATGTTCTGATTTGCCCGTTTTCGGGGAAACCATGTTCTAGTGAAAATTGCACTCGTCGATATAATGGATTTCTTTAATATATCAGATCGCTCAGACTATCCTTTGCTTTTAAAGGCGAATTTTTTCTATGTTTATTATCGAAATACACTCTGTGGTTACGTAACAATTGAGTAAGACCCGATCAGCATCAGTTTACTTATTGAAATTATTCCAGTCGGATAGTATATACATAATCGGGGGTCTTTTACGGGGAATTTCTCTTCTTTCTTCGGTGAAGAAACAGGTTTATTATCTCGTACGTAATCTCCTTGATAATGTGATCGCCGTATTTAAACGGAATTTCTGTAAATTTTCCCGCTTGTCGGTTATAAGTAGAGTGCGGATTTATCGGCACTAAAAATTTTTTTTTCGGCGTTTAAAAAGTCATTTTCGGCATTTTCCGGCATTCATAAAAAAAAGGCTTATATTTCACATACAATTTTTATATGAGCATTGAAAACCGAAGTAAAGATAATAAAACACTACAGTATACGAAATTACGGATTTATGAAATACTATATATATATAGAAAAATATTACACTTAAACATTACAGTACATGAAATTTCGGATTAATTAACTGTATACAATTATTACACTATTACTTAAATAATTTGGCGTTATATGAAATAGTTAAATGTTTTTCAAAATTTAATTCGCCAAATTGGTGACGTTTATCACTTAAAATATTTGTTCAGATGGGAAAAGCTTCTTTCCACATCTGCCGACGTAATTGGCGCGTATTTGTATGCCCTAATTTCAGTAGGACTAAGTGTATTTATTTCTCCTTCCCCTTCAACTAAAAAATTACTTATTTTCTTTAAATCTATATATCCGGTATTTACCACAGCATTCTTCTTATCTGAATCCATCTTTTTAGTAAAATACTTTTTGCAGAAGTCGATTTTGGCATTTTGAGAACAAATTACAAATATTAGGAAATAAAGTAAACAAAAATTAAAATATCTAACGAATGGAAAAAAAAAACAAATCAAATGTTAATTATAAACACAACACATCTTTATTTAGAGAAAATCAAAACAGGTAACAAAACTAGTAACAACATAGAAAACAGAAATGAAAAGTAAAAGTAAACGGTTAAAGTAAAATGGCGATTCACACTATTTATCATATTAGTCACAGACAGAAAATATGACATAGAACGACCTTACGAACTTTTCCACTTCTACACGATTAAAAATCGAAATTAAAAAAAAATCATCAATGGATTTTTTTTTAATATGTAGAAAATGTTTAAAATAGTATTAATCATCATTTTCGGCATTTATTTTGTTTTTCGGCACTTTTCGGCAAAATAAAATTTCGGTTGTAGAATCAGCGAACTCCAATTCGAATTTGTCTGTGATCAGATCTTCTGTAGCGTGCAGCAAAATGATTCGGCAAATGCCGAGAAATCCGCACTCTAGTTATAAATATGTTCATTTATTTTATTCTATTTCGCGGTTTATTAGATTTTTAGTAACGTAGCAGCTAAATTATATCGCGTTTTTTGTTTTTTGTTTTTTATCTGGCAGTCCATCAATAACAACAGCGTCCAGTAGAAAGTATTATTAAATCGTTATCAATTTTTAATTGATACGCAGCTAATAAACAGTTTACAGTTGTTTTCGAACTAATTTAGATTATTAGTAGACGAGTTTTCTATCGCAGTTAGTTCCGGACTCTAGATGACTGTGTACGAGAATGACTGTTAAAACGACATTTAAAAAGTCGAAGATTATAAAATTTTGCCGCGAAATTATAAATTCTATTTATTATAAAGTATCGTTTAAAGTGAACTGTAGATAATTTTCGATGTATTTACGTGAATTATTTTTAAAATCGAAACATTTCGCGTCAATCGGAACATAAAAAAATATCGTTAGCGTTAAAATTTCACGTACCGTATAGTGGGACATCGGGACATCGTGACTGTGAGGGTTAAGTTACGATCTCTATAAGTTCTAAAAAAATTATCGATAAAAAATACACAAAATCTAGTGGATAATATTAATATATGTATTCAGATGTATATGTGAACTCTTGCGTCTTTCAAGAGGACACGAATTTTCCGGGTTTATTACACTTATCTGTTTTTTTTCAATTTCTTGATTTGTATTTACTTGAACGTCGGCCAATATTAAAAACGTTTTTACTGCACGTAGGAGTTACACAAGTACGGCAATAATAATGATGAAAAACGTTTCGAGGAGACATTATCTTAATGAGGAAAACTCCATCGTGCCAAGTTGGTTTGGGTTTTTTTTTCTTAACCCTATTCGAGGGTATTTACAAATTCCACGATTTTCGACGGCGCGCTCTTAGTTAAAGATGAATTGGTACGGACTTCTTTATCGTACCTTATTTATCTCGCACATTACCGATTGTTGTTTCAAAGTATGCGCTTTTATTTTTCGATACAATTAACATTTCAACGGTAAAATATAGCATACCGGATTCTTATAGGTACTTCCATCATCAAGATGTAAGGTGTTTCACACAGCTTAGAATGAAATAAACCACTTTCCGGATGAAAATCTATAGATAAATCAATGTAGTTTTTATTATATATAAAAAAAAAAAATGGACAAAAGTTCATGTATACCTCGTATGGAATATAGCGTGTGGACAAAGTACTTTTTCCTTTTTTAAACTACATTCGATAATTTACAATTATACAAATATAGATTAACGCGCATATAATAAACACGCTCGAATAAGCAACATGCTCGCATGCGTACACAGTAACCCAAATATTAACATGCGCACACTCTAGCATACTACGATATATATATATACAAAAAGATCTCATAACTTATCCCGTCAAGCTTCCGGCTTAACGTTCTGCACGATGTAATATTACTACGAATTACTAATATAAATATATTTTTAATGATATATTTTATAAAAAACTCGTTATCCCTTTTCTCGGCGGAATAAGGGACTCTATGTATTTTTCATCACTTTTCCATCACATATTATGTTATTATAATTTTGTATTTTGGACCTCTATATTTACATGTAAAAAATATATATAATATATATATATTAAATATATCGTTGTAATCTAACGTATTTATAATTTATATATTTACAACTCGTTTTGACATTCGAGTGTTTCCTGCATTGCACTCTCGCATTCATTTACACTCTCATCTGCGCTCACACATTATTGTTTTTCCCTTCATTTGGTGCTAGCACTCTGTGTTAGCGGTATTGCATCATTCTTTTCCTGTAGTTAATTAATTCTGCACACTTTATTGATGATTTTTTTTGGCAACCCGTTAAGTACTCTGGCTAATATATATTTATCTGTCCGGTTTCCATACTTAGTGGTAATTATTTTAAATAAGTTAGCGTATTTCTTAGGTAATACTTTACTATCTTAATATATAATCCTTGGTGTTCGTTTTTAAGATAGTCCACCATTCTGGTCGTTAAATACAAAACTTATCCATCACATTTTCTTAAGATATAGCGTATCGCTAATTGTAGGAATTAGGAATTTTTACTGTAATCGTTCGATATGGATCGTATATGATTTACTTCAAACCGGTGTATATTTTAATAATCTCGAATCGATCAGCTCGGACAGTACTGTTTCGCGTATTTTCAACATAAATCCTACCCTTATTCCGAATTAAATTTACATCTGTCCCAAAATACTTCACTATTTCCGATAATTTTCCATCAGAATACTTATTGCCCCGTTTCACGTAGTGAGCACGATTATTTACATCCTTATTATAGACTTGTACCTTTCAATATTCGTCGTAGTTTTACGAACATTTTATTTTGTTCATTATAAAGTTCGTGCGCTCCGTTTATTAATTTTTATTAAATTTTTCCGTACATGTTGTTTCGTTTTTTCTCTATATTCCTGTTTGACGTTAACACTGCTCTGTCGTCAGCAAGTGCTTATATTTTGTTGTATTTTAACCCGTTCAGTCGCACGTGAATTTTTTACACAGAACATTATAAATCTTATACAGACTGTTTATTATATAACGCTCTGTGCTTTTTAGATAATTCTAGAGGATTTTCAATGTTTCTTTTTTTACATAAATATAATTAGAATTCAGACATTTCACGGTCGACTAGAAAATATGTATAATTTTTTGCACGTACCATACGGTGGACGACTGAGAAAGGTTTAAACGATTTTGCAATCTATTAGGGTATATAATTAGAACGTATCAGTATCATTTAAAATCTATATTCATTATTTCCGATAATTTTCCATCAGAATACTTATTGTCCCGTTTCACGTAGTGAGCACGATTATTTACATCCTTAGTATAGACTTGTACCTTTCAATATTCGTCGTAGTTTTACGAACATTTTGTTTTGTTCATTATAAAGTTCCTGTCGCGCGCTCCGTTTATTGATTTTTATTATAAAAACGAAACATCTACACTTTTAACTATTCCAATATCATCTGACTTTGCGCATATATTCCGCGAGATACATTAAGGGAAGAAGATAGTGTTGACGTAGATGACCGAAATTACGATGGACATCACTAAGCGACACTTTTATAGTACCATAATCACATTGCACTTGATTCGCTCTGACTATACTCGGATCGAAGTCAGTTTGCAGCTTTCATTAAGAACAGCGAAACAAGAATGACTAAGTAAAACGATCGGGTGAAAAATCAAGGAAACGAAGTCTGGATATCACCTGTTATAAAGTCGAAAGACGCGGTAAAGTTTATTAGATAAAGAATTTCCAGTTATTTGAATTCATCGAAGAACTTATCAAAATTTATTAGCGTATTACTTCCATAATGAATGGTGTGACATTATCTATTCTAGTTTTAACCGATGACTTCGTTGTCCGTACTAAAAAGAATTATCGAAGGATTGGATAGTTAGCTATATTTTTAGATTCTAGGTTTAAAGTTTTATCACGTTTCAGATTAAGATTTTCATTATCGCGATTATCTATCGTCGACGTAAACGCAAGAACTTTAATAGAAGCACCGCATCTGTCGACAGGAACGGGAGTTTGCGTTATTTATAAAAGTTTAAAACCTAACATACTCAACAGCTATTCATCGCTATATTACGAAAAGAAGAAAAATATTGCGTAACCTCTTTCTTAGGACATTAGTAATTGGAAAATTTGTCATAACTTCTACTAGTATACCACGTGAAAGGATTGTTTTCAAATTTGGACAGGTGTTATAACTGAGCAAACCGTCTCAGTGCGATAAAGTGAAAAAAAAATCTTTTTTTTTTTTACTAACCGCAAACATTTTTATTACGTGATAAATAAATTTTGCGTGTTTCCAAAAAAAATCCTAATCCACTCGAAATCATAACCTCACGGCGAGAAAATCCCGATATATAAGGAAAGGGCGAATTAGTACTCAGTGCTATGGAAATGTACGTAAAACAGTAACGGCAAGATGTTACGGTGAACCGTAGCGCAATATTTAATTTTAAGGTTTGCCAAACCGCTCATTTCATCCTGTGTATAATGTATACAGATGGGTTTTGTAGGTGGGTGATATTCAAAACCTGGAGTAACATCCGCCGCGCACATTTCGGACAAGCCAAATATTATCACCGTCTGAACTAGATTGGGTTCGCGCAATTGTATTGGATATTAATTATATCGGTTGTTATACAGACTGAGGTTAATTCTATTACTAGCGTTTATCTTTTTTTTACGTGTTTACTGTTTTCCAGTAAAATCTAAGAAAAGTGTTCTAATTTTTCTTTTTTTAAGAAATTTGAATTAACGAATAATTCTTTTTTTGTTCTTGGGAAAATAATTTTCTTATATATATATATATATATATATATATATATATATATATATATATATATATATATATACAATGAATAGTGTTGCCCGCAATTTAGAAAATTATTTTTTCGAGTTATTGTGTATTTGAAATAAAACTTAGGACAACCTGAAGAAATCGTATGGTAAAGACGTAAACATATACAAAAAGGTAGTGTATTCTAGAAGCGACTAACTAACAAGAAAGTTATAAAATATTAATGTAAGAAAAAATACAACAAACGATAAGTAGTAATAAACCATTCTCCGTTTATTGAGAAAAGCTTAATCACCTAACAGTCGTAGATGACATCGTTATAAAAAGTAGGAATCCAGAAGAGTTGAAATCTATGTCGAACGAACTTCAAATTGAGTCTAGAAAAGTAGGATTAAACATATGTAAGCAGAAAACAAAGGTCATGGACTAATAACACGGATGGTATGTCGATAAAGATAAATAGGGAGCATATCGAACGGGTACAGCGGTACATTTATCTAGGATAGGAAATAACTGCAGACAGAGGTGAACGATGGCAGGTGGACATATCCTGCTATTGTACCCATTGAATTCAAAAAGGAAAACAGGCAGACCAAAAATACGGTGGCGATATGGCATTGTGAAAAATGCATGTATCAGTTGGATCCGAGTTGCACAAAACAGGAATCGTTGGAAATGTCTGGGACATGCCTACACTCAATAGTGTTTTTTTTTTTTTAATGGGGTGCCTTTACAGCTTACCCAACGTGATACTGTGGGGACTATCTACATCTTAATCAAGCATGCTGACTTCTCTAAAAACGTCGCTATATGGGGGAACAATTGATATAGGCATAACGTGATAATATTAAACCGTTATTAACATCAGCGACAACACGAAAGGAGATAAAGATATATCGCAAACTATTAAATTGCAATTATTATGTGAAAAATGTATACAACGCATGCCCATAATTTAAGTTCAAATTTAAACATTTAAACTCGCATAAAATCGACGACTAAATTAATGTAAAGAACATTGTAACCAGAGAAAGAAAAAAACCCCGACGAAATAAATTTATTAGAAATAATAAAATTAAATATAAAATTAATTTATTAAATATGATTTTATAACGAAATATCGTTATTAATACTGCATCATAAAATGTTCGTTTATTGAAGATAGCGGTTCTTCAACGAGTGAGATAAAACGGCGGTACCAGCTGGCACGGAACGCTACGAGCAGATTAAATAGAATATGGCGCGATACATCAGTCACAAACACGGTAAAGAAGGAGTCAGTACGTTGTTTGGTTTTTCCAGTATTTACATACGCGTCAGAGACGTGGACGGTTAAAGCAAAGGACAAGCAACGAATCGACAGCTTCGAAATGTGAGTGTGGCGAAGTATGCTACGAATACCCTGGACAGCGAAGCGAACGAACGTTCTACATAAACTGGACGTTATAGGTTGTCTAGTGATATTGCCTTAAGGAAGTTGCGTTTTTTTTCGGTCGAATCATGCGTAGCGAACATTCGATGCTGCGAGAAATAATTGGTGGAAAGATGCAGACTCGTCCGCGCGGCAGGGTAAACATCAGATGGACAGATACAATCAGGAACATTTTAAGGAAATCAGTTACAGACTGCAGATGGATGGCTGCAAATAGGACAGAGTGGCGGAAAGAAATTTAAGAAGCTGTAATTTAATGGTCACGACGCTCCTTCGGGGAATTACGACCACAGAAGAAGAAGATTGATTAATAAAATATTACTAAATTAACAAAGTTAATTTTTTTTTTTTTAAATAATCACAATGTTGGAAGGTACACAGTCATCATGACGGTGCCACACGTCCGCTATCGAACGTCGGCTAATACCACCGCATCCAATTCTGTATGCACGTTATTATTTTTCTTCTTGATTGTCTCATTCCCGACCATCTTACGTACTCTACACAAGAACGTGAGAAGGGCATTATATGTTTTCGGGTGACGCATTAAGTATCCGCGAAATATTTTAATTTTCTGTACTTAACTTACTATTTCTTTACATTTATTTAATCGATTTAATACTTCGCATTTCAATTTATTTTAAGACTTTTAACTATCATAGCTACATTTCGAAGGTCTCTAACTTATTCTCTAATGCGTTCATTTGATGTCTCAACACCGTTACGAAATTACGTACCATTTAAATAATCTTAATTTTAATATCTTTCATCTGCGGCTACTAGCGGCTTTTCCATCAACTTTACACTTTAATGTCATTCCTTACAAATTTGATGATTCGTTTTTCATCCATCTTCACTTCTGTCCATTTTTTTTCTCGTTTGTTTCAGTTTACGTTAACACGTTATTTCACATTTTCCCACACGTAATCTGTTCGTAGTTTCTCCCCCCCCGCATTTATTCCATGTACTAGGCAAAGTGCTCTAACCCTCTCTGTGTCGCAATATATACGACCCAATCGTTTGTGTTCTTTTTTTAAATATTATTTTCCAAATACTTCCTTATTGGTTCTTTTGTTTGTCAGTTTCATATTTAATAACCGTCGGTAGGTAACAGTGGATTGCGAATGATGCTCACGTTTGATCATCGCTTAAGTTTGTAAGACACTGTAAAATATATACATATTTTTTAAATCTAATATATAATACTGCGAGCTGTCAATCAAGGACATTTAGCAGTACGTTTAAGAGAATTGAACATGAGGGGGACAAATATCCAACGATACCTACCCGATGGCCTCGACCCCAGACGAGATCTTGCGCTTTCTGACGTTTTAGTCTCCTTATGTCGCCGGTGGTAACAAACAATCCCCTAGCGAGAGTGTTCGGGTCGCTATCGAGTCTTCTTGCGTGTCTTCTATGACTTCGGTCACATAATCTATACGTAAATCTCGATGCAACGTTAGATTTGTTACATACCAGAGTGCTTTGGTTATCATCCGAAGAATTTTATTTCACGACGTTTGTATTATTTTCAGGTTTGATGGTCTAGCACAACCCCAAAGTTTCACCCCATAGGTCCAGATTAGAATCATGTTAAGCGTTTATTAATGTATACAGGAATTGTTTTTTTTTTTTTTAAATGATAAAATGTATTATTTTTTACAATTTGACTTATTAAAGATTCTTTTGGTTAGGGAAATTTTGCTTTTTACGTCTCGTTTACTTCGGTCATCGAGAGTTATCGATAACGAAATTCATTAACTACTTTCATCAGATTTTCACCGGCGTATCGATATTAAAATTTTGTTAGTTATCATTTGCGCTTTCTCAATATCGTAACTAGCAAGAGCGATAACATTGCGATAACAGCGAATTTACTTTTTATTACTCCGTATTATTAATTAAATAAAATCAATGTCGGATATTTTATATTTATCATAATAGCTATTAATTGTTATTACTCTTTCCAATTGGCGGACACGTAGAACACGATGATTGCTTCTTCCTTTTCCAATCCATCATTTCTTCGTTGCTTCACAGGTGTCTTTTCTTCATTTCGTCTGTTCATCATTTATTATTACCAGCTTTCTTCTTCTCAACCGAATACATTAATTTTACTTCGTGTTTCAATTCGTCATCCTCCGTAATATTACCTAAACTTCTCGGAACCACGCGATTTGCGTTCTAGAGGTTATATCAAAATACTGGATATTATTATTATTATTACTACTGGAATTTAAGTTGCTTCATTATTCTTGCTAAAGTATACGTTCGGGAAATTATATTCTACTTTCTATTTTTCTACATACTAACATTTTATTTCATTATAAACCAAACAAAATATAACACAGTTTAATTACTATTAAGTTTTTCATTGTGCAAAGCTTTTCGACAATTACGCTATCTTCAAGCGTACACAATAAACATTACATATGAATTACCAAAAATATTTATATAACGACAACTTAAAATTTGATATATATATATTTCACTAGCCAGACGTAATTTTATTTTTAGATTTATTTATAATAAATTTTATTTATAAAACAATTTTGAAAAATAATTCTTCATCACTGGGTGTTAGGGCGGTATTCAAAACTCAGTTTATTTAACAAAGTTTTAATATATAACCAGCTGATTAAGCCGATCTGGACATACGGCATCCAGCTTGGGGGCTGTACAAAGCAGAGCAATTATTCAGCGAGCTCAAAACAGCTGTTTGCGGACTATCACAGCGGCTCACTGATACCAACGAAATCGTGACATACATTCGAACATTCCGTGGGTCGACGATGTAATTCGCTGCTTCGCAAAGAAACATACAAACCGACTTCACAAACATCCAAATCCTGAAGCATCAGATTTAATCAATCGGAATTGTGAATTAAGACGCCTTCAACGAACAAAACCACGTGATTTATAATAGTTAGATTTAATACGCCTTTAGCGAATAATATCGCACGACTTATATAGTTCGTACGTATGTAACTGTACATATATATATATAAATATCTAAAGTTATGGGTTCTATTTTATAATTAATACTTATTTATCTCATAGATAAGATTATATTAACAATTACAATAAAAAAAAAAAAAAAAATTAGTGAATAAACTGCGTTGTTTGGTTTATCATTTATAAAATCACTACTCTCCAATATATTCAACATTATATTTCATTTCACACATATACATGTGTGTTATATATATATATATATATATATGTATATGCGTGTCAGATTAAAAGGTTAAAAACAATTGGAATTTTGTTTCTTTTTTGTGTTTTACCCATTAATTCGTTACGATTCGCCTGTTCAACCGTAAGCGATTAATTCATTCGCCATGTTAACGCTACGATTAATTACATCATTACGACGGCGGGCTTGTGTGAAATTTTCCGTGCGAATTTTCATTTTTCCTCTTGTTAAAACCTCGAGAAACTGAACAGCTGTCTATTTTCCGTTCATGCGGATGAAAATTAACGCTCTTACTTTATACGTACGTTTTACTATTTTTCCATTGTAACACGTACACCACACACACACACACATTTACATGTATGGATGTAACGAATCGGTAGTGGACAAACTGATGACATTCAATCAATAACGCCCCTTTTGTACACATTAGCTTCGTTTACAAGTCGTTTCTTCTGCAGTTACTCGTATTCGGCAACAGCGATGTAACACTCTACTAGATCGATGACCAAAATGAATGACGTTCGTTAAAAGTTGAAACAATCCGACCTGAACAAACTAGTTCCCGAATTGCGCGCATTTCGTTAGTTGAAGCAATGAAATAGTCGAAGAGGATAACACTACCTCCCGAAAAGTTTAGCCCCTGGCGAATTATATATAATATATATACATATATATATACATATATATATACATATATATATACATATATATATATATAAATATAATATATATATATATATATGTATATATATATATGTATATATATATGTATATATATATGTATATATATATGTATATATATATGTATATATATATGTATATATATATGTATATATATATATATATATACACCCCTTAAATAAAAGGTGAAGTTTCAACGTGTGAAAAATGATAGAAATCGTTAGTAGGATTGTTATTCGGATCGAAACGACCGACATTGTATTAAACTTTTCATTGGAGCTTTCTCGATTTTTATCGGTAAACTTCCACAATTTGGTATGCGACCTAATATAAACCTCCTGATTACAAAAAACTTAGCCCAGGCATCACAAGAGCAGCGGGAGTGAAGTTATAGAGTGTCGCTGTAGAGCGACATTTCCAACTCTTCGATCAAAAACGTATCAACACTTTTACCACTTTACCCGGGCTGAAATAATATAAATAGACACCTAAAGTGTAAATAAAATTTAATTTAAGAAACAAACTTAAAATTGATAGGAAAATACAAGAAATATACAAATATGCAACGACAAAGAACGTTCGTGGTAAAATTAATACGGCATACCTAAACATCAGCCATTAAAGTAGTGTCGCTTTACAGCGATGTATTCAATGAAAGGATTAATTAATAATGTTACCAAAGTGTACTTCCGAAAATTGATTATCTACAATTCAGGAATATATAACCGTAGATGCAGTATGTCTAGTAGTTGACTAAGTTCGAACATCGGTGTTTCAACTTTGAAAATTATCGGTTAGATTTGGTAATGATACTTATCATATATATTTCTGCGTGCACTGTATTCCAATCCATCGAGGAGCATTTATGAAATTCATACTACGAGATAGATGAAAGGAAACTTTCCAAAAGAGATTGATTCCGAAACATTAAAAGCTTCGACCGGCACATTGTAACGAAATAAATTTTTGAAATACTTTCTCTCGTTAACACGGAGAAAAATAATAATGTGTTTCCGGGAAAAATCGGACGAAAATTTTCGAAAAATTAAATTTAAACGAATAAATTATTGATGAAGTAACATTTTTTATATATCTAATAATCTGTTAGAGCCGATATTTGCTGGAAACATTCGTTCTGTGTAGGAAAAAATTATCGAAGATAAATTAAATACGACGGTAAAAGAGATTTTGCAAATTGTCTCATATTTCGAAAATATAATTCGATTAAATGTTGGATTGAATTCGTCATTCGTGTCAAGAAATAAATCCCCAGCTCAATTATTTCGGGTGAGTTAATGCCCATTATATAGTGCAGATCGAGTGGATACCCTGTTTTAGTCAATACGTTTCAGACTAATTTCGTTTTTTCGACTTTATATTCTATAGATTTTTTTTTCTTCAAAATGTAGCTCCAAGAAAGAATTCCTTTCTGCAATCTTAAACTTAAGTTTAAAGAAGCAGCAATCATGATTATTCAATATGTGCAAAGGTTTAACCCGATGGTTAAGCTCTGTTACGTATATTACTTAGTAACAGCCAAGTCAGTATGTTTGAAGCGTTTAAGTCTTCTTAAGTCACGATCTGTCGGCAAAAGTGCCAAGGCCTCCGGATTTGGATGATGATGAAGTCTTCTGTGGTGTTGGTCAACGTAATTCTGTATTACTTCGTTGATCCATTTGATCTGTAAATCTGTACGGAGTGCATCATTTTTTTGGAACCAGCGAGCATTGGTAATTAGTCGAAGAAACTTATTCCGAGCTGTCTGGATTATTTTACGATTCGATGCTTTAGTTCATCTTCATATTTGTATATTTCCATATAGGACTTACGATGGTGTTATATATTAACAATTTATTCTCCAGCTTCATTTTAGAGTGCTGTCCAACGAGCCGGTACATTTGGCGTATTTATTTTCTTATTTGGATAGCTTTATGATCAATATAGGTTGTCCATGTTAATTTTGTGTCCAGATGCATTTCTAAGTATTTCGCAGAATTTGCAATTGGAACTTGCTGATTGTTTATACGGACCATATAACGGATTGGGTAAAGAGAAAGTGACGGTTGACTTTTCCGATCTTTCGTCCATTCGGTTATACGATCCAATTCTATCGAATGCGGTTTCTTTAGGTGTTCTATAGATACCGAATCCGAGATATTTTACGGAATCATATTGCTAATTAATTCAACTCTGGTGGTCGAGTATACGGTCGTTTATCGAAAATTACACTCGAGGCGTTTCGTTAGGTTGTATACGCTATTTTCTAAGCTACTTTCCAACTCGTTATCTACATGTTAGATGCTATATCAACGTGTTGACGGAAGTTTTTTACCTACCGGTAGTAGGTTTATTGTGAAGACCGTACTGCGACGGGTGATCGACTACAGAGTACTCCAGTTTTTATTACAGTTATTGCGACCTCGTAGCGCGGTGAACGCTAGAAAGAATGTTTCCGACATATATGATATGTTATAGTAGATGGCGGATATAAATATTAACGCGGAATCTAGAGGAAATGAAATTTTGCGTTAAATTCCGAGATAAATTTTACTACATCTCGATATTAACGGTGTAAAGTACAGAGACTGTTTTTAGGCTAATAATTTTATAGAATTGAAACCTAACAGCGTTACCGAGTAGCCTGGAGAATTTTATGAAATACCCGTAATAATAAGACTCGCTTAGACGAGAGAGTTTGTTAAATTCTAGCTCGCGTATTTTAACCGCGTTTCGATTTATATCTTCGTTACATAATCGTATCCTCCGCCGTTAGCCGGAAAAGCGACTGCAATGTTCTATGTGTAATGTAAATTTCGTAATGTTCTGCCCGACTATGTTACGTATGTTTAACGAACCGCTTAATTACGAAATTTCGTTCATCGTTAAATTGTATTCTCGTTTTAAATTGTTCCTTCCGAGCAAACCCAGTTTAAAACTAGTTAAAGAAAAAACAAAATTAATAATAAAAAAAACGGATGCGAGAAAAAACTCGAATAAAGGCGGTAGATGGACAAAAAATAAAAAGAGAAGACGGATATAACGCTGGCGAAATTAATACTTTGGAATCAACCGCGGGTATTTTTTAAAACATAATAGATTCTCGATTATTCGTAGTCAACCACGTGTAATCCGGAACATTTTCAATAGGTCAAAAAAAATCATAATATGTACACACGCATACATACGTATGCATACATATTACGTAATTTATAAAGTAAAGAAGTATTTAAAAGTTAACCCTCTTGAATTGATAAAAACACATTTTTCCTTTTATCAGTTATCGTAAAATAAAACAAAATCACGAAGAACGAAATAACGAAACAAGTAAGTATAATAAATTTTTTCGAATTCGCAATTTACTAAACACAAACCGTCCCCCTCCCAAAAAAGGAAATCGATATTCGTGGTGGAAAAAAGAATTCGAGAGAAAATGCGATGCACGCCGAGAACGTATTTGTAAAAGTCAATCATCGGAAAGTGTATCGAAGATTTTAATGGATTAGTTTATTTCTCTTTTATGTTATGTTTTTATGGTTTAATTTTTTATTATTTTTTTTTTTTGGGGAATGTAAACATAAAATTGTGACGTTTTTGTGTCAAATTTGCTTAAAAAAATGATTTGGTCTTACAGATATTTTTTTACTTGTTAGGAAATATATTTATACTAAATACGCGTTTATCAATTCTTTATCTGAATCGCGCGGTTAAATAAATAACTAAAAAAAAATAAAAATCTGAAGTGGTGCACAAAGTGCGAATCGGTGTGTGATAAAAATAGGCACTAATAGAGGAAGGGTTAAGGATTACGTGTTATATCCGCTAAATTCTTCACTCAGTGTTCATCTGTCACTAATCCACGCCATTAGGTCTATTGTATGATTGCAGGCGACTAAAAACCTATGCATACGAATTATAAGTCTTCTGTTGTTTATGAAACTGACAATGATTAGGAAATTTAAGACCAGCAACTAATCTACACTCCATATAACCCTCAAACATCAATCCAACCGTGAAAGCTCATCAACATTGCGGTCCTACCTGCCTGGCATATTCGCTCTTTTTAATTGCTTCCTTGCTTATTGAACAAAAAACTAAAATTTTCTTTTCATTCGGATAACGTTTGCTTTCGTGCAAGTTCAGTTATCGGTGAGATATATTCCGTCAGTTCAAATCCGATCTCAATCCGGGAATTATCCAATAATCGTAATGATTAAAAATAAACGACGCTTCTTCGAATAAGAGATACACATTTTCAAATTTAGTAGCGCCAGCCGGAATCAATATCCTCGTTATATGTTTCGAACGTTATTTGTCTCGCTGATAAATCAGACACAACGAGTTAGGCGAAATAGCTGTACGTCCGAACTGCTTTATTTTATAACTACAACAGTCGTACGTTATAATAAAACGTCCGGACTCAAAAAATTATTATATATTTATTTATTTATATTTATTTTTTAATTATAATCGCTGCGATCTAAGCGGCATGTTAAAAGTATTCCCTTTATAGTTTGATAAATTTCCACGAGGCAATAAGTTGGTTAACATTTTCACAAAGCCTACAAAAGAAATCAGTTAGAGATTGCGCGGCAGGTTACAGTTTTTCCGAGTAAACATTTACTATCGCTCCTATTGTTTTTATTTTATTTTTCGATTCGTATGCAAACTTCTTATTTTTTTTTTAAAGTATATATATACATATACATATACATATATATATATATATATATATGTATATATGTGTTATATAACAAACGTAAGAAAATCACATTCGAAAAGTGGGAACAAGTTGGAAAACTCAGTTTTTCAATTTCGGCTGGTGAAAAACTTGAATAAATGTAAACGTTTTTTGTTTTTTCTTTTCCAAAAGAGTTTATTCCGAAGTTTATATTATTATTTTCTTTCTTCCCACAGCTTGGAGTTCGGTATCCAACAATTGCAACCAGGTGAACTTTAAAACAAAAATTCGTAAAAGTTTTGAACAGTCGCGTGTTTCTCACACATTTACGGTG
This sequence comes from Coronaproctus castanopsis, assembly GCA_032883995.1. NCBI lineage: Eukaryota > Metazoa > Arthropoda > Insecta > Hemiptera > Monophlebidae > Coronaproctus > Coronaproctus castanopsis. The sequence continues at coordinate 246,875,720 of CM065052.1, forward strand.
CACACATACACCATATATATATATAATATAATCAATTGAAAAGAGACAACATTCTAACGCGTTTAATAGTGGTTTTGGAAAAGGACGGAGAAGATAGATTTTTTTAATAACTATTTTTTTCCTATTAAATCTAGCCCTTGTGGATTACTATCGATACACAATAACCATGCTTTCCACTGAACAGTCACCTAAACAAGAAATATAGATTTTTTCCCTTACACCCAATTACCTTTGGTCATTATCAGTGAGTCGTGTCACTCCATGCAGGGGCTTGGCGATCATGATTTGTGACACGGCTGACCAGCCTACGCCAACAAATGTCGCGTGCGACATTTACACATTCATGGAAAGTACGGCCAGTTGTCTTGCAAATTGCGTCTGACCATCGAAGAGGTGAACGACCTCACCAGCCACTTACACCTTGAACGAACAGCGCCGCCATTAACTACGTCACTAAAAATCCTATTATTCTGCTGAGAACGATCCATTTTAATCAAGTTGTCAACGTCGTTCCAAATGGAAGTACTGGTTCTCCTATTCCTACTATAGAGTCAAAATATTTAAACCGGTTTAACGCGGGGCAGTTACTCTTCGGGCGGTTGATGATCATAATTTTATTTTTGTCCTCGTTGACGAGTAGGCCATATTCCGCGATAATTTTTTTTCAATCCATTTAAAATATATGATATTTCGCTCGCATTTTTTGTCACTAACGTTATTGACACTTCTCTAATTGAAATATCTCCGTCACAGTTTAATGAACCATTATTTGTAAAAGGCTACTTATTTACATAAATTATAATTTTAAAAATAATGTTTACACAGGCGCCGTCCGGTTAAATTTTTGGTTTCCCGTGTTCTCAATTAAATCAAGTGTTTTCTACGTTTCTCATTCCTTTGTCAGCCCTATTTTAACTAAATTTTGTAATTATCACGCGCTTTATCTGTTTTACTTTGTCTCACTTACTCGCACAAACACCTCACCTTCGCATATAGTTAATGTATGATTTTTTTGTTCCTTTATACGCGGATTCTTTAATACGCTACCATACCGGCTTAGTCGGGACCGTGATGCAATTTAAAAATAAATAATTGAATAAAATTAAGTACTCGCGTTTTTATAGACGATGTACTTCAGTCGAATCAGCTGAAAATGTGATTTCTGTTCAATATTCATAAAATTACTTTTATTACTGCTGTCAATTTTGATCACCACTCGATTTATCGCTTGTTTTTAAATCGTTTTTCCCATTAAATAATCCTCTCAGCCTTTTTTCTACGAAGTTTCCATCTTTGGATGTTCCGTTTTTCGAATAACACTTTTAGGATGTCTTTTTATCTAGTTCAATATTCGTTAGTTGAATAAGTATTCATTCGGAATCACTCTATTGAATTGAAAAGATTAGTTTGCGCTGTAGTCTTTTGATTAGACCTAACTTATATACATCGATGTTTGAGAACTCACCGTTAATGTTCAAAGACTTAAATTACGGAACACCGAACGGACATTTTATGACGAACGGATATTTTATGATCGTATTCTGTCGAAACAACTGCTCATTAATTCGGTAGAGAAACTGATCGATGAACTGAACCGAACTTCCTCGAATAAATTAAAAATTCATCGATCTGATCTCTAGTAGTTGTCAGCGGAGATATTCGCAATCGCGGTTCTACTTTATACCGTATTCGAAAGATAACGTAATGTGCTGCAGAATAATTCTGAATCTTCCAGTCTATGTAAAGATCGAACACATTCACAAGACATTGAAGTTACCCCATAACACGATGTTATCAAACAAAAAACATTTTTTTTTTGATAGTTGTACCTGCAGTCACTTTTATAAACGACATACGGAATTACACTTGTGCAAGTTTGCAACTAAAATATAAACGCTACAAGCTCATACGATATACAGCCGGAATTTTGTCCAAAATTTATTTGTTGTGTATAATACAAATAAAAAAATATTATTTATCCTATTAACATAAATATTTATAAGTTTTTTATATATATAGGTGTAGCTTTATGATATGCAGGTTTTGTTTGTGGGTTTTTTCTGAATTTTTATTTCAGTTAAGCAACTGAGCATACTTTTTAAACTAGTATATATACGTGGTATAAGAATTTTATTCGTTACGCGTTATTATTAATTTCGTTATTTTTCTAAGATGTATTTTTTTTTTTTTTTTTATCTTTCTATGTCAGATACGTGTAGCTCGTGATATAGAGATGATGATTATGCCTGATAGGCGGAATAAGTTCGAGCGCGGGGTGGAATTTTCTAAAATGGTTATTTACCGGAATATTACTAACAAAATAATAGTCCCGGAAGAAGAGTGCCCAGGATGATTTCGAAATAACTCAGGACAGCTGACGACTACTTAAATAATCCCTCCTTTCTTGTCTGTTGATTAAATATTTTCTTTTTTCCGGACGAGTCTTTTTATCTTCTCCCGCAAGGAAAAAAAAAGGACGGAGACCTCGTTAATGGAATACTTATATTTATTAAGTCGATTCTTCATTATTCTTTGGAAATAAAAAGATTTTTCATTTTTTTCTTTTTGGTACACACATACACATAGACACGTATATAGGTGCATTATTCAAAGGATGTAATTTCCACTAAGCCCTCCTCGGGACTTGGCAAAGATAATAAACCAATTATCATCCTTTTTACATCGACCAACCGTTACTATCGAAACAGATCGACATTATTATATGTTGACGAAATAAGAAGAACGAAGAGAAAGAGTAAGGATTCGACGATAATTCTTAAGGGAGGAAAAAATAAATAAATAAATTAAGGAATCGTCAAGACAACGGCAAACTGGAAGACTTAATTCGTGATAATTAGTTCGTTGGAATCAGTGTACTTGATCAAAAGTCATCTTTGTTGACGTTTTTTAATTAGATGTTTTTTATATATATATATATATATATATATATATATATATATATATACATATATATATATATGTGTGTGTATAAATTTTATACTAGGCGGTACAAACTGAATTAAATACACAATCAAATAAAGTAGGACTAAGAATAAACTTACATAAGACCAAAGTAATGACAAATACGTAGGAAAATGTCCGAATAGAAATAAATAATGCAGTAATAGAAATGGTTACCGTGTACGTGTACCTCGGACGAAAAATTACAACTGATAAGAAAAAGATGATGCAGACAGAAGTTCACCGCAGATTATCGTTGGCATGGCTAGCTTTCGGGAAATTCAGAAACAACGAAATACCAATGTGTTTGAAGCGTAAATTATATAATCAGTATGCGGTGTTTATATATGTCTCATAAACATGGACCTTCGAAAAAACAAACATTAGAAAGATTATTAAATGAAGCGAAATACCTGGATACGGAAGAAGACCGGACTTCATAATGTGGTGGAGCAGATGGCCAAGCTGATGTGGAACTGGGCAGGGCACATAGCTAGAGGGCAGGATAATAGATGGATGAAACGAATGCTGGAATGGTGGCCAATTCGTAAAAGAAGAAACATTAGCAGACCACTAACTCGTTGATACGACGATATAATTCAAGTAGCGGGAAAGAACTGCATCCAGAAAGCTCAGAACCGAAATGAGTGGAAAAGATTGGTGAGAACCTACGTCCAGCAGTGGACCGAATATAGGATTAAAAGAAAAAAAAGCGTATAAAACCTTTACAGTATTCGTTTCTAAAGTATTATTATTAGTGTAGTTGAAATAAGAAAAAATCCAGCTAATCGTATTTAGCAGAAGAAAAATTTATTGCGGACTGATTTGTTTTAGGAAAAATTTGACGATACGGATAAAACAAAATGATAAATTAAATCTTATTTAATTAGAAAACGTTGGAATTTAAATATTTCATTTTTCGGTACTACTCATAAACCGGTTATAGAATTGAAGAAAAATTTTAATTCAGCTGATACTTGCGCAAAAATAAATGAATCGTATGAATAAATATTAGCACAAAGTCAACATACTGTTGAAAATAAAAATGTCGTCAAGAAAAAGAAATCGTTTTGACGGTGAAAAAGAATTTTTAGTTATCCTGTAAAAAGAAAAATAAGTGACAAAATTAAGAATTCAACATTTTATATCGTCACTCGTATTTACGTAAAAAGTAGTTTCATTTTGATGAATTGCCACAGATTAATGTGTTTGCAAGAATATATATATATATATATATATATATATATATATATATATATATATATACATACTATGCCTTCTGTAGTAAGTGGTCACTTGACCGCCATAAGTCCACCGACCGTGGAAACTAAACGACAACCACCTGAGTTCAGTATTGGAAATTACAAACTATCGCTGATAGGCAAACGGAGAAAGGTACACCTGCGGAAGGTGTTTTTCCCCCTTTATATGTCATTAAGCTTTTTAACGCATTAAAAATCGCAGACCATCAGCAACTTACTCGTGACACATGTACCTCTATCGGATTGATAATCATCAATCTGGAGCGAGTACAACTGGCGCCTTAAAATCGATTATTTCCGGCTAAGGGAGTAAACCCTGGCAGAAAATTCCAAATACAGGTAATGCGACACATCGGGTGATAAATATCGTTGCATCTTCTAAAATGCCATATTACATTTCAAGAAAATAAGAATATACCTGGGGTCGTTCTCTCATGTGAAAAACATGCTCGAGCTACGTATGCAAGGACCACATGGGCTAAAGGAAAACTAATCTAACAACAACAGCAACAACAACAAAAACAAAAAAAACTGTTAAAACAAGGGAAAATATATAAAACCAAAAAACAAGATTAGCCATAATTAATACTGGAAAGCTGACATACAGAAATCGCGAACTAATACAAGTGCTCTCTAGAAGAAACATTGACATAGGATGTGTCCAAGAAACGATATAGAAATGCTTAAAGAACAAAAATGTTGATGATGTCTACAAACTTTTTTTTGCAACGGCACGACTTCAATTCGAGACAATATAAAATAAATATTAGTATTAAGCGAAGCAATATCAAGAAGGTATTGCAATTGCATTCTCCTCTTAAAATAAGTGTAAATGGCCCAGCGTTTCATATAGATACGCAATTATCAAGGAAAACTTATTAATAGAAATAAATTAATCAGCTAATATCGATTTTTTAAATAAAAGCTTATAACAATGTGTTTGATCAGCTAAGGAAGACGTAAATGTAAATTTTTATAAAAGACATAATAGAAATATAGTACTTATTAATCGATAAAGGCGATGTTGACAAATCAGCTCTCATCATTAATGATTGAATACAGGATGTAATGGTACATCGGGAAAGGTTATTTAACCCCACCATTTGCTTATTTCGGACAAATAACATTTCCCAAAATTATGTATCGTACTTTATGGTGTGTTTTGATGAAGCACCAATTTCCATTATCGAGGTTTCTATTCATAGGGACAGTTGGATTTAGGCTGCTATATAAAAAACTGCTTGAAGAAAAATTCTTCGGGATAAACTTGAAATCGATTTTGCAGATTCAGTATCACTTAGGATCTGCCCAAAATTTTTCATTTTGGGCATGTTGAAAAGTTTCACAAGGTAGAATAATATGCACATTCACAAGCAGAACAAAGAACAATTTCGCACAAATTACTTGTAAGGTTTCTAATATGTGCAAATTCAAGAACATTAATACGAATCTCGGAAGTGTCGACCATGTTATTCTCAATGAAAATTAAGTCGGTTGAGTATATATGGTGTAAAATTGACTTTGGATGTTAAACATACTTAAATTTCAGCCACTTCTACGACTGTCAGCTTCTTTTCTCAAGTCTATCCTGGACAGTAATGCTGACATGTGTATTATTGCAGAGCCACGTGTTCTTTACCGGTACTTATCTATTTCTATAATGGAGATAGTCTTTAGTATTAAAATAATATTCAACAAAAATTACTTAATGAAAATAATATAATAATTATTAAGCAATATATGTTTATGATTTGCTATTTGTCACTTAAACCTAAATTATCTATCCCTTCATTAAAACCAATTACTCACTTCCTCTTCGTTTTAATTGACGGTTTTAATATATTCATGAAGGTTAAGCAGGTTTCTGTATAAAATTCAGTTTAGTTCGCTGAATTCGTGCCTAGCTATAATTTGGTGAATCATTATTAACTTACCTATCATAAAAATATTTGCTACATCTCACACTTTCCTTCGTCTTTATAAATTATCTTGAAAGGTGGTATCTATTCTAAGAAATTTTGTAAGTAATACTAATAAAAAACACATTGCAATTTGAGAAATCTTTTTTGTATTTTCAATACTTACCCTGTGTTACAAATTGAGGTTATTATACCAAGGGTTGATTGGTGAAATCGTTCAGTTAAAGTAAAAAAAGAAATAAATATAAAAATGTAGTTAATTCATTTATTTCTTATTCGATTCTAAAAACTTTCACTTTTGATTACGAAAAATTAATTAACATATCGAAATTAAATATGGAAGGGAATTTGGGCAGGATAGCACAATATGGGACCACAGACTCTTATTATTTCAGATATTAAAGCGGATAATTCAACTATTAGCAGTGATACTGCGTCGTCATACAAATTTAAAGTGAAAATGTTACTGCCACTTCAACGCTTGGTTCTGTAGCTTCTTCAAGAAATTATGATGACTCGTCAACTCTTATTAATAATCTAATTAATAAAAAAACTGCTTACTCTGGCAACATAAATAATAAGGTTGATAAATACATTAGTACCAATTTATCTGGTATTTTTTAAAACTATTTTTAATAAATATTTTCAGATTGTTGGAAATTGCAAATATTAAGCTTTTATTTAGAGTTAGCAAAGATCCAATTTTGCTGAATACCGTCCAATCTCGTTATTAAACTTTGTTGGATTTTGAGAAGGTTATCAATGGGTATATGTAGAATAAACCTGAAAACAAGGGTGTTTTTCATCAGAATCAGTTTAGGTATTGGAGAGGACTCTCTACTGAGAATAGGCAGTCACTGAAATGGGGCTCATCTGCGGCTGTCATTTCCTTTCATATCAAGGGTGCTTTACACAGGCAAGTGGTCATCTATTATCGATATTTCAAGTATTTGTATAATTAATCTTTTTATTTTTAATGATGCTATTAGTTATTTCTCAAACAGCTGCGCTTCCTTGGCAATTAGTAGTTTTGTTGGTAGCAGAAGGACGAAGCGTGGTGTATCCAAAGTTCTGTCCTTGGGCCGCCAACATTTTAGAATATTTCTTATTTTTGTGTTCATCACTATATTTCATTTCTTAGGGGTGGGTTGGTCGCTTATGTTGATTATCTCTGTCCCATTAGTAAGGTTGATGGACACTTTTCTTTTATTGTTTGTCAGTGTTTAGTAAAAAATATTAATCTGTTATTCGCTGCTCCCAAATACAATTTTATTGTGTTCAGCGGTCACAGAATTTTACATATTGTTAAAAATTTAAGTTAATTTAGAATCAGCCAATAAATCACACTAATAACCTTAACTACTTAGGCCTGAAACATGTTCGCAGACTGTCTTTTATTCCGCATATAGAGTATATTGACGGAAAATGTAATTCCTCTTACCTAATAAGCCTGTAATTATTATTCAACACGTTTCGTTGAAAGCAACATTTATTTTCTTCGTATGTGCCGAACCACTCCAAACTAGACACGCATATTTCGCATTTTGCGTTTATTAATTTCTGAATGACATTATTCGCATCGTTTATTAATTTCTGAATTAAATTATTTCTCCGTCATTATATTCATTTTTGTTGCTTCACGGTATCTTGTACATCTTAATGCTTTGTCTGACGTGCAACTCCCAAATACTTAGGGTTGTCAGTGTGGTTAAGCTTTAGTTCCGTTTGATGTGCGGTTGACGTTTAGCCTTACGCTACAAACTGATGATGATGATGATGAAGATTTATGAATTATACGTTAAAAATCGCGACTAATTATCATAACTGTAACAAACAACAATTTACGCTCTGAGTTACGATATAAATTTAAGGCGATAAAACCATTTACAACCCTGTTTATGTGTCACATGACAGATTTCAACAAGATCGCCAGAGTCGAATCTATTGTATAAGTTCCATCAAGAAAATCCTTTTCAGTAGTAATATTATCCGCTATGTATGATGTATTTTTTCAAAACATTTCGTAATGCGTTCAAACTCGATGGATTTGTGTTACCATCTACAGACTGTTTGAAATCAATTTCTACCGAAAGTTTCATAAACGAATAACGTTCGTAATTTATTAAATAGAGTTACTAATATATTAAGTGCGATATAACAGGTTAGTGGGATAGTTACTATATTGCAACGTCCCTAAACAAATGCGATATACACTTGAAAAAGAAAATAGAACAGAAGAAAGAAAATTAATTCACGTATAAATATGTAAATGTAAAAATAATATTACAACCAGTCCTTCCACTGTAAGGAGTATAAAACAATATATATATATATATATATATATATATATATATATATATATATATATATATATATATATATATACTTATATATACTACGGGACAAATTATCTTCTCGATGAAAGGTATTTCATATTTTCCCCTTTGGTTATTATTAATACAGCGTTAACGATGAGCTCCTTAGACAGGCCATAAAAGAAGGTATATTTTGAAATTTGTTGTTGCAGAGAAAATAAATGTAAGAAAACGATCTCCCGGTAAGAGACGGAATTCGCAGTTGGAGGGATTTGAATATTCATACTATAGTGATGAATTTTTATATACTGTTAACTCCAGTACTCGAAATCTTGGAATCATTTTTCGCATGTAACTTAAAGCAGTACTTTGCTGTTTTCTTCATGAAGAATGCGAAGCCACCTCCTCTTCGAGTCTACCGTCTTAGACGATGGCATTTCGTTCTTAACTCTACCAGCGCTGTTATTGCGATTACCGTTCAATTGTCTCTTCCACTAGCGTATGGTACATTTGTCGTATTACTAATAACTACAATTACTCCCACCTGTCGCGACATTTTTACAGAAGAAAATCTGAAGCAGCCGTCTTCTTCTACCAGATAAGATGTGACGACGTTTCGTTACCCTCCATCGTCCGGAGGGTTTCGTTAATTTTGTATTTTCTTTTTTCATTATCATAAAGCGACGAATGTATAAATGTATTTTAACTAGAAATGGCCTTACAACAATTACCAAATCTATAGGAATAGATAATATACCAGCAGAGAATTATTGAAAGCAAGCGGCTAAAAAGTAAAGAACATATTATTTAACATGATAGAAAATATAATGAAGATAGCCTGGAGAACACTGCCAACCAGTTATAGTCCCTATACCAAAAACAAGAGATGCAAATTATTGCAAAGATTATAGGACGATTACATTAATACGGCACGTGTCTAAATTATTACTTAAGATAATTAAAAAGCGTTTAGAGCATCAAACTGGATGAGAATCAATATGGTTTCAGGAATATCAACACGCGATGCAATTACTCTACTACGTATAGTGAACGCATGATAAACTGTGGCAGAAATTTTTATGCGGCTTTAAAAAGCTTTCGACAGAGTACCTTGGAGCGATCTTTTTCCGTTGTTAAATCGAATAGGATGGCCAAAAACATTAATTACATTAATCTATAACTTATACAGCAGACAGAAAGTGACTGTCAAATTCAATAACATCGAGTCGGAAAAAACAATTATAAGTAAAGGGGTAAGGCAGAGATGTTTTTACTATCTCCTGACCTATTTAATGCGTTTGCGGAAATGATTATAAATGAAACGTTCAGTAAATTTAAAGAAGGAATTAAAATCGGAGGCAGATGATTGCAGGTGATTAAATTCGCCGATGACCAAGTTTTACTTGCGGATAATCCCAAAATACTTTCAGCAATGATTAAGAAATTAAATGAAAAAATACGGAATGGAGATTAACATCAAAAAGACAAAAGTTATGACAATTGACAAGATTTGTCCCCAAAAATAAGGATAAAACGAAATAATAGAACAAGTAAAAACATATATAGATATTTAGACACCATGACGCATAATATGGTTTGCACTAAAGATATTAATCATCGTATTATAGCAATGGGAAAAAAGGCTTTTAACGATAAATATAAAACACAGAAAACAATCACCGTCAATATACGCAAAAAATTCGTAAAAACTTTTGTACAGTGGCACTATATGGTACGGAAACACGGTGAAGCAACGTGACCGACAAATTGGAAGCTTTTAGAAAATTAGCTAGGTAGACAAAATAAAGAATACAATTGTACTGGAAAGAATAAATGAAAAACAGTAGCATGTGTACACAGTATAAGAGACGACTTACTAAGTGGCTATGCATTACGTTAAAATCAAAATATACCGAAACATGTTATCGAAGGAAAGATAATGGGGAAAAAGCCACGTGGAAGATCACAAACAACACTTACTGATACATTTCTAAAGGAAAGTGGAATATATCCGGAATTAAAGAAGAAAACTCGCGACAGGCTAGAATGAAAGCGGTTGATACATGGTGCGAACCACAGCCTACGGGCTGATACACATATTTATTATTTTTTAAATCACCTATTGAATTTGTGATGGTTTTTTGTCTGATTTTTCCATCGATACTATTTTCATCTTGTATATTTATTATTTACCAGTTTGTATTATTAGAATTTTTACTTTCATAAATGGAGAGGGCATTTGTTCCGGTACATTTATTAAATATTTTTCAAGTCTGTTTAATGATAGATTTACTAAACAGACTTGAAATGGAAAGCAGAAAACTGGGACTTTTAATTAATAAAAATAAGACAAAAATTATGATAATAGACAAAAATAACAATTCCCAGAAGCTGAACACTATACAGAATATAGAAATAATAGATTCATATACATATCTTGGATCAAGAATAAACAGTCATGGCGGAAGTAGAGAAGTTATTAAACGTAGAGTGGTGCTAGCAAAATCTGCAATGACGAGATTAAATAAAATTTGGAAAGATCATTCCATTACTCGCTTAACAAAAATAAGGCTAGTAAATACTTTAGTATTTGCCATATTTACATATGGAGCTGAAACATGGACATTACATAAGCAAGATAAACAAAAAATTGACGCATTTGAGATGTGGATATGGCGTAGAATGCTTAAAATCCCATGGAGAGCAAAGAAGACAAATTCTTCCATTCTAGAAGATCTAAAGGTGGAACAGCGCCTTTATACTTCATGCCAACAAAAAATCTTGAAATATTATGGACATATAATGCGAAAAATCGAGAACTGCCTAGTAAAAAGCATAGTAATTGGACAGATCGAAGGCAAAAGAAGTAAAGGAAGACCTCCGACTCGATGGATAGATACGGTCACGACCCTTACTGGATTAACAAGGGTTCAAGCTATATTGGAAAGCCGAAATAGGGTCAAGTGCAGAAAAATTATATCAGATGCATTAAAATAGAGGTCACGTTACTCAGTCAATGAGTTATCGATTATGAATGAATGAATGATAACTTTTTTAATATAATGCCAAATATACGCGTTTTACATTTACTGATGATGATAATGATGATATTTTAATAAATTGTATTTTAATCAAATATGTTTTAACTTAATAGATTTTAACAAAATATATTTTAATAAATTATATTTTAACAAAATATATTTTAACGAATATATTTTACCCCCAAATATATTTTAAAGAATTGCGTTTTAACGAAATGTATTTTAAAAAAAAGTATATTTTGAAAAATATATTTCAACGAGATATATTTTAATAAAATATATATTTTAATAAAATATATTCTAACGAAATATCTTTTATTAAAAAAAAAAATTCGTTCAACAAAACGGATCTTTTTAAGAATAAATCGAAGAAAATCGGAATATAATTGCGGAACTGGTAAATCTAGTCTGTATGATGAAATTTTCAATATTGACGAACGTTTTCGAAATGGCATAATAATTGTCCGGATCCGTTATGAAAGTGACGACGAATAAATAAGAAATTATTTCTTCTATACGAATTCCGGTCGTTATATTTTCCCCTATGTGAGAGACGTGATGTCATTTACATTAGGGAACAATTTACTGTCTCCACTCCAAACTATTCGTTCAAAACGTTCCATAAATATATAAATAAATATATGTTTATAAATGTATACATATATATACATAATTACATGCATTTATTTTATATACCTGTATATATTTTTACGTTGTTATTGCCAGGCACGAATTTTTCTGGCAATTCCTCGGTATTATGCGAGAAAAATTCAACGCTGGTAACGATACTGCATCCCCGTCCGCAGACGCTAGTAAGGGGACGAGTACTAGTTAAATATTTGTCACGTATGAAATATCTCTACGAGACGAACTGATTTGCCAGCTAAAATATTTTCAACCGGATGCGGTCGACTACTGCAACTGTATTACCGAATTTACGGGAGTCGCTCTATTATAGAGGCGTGCTCGCCATTTTAAAAAGACGAATGCGAGAGCGATGATTGCTATAAAATATTACGACGACCGCAAAGTCGGTAATGGCGAAATAAAGATGGCGTCTACAGTTCGCGTACTGGAAAAAAAAGCGACGGCAGGAGGAAGGTGTTGACGAAGATAAAAAAAAAAAAATTATCCAAAGGATATGTAGAGAAGTTGTGAAATATTTTACTCGGATATGAAGTAATAATATATAAGGCGCGAATATCGGAATTTTATATAGGACTTGTTTCGAATTTATGCTTTCCAATTAAAGTTGTTTTTTAAACGTAATCACAACTTGCCTAGAGGTTACGTAGCAATTGGCATGAAATGTGACGTAATACCGCACTAGTGCACCCCAATGAATCCGGGTAGAAATGAGGATAAATCAAATATCCCGGTTCGTTTCCATCGACGTGTACCGATAAATTGACGGCTATTTAAATGAGTCTTCAAGAGCCTTTTATAACGGCGCTTTGGTCTTTAACGTAAGGGATGAGAAGGTCACGATGCATATAGTTCGAAACGTACTAAAGAGGCGTAACGATGACTTTATTATCTTATTCATAAGACTGTTTTTTGCGTAGCCTCGTAGCATCGTGTAAATTATTTTATAAATTAATAGCTTATTTTCGAGAGAATGACTGGAGTGTCTGCCAAGATACCTTCAATTTTATATACGAAGCTGCCCAGCATGTCCGCTTCATGTGAATTTACTGTCGAGATGCATCGAACGTAAAGCGTGTACGACGATATTTTCCTAGTACCGATTCTCTCATTGTTGACTAAAACGTTACCGTAGATTATTGAAGGCATTCTTCGTCGTATAAATTCTCGTGCTTATTTCTTTATAATCTCGACCATCGTTCTGAATTCATTCACGTGTGAATTTAATCACTTTTATTTTACCTACATATCGATTTTAATCCGACTTGTTTACTCGGTTGATCTGCATTCCTGTTTCTGCGTCGTCCGAGTAATTGATTTCAATCATTCGATTGCCATTGATAATCCCAGTTTTATTCGTCATTTCTTTACCATACACACTGAGTAGTCTTGAGGGCAGCCTCGTCTGACTCTTTTCTTTATATTACATTTGTTCTTTAAGTACTCCGTTCCAATCTTTAAATTAAGGTTTTGATTCCGGTAAAGGTTCGCGATTAAGTCTCTATCGTCGGTATTGTCTGTAATATTTTTATCATCATCTCGTGTTTAACGACCTTCGCGCGTGGCTAGATTCAGAAGAGCTGTCGCATAGTTCCTTTTGTTTTCTTACTACAAGGCTATACTAAGTATTAGTTGGATTTTCATCTAATTTCCTTTTAATTTCGACATTTAATAAAGCAACTTGCAATTATTCTGCATTCCGAGCATTTTCATTCCCTGCGGTTGTATGAGACGTGTGCCGATTTTTACTAAGTACCCGCAGGTAGTGAGAAACGGGGAACTGTGTAGTCCAACGATGGAGTTTTATTTTAGTAATGAGTTTTTTATATTTCCAACTTGGAGAATTTACGGCCGAATTAAAGTGAAGTGTTTGAACAAATTTAAGTTTTAATTTTGTATCGTCGGACATTATTTATGAATCCTTGTTCCATCACAGTCTGCAGATTTAACTTTAAAATACGTTCGACAATTACTAATAAAATTGGATGAAATAACTAATGTTTCTAATTTCGTAAGTTTATTATCGCGGGTTTTTAGCGTCATAGCGTGGAAATAATTAACTGACCGCGCTATTTTTGATAAAATTAATATAATTTATCGCGTTTTAACATCGGTTAAGATTAGAATATGTTGGTAGATTGTTATTCTGAGATATTACGATGCCGTTGTTGTTGCGGATAAGTATTTGCAACAGGCTTTTCATTTGAGAAATACTCCTACTAAAATAAGGGAATAATTACAGTTGATTTTGGTGTCAAAATAAATTTCACGGCAGTAATTGTTGCGACATTTATTTCGCGGTAAAATAAAAGATTTTCTACCATTTTCCTACGACATCCTTATGGATTATGTAATCTTTCCACGATGTTCGTAACAATCTTTTATAACATTCCACATCTCAAAAGCAGATAGAAATCGGTATACGATTTATTCAATGTACACACACCGGACACTAGATTATATTACGATATACCTCTTTCTTTGTTCAGATTACCTACTACCAACGACTTGTTATATTCAACGTGCAAGACTGAAGAAGTAATAAATTTTTCTTAGTCACGATGGATAAAAAAACCTTTAAAAATATTGTGTAAAAAAACGACCTATGTTTGCGGAAACTCTTAAGTTTTTATTAACGCGTTCGTAATTTTCCTTAACACTCGATTTAACCGTAAAACCGAGACTGTTAAAAGTCTCCTCTTGAAGTCGAAGTAACTAATACTTGTAGTAATTAACGAGTTTCTATTATATTTCATTATTTATTAAATTCGCACTATTAATGAAATTTACCGTCTCTCGTTAATTTTTACACTATACAGACTTTGTTCATATATTCATCGTGAAATAACTATGTTTACATTCTGTCGCCCCAAAACTTAAGTATAAAACTCCCATATGCGAAATTTATCTTTATACGCTGTTGCGTTGATTGACCCACAGAAGACGGACGCTTTTGTTTTCTGAACAGCGCAGTTGGTAATACTGTTACAGCATAAACCGTTTTGATGTACACACGAGAGATTTGGATTTGGTTATCATAGCATCATAAAACGAGAAGGAGCGCGCGTTTTCCGTGGAGCGTTATATTCAGCGTAAATCGTTCGTGACAGTAATGAAGTTTCGAAATGAATTTAAAGTTACGCGATGTAAACTTGTACTCTCTCGCAATTCAATTTTAAGGTGGGTCGAAAACTTTCGAGAGATAGCTTCTTTGTTTGGATAAAAAAAAGGTCTTGTCCAAAAAAAACCTTCATAACAGCGGGGGCCTTACTTTTCACTGATACTGTCAACGGAACGCGCTATTTCGAGATGATAAACTTGTTTTTGCTGTCCTCACATCCAAAAATTCAGCGACCTATGCTCGAAAAATGTTTGAAAATTTTGTAAAAAGACTCAATACGTGTATTGTTTGAACGAAATTATGTTCCACAAATAATCGTAAGCGAATCTCTCGTTTTCATATTTTTAAATATAAAATTTTGTTAAAAAATTTTGTTTCAGTAGTTTTTAAATTATTCAAAAAACAAAACCATCCGTCTTCTCGTGGCCAATATATATATATATAAATTTTATTTAAACTGTATATTTTTATATTATCTAAAATATATACACTGATGTTCGAACAATTTCTTATTTACACGAGTTTCGTCAAGCAATTTGATTTCCTAGTATATATTTAAAATAATTTTGCACATATTTATTTACACTAATAAAATTTATACTTTTATATATTCGTTTACACGTTTCTACAATTTATTCAATTCGCCTTTACACATTTACTCACATTTATAATCTCATTTGCACTATTATTTATTCTCTCAACTCTCGTTTTTCCCATATTGTTTACTTTGGTGCGTACTAGGCTATTATTTGCACTTTTAAACCTCATTCAACGCTATATTCCCATACATCTTGATTTTAAGCACACCCGCCCTACGATGTTCCTTCGTAATACAGCTTGAAAATTATAAAGTATGTTACAAATACAAAAAAAAAAAAAAACTAAGAAAATAGTAAACATTGTTATCGTTGGTAGATTGTTTAATTACATTTCGTAAGTCGAAGTTTTAAAGTAATATTACCAGTTAATGAATTTCCATTTAAAACCGTATAAGCTAAGAACAAAATCGGTATTTCATATATACCTTGTAGATATATGCATATGCACTTATATACATTATAAATATGTATATATATATATAATATGTATATATAATATATATATATATATATAAAGAAAAAACTTTGTATGCTGGTATTAGCTTGTAAAATTTTGATAGCCATTAGTTTTTTTCAGCCTGCCTATTTAGTTCTTATTTTTAATTATCAACATCATTATAGTCATCGCAATAATAATAATTATTATTATTATCATTCGGAATTGCTTTAAAACTTTTCATCGGTAACGATGGTTGTAAGTTGAAAGTATTTTCGCGCATATCCAAATTGCTCGCCGACTAAAAGTTAGAAATTCTCCTAAATGGAACCGCCAGAAGGTTCGCGTAAAGCGCGGGTAGAAAATACTATCGGGTGAAAATGAAAAGGAACGCCACCTAAAACGAGCCTCTGAACGAGTTTTAGAAAAATTTAAAACTACCGTACCACTACAAGAACAAAAGTCGTCTAAAACAACTTCGGACGTAATTTACGAAAGTGTAAATATACGGTGGTGCGGTGTAGAAAAAAGGTCGTTGGAAAACGTCTAACTGCTCATTTATCAGCGAATAGGACAAAGGTGGACGTATATAGAGAAGGAGGAAATTAGGCGTTAGAATAGGAAATGATGAGAATTACAGGTTGTAGTGGTGTAGTAAAATATGTAGGTAGTAGTTGAAACGAAAGTGGGAAATAAGTTATAATGTGTCGGTACGGTAGCAAATATATATATATATACACATATATATATATATATATGTAATGTAAACTTTTTTACTACTAGCCATTTTCCAAAAGTTGTCGTAAATAATTTTTGCCAGCTTTTCATTAAACTTAAAAGAATACTGGTAAGAGAGAACATTTAACTTGGCAAAGCTTTGAAAACGTGAGCTTTGAAAAATAACTACAAATCAGCGCAACTATATAGAGAATGGCTCGGCGCTGGTGTAAAAGAAGGAAAACTAAAAACTTTACATCTGCAAAAAACTTATCGCAGGTAAATCCATATCGGTGGGAGTTAGTCGTAAAGGAAAAAGAAAAGTGGTATATGGGGGAGTAACAGTGTAACGAATCAACTGTCTTCCTTTTAACATGGAATAAACGTAACAGGTGGCGACTAATTAAATAAGTCAGGGTTTTTTTTTGTGTGTGACCTAGGTTGACAGCGAATACCAGCATTCGAACAAATTATTTACAAAGGAAATTATCTTCAAAGTGGAAGCTTTTATATTCAAAGAACTTGTCGGTATGTGATTGGCGATAAATTTCAAAACGCCGTTGGAATCATCGACGGGGGACGAGTGTCATCTATTGGGAAAATGTCAAGACCTATCGCTCCTTATACACACACATACATATATATATATATATATAATATATATATATAAACTAGTACATCTCGAAAACTGGGTTTTACCTATGTAGACGTAATTTATTCCGTAATTGAAAACGACCTCTGTGAAAATTACGAATTTCGAAATTTTAGGTCCGGACTATGAAACAACCTCCATTAAGTTTTCATCGTCTTCTTCTTGATGCATTTCTAAATGTTCTTCTTTATCACCTCAACCATTAGGTTGGGTGACAGCATGGCTGTGTCACCTACTAACTTTCTGTCGTAGGGCAATTTTTTGATTTCAGTATATTTTATTCTCTTTAGCACGCTTTCCATATAATTTTTGTTATCCAGGAAGAATGTTTTAATAAGTGGTCACTCGTACTGTTTCTTCGTATTACTAACATTAATCTCGTCACTTCTTACGCTTTTTAAAGTTCGTCTTTATTTTTGATTTTCTCCGTTCGAGATACTTTCAGCATTACACTCTAAAGGTGACGTCTGATATCTTCTTTTTATTAAACGCGTCTATTTATTTTCTAATTTTCTTTCCTCCTAAGTGTATTTGAAAATTACAGCTCGATCAGGTTGGAAATTTTTGCTTTTTACTGCATGCGTATTGCTATATATAATTACAATTTTATGTTTTTTTTTGGGTATCACCGTTTCTATTTGGATCTCTCGGAAATAACTATTAATCTATGAAAGAATTTTTTTAAGGAAAAAAACCGGTTTAAAAGATAATTATTCGATAGATGAAAAAAACCCATTGATCGATCCAAAAAAAATTTAGACCCGTAGACTACGATGGGTATACTGCGAAATGGGCACCGATACGAACAGACTGCATCATAATTATGACGATTGTGCATGAATAGATTACTTTCTGATAGTTAAATTTAAAAATTGAAAGGAAGTAGTAATCGTAATTTTAAAATCGTATTAATATTTCTTTCAACATGCTCTCTCTTAACTGGTGTAGGCCTTTTAGTCTGCGATCATATACTATGTATATATATCGTGCTGCTCCTGATAAGGGCTAGTAATAAACATATTTTAAATAAAGGTGATTTTCATCGACTGAAATAAATCTGATAACCTAAAACATGTAGACAACCTCCAAACAGTCGATAAGCTCATGTATCTGGAATCGTTAATTACAAATTAAAGGAATAATAGGAATCACTGAGCTCTGGCTCAAGTCACAAAAATTTGGAAGAGGCACGACATTACGTTCGATATCAAAACACGTCTTATGAAAATACTTATATTCTCTGTCTTTCTATATGCATCGGAATGATACGTTTGAAATGTTCTACTGGAGATGCTTAGAGTTCCACATGGGCCCGATAAATAATAAATGTGTTTACGCGATATAGCGATGAAACGAATAGCTACATACTTTGTTCGTATTATACGGCAAGATAGTTCCTAAAAACTAATTCTGGTAGGCCTGGTCGAAGGAAAAAGGAAACGCGAGGGAGGCTTATGGGTAGATTGTTAAATGGGCAGAAATCAAATGGATACACCGAGCCGTACAGGATAGGAGTCGTTGGAAAAGTTTGGGGTTACACTCCGCGCAATGGGTTGATATAGACATATCGTGATGAAGTGAACTATTAATTTACGAATCGCACTAACTGAATCTATGTCATCGATTAGAGCTAACCGTTTATTACGAACCGAGCACAGCTTAATATTATTATTATCGCCGTTATTTAGTAACGTAGCACTGTTCTAACATTTCTAACACTAGGAGACGGTTTTACACACTGTACGTTCGATCTTCGACATATTCACTTATTTACACCCATAATATATTGCTGTGTTTACAGTACTCTCTCGAAAGTTTTATGAAGTAACATTAACGTATAACATATTATATAGAAATTCTTAATTAATCTTTTTATTTATTTATAGATAGATATATACCACAGAAGACGATTATCACCAGGAGACTGAAGAAATTAAAAGACGGATTGTAATTGCAAAGACGCAGCAATGTCAAGGCAAGTCGGAAGAGCAACGTTGTAATTACGCTTATGAAAATACGTTTAGTTAATACATTTGTAATTTCAATCTTCGTCTACGCTGGAGAATGTCGGACTCTCACGGAAAATAGACATTCGCAGCATAAATGCTTTTAAAATGCATCGCTGCGTGCGAATGTTGAAGGTATTACGAGAGGCCGAGCGATCTAACATTTCGATACTGTAGGAGCTCGGAATTGAAATTCGACTTACAGACAAAAAGAATTGCTAGTTAAGGCATATTTCAAGTAATGACGGTATTAATAAGCGGATTGTACTACAAGGAACAACTTAGAAAGTGCCAAAAAAACGTGGATGAGCACCGTCCGAATTTTATCCACTAAATAAAACAATCGGTACGAATTCCGCTACATCGATGGATAAAATTTGACCGGGGATAGAAAGAAATGGAATATCCAACAGATTGTTTCATAAATCTGACGACACTCCGATACAGTGATCGACGACGAACCAGAAGAAGGACGTAAACTACTCTCATCTATATTAATATATAAAATTGCAGTGTCTGTGAGTTGAGCATATTTTCATTTTATAATCACTGCATTTGGCTACTTGTATCACACATAAACATAAAAAAATCTATTTTTTGACATTTTGTCTGTCTGTCTGTCTATTCCGATTAAAAAAAGCAATAATGATGAAATTCGCACAGCTTATAGCCTACATTATCGGATTGGTTCTGAGCTTTGTTTCACATTGATATCACAAACAGGACAGAAATTACAATAATTTAAGATTTTAAAAAGTATGACACAGCGATATCTCTGTCAAGTCGTTTAAAATTTAACACGTTTTCCAGTTTGAATGTACCTTCACTACCAACATACGCAATACAAACCACGTTTTGTTGCGTTATGGACGTGGTTGGAATAAGGGATGAATATATATACTATACTAATATATAAACCTGTTAAAGAGACGGCGATATTGTATTAAAAAAAAATAATATTAATTATACAAACGAACTTGTGGGTAACTTCTAGTCTTACTATATATTTGAATATAGTGAGAAAAATTCGAATGCTCGCGTCAAGTTCGAATCGCCCAGCGCGTAAATGAATTTTATTATTAATACCTTATTTTCGACGGCCAGAGATTATTCAAACGAACGACACTGGTTGAGACGTTCGGTGAAGAAGACTGTGCGAGAAAAAAGAATTACATTATTCCATAGCGAAGTTTCGCGATTTATACGAACAGTTCTCGTAATCTTGTTTTCAGTTTTCCGTCAGAGTCGGAAGTACGCTTGGGACTAACGTAATTCCACAGAGAAGTGGGACGCCGTTCGCCGAAAGATTCCTTATTTCCGTCATGGCGGGTAATAACCGGCCAAATGGATCGTCTTGTTTGAATTTCTTTCCGACTTTTCGCACTCTATACTAGTAAACTCTAAGAAAATTTAGGCGAGAAGCGACTTAAAGCTTTTCAAACGGATTAGCCTACGACATCCGGTCGGATAGTTCTAGAATAAACTAACCGGAATAGAAAAGCCGTCTATATATGCAAATAAGATTAAATCGGTCGTTTCTTGACGAAATATTTTCAACGTGTTTGTATCCGTTTTTTATGAACGAACTCCTACTTCCGACGATTCGTCAAACAGTATTGCGTAGGACGTGTCGATAAGGGACGATGGGTTATTATATTTCGTACGTCTCGGACGACTAAATGTCTAATAATATTCTCGCGGCAATGTGTAGAATTTTAATTTTAACGTACTTCGTGTTCGTGAATGTTGGTAACTGCTTCAAATTTATTTCAGTCTTTCCGAAGAAGATTTCTAGAACAGTTTTGTCTTCTTTCGTTTAATCGCTTCGATAGATTGCAACTGTCTAGGCTACCGAGATGTATAGTACGTTGGGCAAATACGACGATAGGTTTGGCAACTTTACAAGCCTGGATCTGAAATTTAAAATTGCGGCGTCCGTGGAAATGCCATTTCGATTAATCGATCGGACCTAATTCATTGAGGAGCATAACTACAGAGTTAATATAAGCAAATATTTTACCGTTCTTTTCAATCGTTGTTAAAAGGTAAAAATACGCCACTGTTCGATACAGCGTTAAATAGGGGGGGGGGACTCCTTCGTAAAGATTTTGTCCCTGTATTTATCAGATTAAGAAGTGGTCATAACTGCTGTACGCCTAATATTACCGAATTAGGGTTCATCAGAAGTGCAGTTTGCAAAATGTGTAATATTAATGATAATATAGAACATCAGATTTGATCGCGCTGTAAATATGAAAATAAGCTTTCTGTTTAAACTTCTATTTACGCTACCGATACAATTTGAAGAATCCTACTTCCTTGGATGCGCGTGAATTATATAATTTCATCGAGGCCAACGATATAAATTCATAATGCGAACCGTCAGAATAAACTGAATAAAAGATTAAAACTGGGCAAAAAAATTATTCGTTTTAATGCATCTTCTAAGTTACTATATTTTTAGTGTAGCAAGATCGTCTGGAAAGGCGAAGCATTTTCCCAATATGATGGGTTTCACGCCACTTGTAACAATAATTTTCTTCATTCGCCAGTCACTAATATGTTTACTGCTCTTACTCGAATAAGACTATCGGGTGCATTCCGACTTCACATATTGTATTCTTTAGATATAATGGGTGAACTGCATAACATAGTTTTTGAAAAATCGATTTAATTTAAATAAATTTCGATTAATATATTATTTAAAATATATTTTATTTCGTGCACCGTTACATTTACGTATGTGTTAATATATATATATATATAATAATAATAATAATGACAAGTATAAAATTAATAGAAAAATTATTTGCCTAATAATCTAAAGACAGTTAACACGCAATTATAATCGTTATTGTTCTTTGAAAAAATTTGGTGCGCTCTTCGTAGAACTTGTCACAATTTTGTATATATATATATATATATATATATATATATATATATATATATATATATATATATAATGTAGCGGTGGTGTAGTTGCTAGAGGGCTTGACTGTCAACCCGATGGTCGGGGGTTCGAAACCAACGCGGACACAGAAAGTTTTTCATTTTTATTTAAATCTTAATTATCACGGAAAAGGCAGTGTATAACATCGTATGCCCACGCATATATATAGTTCCTTGAGTGCTAGCTTATTTTGTACGTAAAAATTAACTAGTCACGATGTTCGGCAACCAACAGTACGACGATGATAATATATATATATGTATCTTCTTAATTTCTCAATTTATTAATAGTTGATGGACAACCATGATTAAGGGTTTCTGAATAGAGTAATTTTTTTCACATATCCAGAGTTCTCTGCTTTTACATCTCCTTGTATTTGTTTTATGTATTTCTTCCTCGGTCTTCCTCTTCATTTTTTCTGTATATATATATATATATATATATATATATATATATTATATATATATGTTCAATCCATTTAAGTCTCATTGTTTTTAATATTCTTATTACACTTGTTTTTTCGTTGACTGTTTCATATATTTTTTCATTTTTAATCATTTCCTCCAAGACACCTCTTCCCCGGCACCAGATATATACATTTAATATTTAATTACAAACAGTTATTATTAATTTATTTTCTAAATTCGTATCTTTCACAGTTTCTTTCACTTGAATCACTAGAACTGCCACTACGACTATGACTGAATCTACATTAATTTTTTCCATATGCTTGCGTATTTCTTGTTACTCTGTTTTATGTATTTTTCTCCCTGTTCCGTTGGTCCTATAATTTCTAACTGATCGTTTAATGTTTTTTTTTTTGTTCATTGTTAAACTCCCTGGCATATAACTCCCCTTCCGGTGCGATCACAGTTATTTAGAGCGTTTTAATTTGGTATTTCTTTATAGATATTTCTTATTATATACTTATTTTGTTAAATAAAATGACGCTTTCATTCGATCGATGATTCTGTATGTAATTGCTTCTTTTTCTGATTAAACGTTTTCAATTAATTCACCAAGACTCTTGAATTTATTAACTTTTTTAATTTAACAAAATTCTAGTTTTTATTTTATTGCGCGCGGCCGGTTTATTTGTCATAAATTTAACGTATATATATATATATATATATATATATATATATATATATATATATATATATATATATATATATATATATATCCGAAAACAAAGAAAAATGATTTTATGATTATAGTTTTTTCTGATTAATTCAATGCCCGATTTATCTTGTTTAGAAATGAGAACGAAATAATGATATAGTTGTTTACCGTATACAGTACTTTATTATTATTATTAAATTAAATCAACGTGTCATATACAGCAGCCGTAGAGCCACGATTGGAAAGAGGACTAGATTGAGGAATAGAGACCGGAACGGTGGTGGAAGTATGGTCATCTTTGAAGTGGAGATGAAGCGAAGGAGGAAGATTAAGAAACGCTCGAAGAGATGAGTATGAGGGACAATCAACTAGACTATAATGGAGATGATAATGTTTCAGCCGGAACACACTGAAGCCAAAATTTTATTAATGAGATACGCATTAATGAGACGCGTATGGCCCAAGCGCATTCTGGTGACGACCACATCATCTCTGCGGCTTGGAAGCGAAGTTATCCATGGATCGATCGAATGTTCACCTATAGATTTACCTGTAGATTTACGTGCCATGTACTGCACCTAGGCCTGAGGCACGGGAAAAGAGAGAACGTAGGGTTAGTGAGAATCAGTAGAATGTTGGAAAGAACAAATTGGAAGTACGGATTGTTAAATTAGATTATATAAATTGGAGGATTTAAGAAAATTTAATAAACTATTGGAAGATTGCGTGTAGGAAAGAATGTTTAGAAGCCTGAGTGGTTTGTCGATGATAGAACGTTGGGAGTTGAATTGCACACATTCAAGGAGAATGTGGTCGACGGTAATGAGGACATTACAGGTTGAACATAGAAGAGGAGGAAGATTTTGTAGGATATAGTTGTAGTATGACCTAGGTGCAGACGGGCAAGTACAACATCATCTCTTCTGTTTTTGCTGAGTGAGATGAAATCCGGAGGTGTGTTGTATCTCGAACTGATCGCAGTTTGTTGGTGGGTGGAAGTGTAAACCACTGGAGGTTTCATGATTTACGCACTGAAGATTTTATGTAAGTCTGGAGATCTTTCATTGGTGTAGGCAGGAGCGGGAATGGTTGAAGCAATGTTTGATTTGCCGCAGTTTATTGTTTTGTGACGTCGGCTGCCACTTCTTCTGCCACAATGTATGAAGTCCATTTATGATGTATTTCTTAACGTCGGGCGTTGGAATTGGAATATCCGTAACTGGCAAGAACGTAGCAGCGTCCCTAATCGCTTTATCAGTTAGTTCGTTCCCACCAGCAAGTAATTTATTTTATAGTACGAATGATTAATATATGTCAGAGCATCCGAATACACCGTGATATATACATAGGATGACAACACTAACTGAAAGAATGATGAACGGAAGACGAAGTAAAGGCAGACCACGAACTGGATATATGGACCAAATAAATAATGACGAAAGTTATGTCGTTATGCACGAGCCTGTAGACGGATCTAATGTTGTATATTATACTCACTTACCAACCCCAATATTAATGAAAGAAGGAAGAAGAAGATTGTATCGCATGCCAGTAAGATAATGCTGCATATCATACATGAGAGGCTTAAGTTGTACATACTGCCACAGATATCAGAAGAGCAAGCAGGTTTTATTCCGAGAAAAGGTACGCGAGAACAAATTCCGAATACGCGACAGATAATAGAGAAAAGTCGCGAATTTAATATTTCAGCGTACATTGGCTTTATAGACTACTCAAAAGCATTCGACTGTGTACAATGAAGGACATTATGGCAGATAATAGAACAAATGGGCGTACCGCGACATTTAATAACGTTAATTAAAACGCTGTATGACAATAACGTTGGTAAAGTAAAAATCAGTGATAAATTAGCTGACGCATTTAAAGCTGAAAAAGGTTTCCGTCAAGGATGTATCCCGAGCTCGATTTTATTTAACATTTACAGCGAATGGATACTTAGGAAAGTACTCGATAAATGGGAATATGGTACAAAAATAGGCGGAAAAATTATTAATAATATACGGTATGCTGATGACATAACAATAATCGCCTCATCAAAAGAAAAACTTTTCACCCTTTTACATAAGCTTGAGATAAACAAGCTGGATTAATAATAAATCCAGAAAAAACTAAAATAAAGATTATCGACAAGAATAACTGCAGTCGCCATACAAAAAAACTGGGGATACGGTACAAGTAGTTGATAAATTTGTATATTTGAGATCGCTAATTACTAAACATTTAAAAATAGAATATCAACAGCTAAATTGGCACCGGGACAACTACAAAAGATATGGAAAAGTCACGACATCTCAATGAGTACGAAAATTCGCTTAATGAATACTCTAGTCTTCTCTGTTTTTCTATATGCTGCGGAATGCTGGACACTAAAAGCATTCGGCGCATTGATGCTTTCGAGATGTTCTGCTAGCGACGAATGTTGCGAATCTCGTGGACAGAAAAACGAACCAACGTCTCTGTTTTGAAGGATATAGGATCGGATGTATACGAGATATTACAGCGCATAATGAGGTATTTCGGACACGTGGTACGTCGGAACGGAATAGAGAAATTAATTCTTGAAGAGATGGTAGCAGGCAAAAGGATACGCGGTAGGACAGAAACCAGGTACACAGATAGGATAAAACAATTAACTGCGGCCTGATCGCTCCAGCAAGTTATAAGACTCGCGCGGAAAATAGGGACATATGGCGAACAAGGTTGGAAGGAATTGGAACTCGTAATTTCACGATGCTCGGAACGAGCTAACGAATATGATGATGATGATATCGTACTATGGAACGATAATATATAAGATGCTCAGTCTTGCTTCCTTTTATTTTAACCCTTTCAGTCAGACGTTAAATGTTGACGCGAAGTTATTAAATCGCTTTTTAAATAACCCTGGAAAAATGTTTATAGAAATGTTTTTGAAACCTAACACAGTTCCAGTCAATCGAGAAAAAAAAATATACAAATTTTTTCATAGCGATAAAATGTCACGTACCGTATAAGGGAGAGGTCGTGATTGAACGGGCTCAATTTAGATGATAGGCAAACAGCAATTTTTCGAAATGTACCAACGTGTTATACGCGTAAATGTTATCGTACTCTGATCGAATTAATTTCTACTTCTTATTACGGAGTAGGGATAATTTTATTTTATTCGCTGAAATACACTTCGGAAACGGATTAATTTTTTTTCAATTTTCTTTATTTTCAATCTAAATTTACGACGAATAGATGAATAATAACTTCGATAAAATTAAATCTATTAATCGCGTCGTCTAGGAAATAAATATAAATTTAATCTTGAAAGGAAATTAAATATTTCCGAGTAATCGTTTACTATACGTGTTTATGTGTTTTCGTTTAATTTTAGAAATAAAAGTTCGTACGAGAAAATTGTTTCTTTCGCTACGTTATAATAATCATAGCGCGTTCAGTCTCGTTCGCGTAAAATATCGTTCATATTTTCATTCGAATAATCGAAATCATCTTCTATATACACTCTCAGCTTTATCGACGATAGTTATTTACAATAATAATAATAATAATAATAACGATATTTATAAGAATAATGATATTTATAATAATAATAATATTTATAATAATAATATTTATAATAATAATAATTATATTTATAATAATAATAATAATATAAATAATAGAGAAGTACGTTCCAGTCTTATAAATTCTTATCTTTACAGAGGAGGGTAGTTTTTCCCTCAAATTCCGACGCATTGTTTCCCACGTCATTATTTACCAACTACCCCTTGTCTGCGCGGGGCCGTTCGGTACTAATACACGAGATCGCCTCGTTAATAATCTCCTTTTAACACTTCCTCTACTATCCAACTAAATGTTCGGCGCCGACCGATTTTAAGTCGTATACTAAAACTTCAATCCGGAATCGTTCCTAGTTCAGCAGCCGGAGGAACATCTCTCTATCGAATAAGCGCGAACTTATTTCGAGTATCTTAAAAATAAATATCGACTTTAATAACGGACGAGGATTCGACGTATACACACACACACGCACACACAGCTCTTGCTTGTTTTACCGTTTAAGAGAAATTCGAAGGTTTTTTTGCTGGCCTTCGTATAACCCAATTCTTCTCTCTCGCATAGAATCGTGTCTTTTGTGTTCCGCTTAATTTTAAGCTCTTTCATAGTTCCTTTATTCGTTTCAACCCGTTACGTTTTTCTTTCTTTCGATATTTGTATATTCGTACATTCGTATTCGGTAATAGCCGAACGTATACACATCTGTCGCATATCACGCAGTTCCACAGTATATACATTATATATATATATGAACGGCGTACTCTGTTTTCTGCTTAAACTTTTACCATCCGCGTTCGACCATCCACTGGTTCATTCGATTTTATATATATATTTTTTTTTTGTTTAAAACAACTTGGATTTTCTAAAGTCGAAATTATTAAACATCGAATCTATATATATAAAAATCAATGCCGCTTTTCGTTGTAATGCCATTTTAGCACAGAAGAACATTCATATCAATGCCATTAATTTTCAAATTCAAGCGAAACTGCCGGGTGTAGTCACGACATATAAATCAATTGACAGTGTTATGAATCAAGATGAGGCAATGAATTATCCAATTGAATTTTTAAATTCATTGGAACCGGCTGGTATGCCACCGCATTGCTTGAATCTGAAAGTTGGTTCTTTGATTATATTATTGCGAAATATTAATCCACCAAAACTGTGTAATGGCACCAGAATGGCAGTGAAAAAGTTATCGCCAAATTTGATTGAAGCTACCATCGTAACTGCTACATCAAAAGGATAAGTTTATTTGACACCGCGTATCCCTATGATTCCAACCGATATGCCATTTGAGTTCAAACGATTACTATCTCCTGTGCGTTTATCATTTGCGATGTCCATCAACAAGGCCCAAGGGCAAACACTTTAAGTTTGTGGTGTGAATTTGGAGGAATCATGTTTTTCACATGGCCAACTTTATGTTGCCTGTTCCAGAGTCGGTACGAGCCGTTTGTTTATTCATGCTTAAAATCGAAAAACAAAAAATATTGTTTATCCAAATGTTTTGGATTAAGTTTTAAAATAGCTATTAATAAACTTTTTTTTGTTTGAATAAATGAATTTGATGTTCCAATTAAATTTTTTATTATTTCACTTTATACGTAGCGAAGCACGTACCGGGCCGCTAGTTTATACATAAAACGTAGTCGACCGGTTTAATCTGGTCTAATTTCTCATTGGGGTCCATCGCTGGATGCTAACCCCTAACAAGTGATTTTGCCATTCAGTCAAATTGCGGGATGACTACCTGGCCAGTTGTAATTTTTTACAATTAAAATTAAAAAAATATATATATTTAATATATACGTATCGTGATATTCTTTCGCTCTGTCCAAACATCGTGGAATTACGCGAACCATGAGCTTCACGCATATCTTTAGCTGATATTATCGCACGAACCCTTCCAAAATTATAATTTTTACACGTCCGTGATTCGTCTTATCGCGCGACCGAATTGCTAATTATCCCATAAACGTACGATCGACTTCGTTAAATGGCGAGTAATTAGTCATTCTCTCTATCCTGGGAAATTCGGCGAAATTTAATCTTCGCCGGAATATTTCGAAAGCATCTTCTTCTTCTTCTTCGACGGCAATTTCTCCCGTTGGTACGGGATCTGTTATACAAATTGGTCGTTTCCATTCAATTCGGTCGTTTGCTAGTTCTGCGGATATATCAGCATCTCTGAGATCTTTCGTTATAACATCGTGCCATCTTTGCTTTGATCTTCCTAGTGGCCTTTTACCAGGAACTCGAAACGTACTGTCGATATCAGTGAGCCACTTCCAGCGTCCTGAGCTCGTAGTATGTGGCCATACCACCTTAACCGGCTTTCACCTGGTTTACTTACGATAGGCGCGACTCCCATTGCTGCGCGGATTCGTTTATTTCTGATTCGATCGAATAAACGAATACCCATTGACGATCTTAACATTCGCATTTCCATAGCATGTAGCGATTTTTCTTCGCGTTTTGTTACCGACCAGCACTCACCGCCGTACAATGCAACTGGTCTACGAAAGCATCGATGTGACGAATGTTGGCTACTTTTACCATTATGGCGTGGCGTATAAAAAAAACACGAAAAACCCGAACATCTTTTTACTACTCGTAGTCGGATTTTCTTTTTGTGCAATTATCCGAACGTTTTTAGCATTTGGTATTCGGCTTTTAATTTTCTTCTGTACATTCTCCGTTTCCGGTAATTAATTACGACGAATGATCTAACTTTACAAATAAAAATTACACTACTCCGATATTATGTTTTTTCAATACTCGTATACGGAGCAGAATTGTGAACTTTGACGAAAACCATCTCGAAAATACTGTGGGCTTTTGAGATGTGGTTATATCGTCGTATTCTGAAAATTTGGGACGCAGAAACGTAACAACAAATACGTGTTCTATGAAAGATGAACAAATGACCGGAAATGCAGAGCACGGTCAAATCCAGGAAATTAGAATATTCGAGGCACATAATGATAAATAAAGATACGAATTACTGCGATGAATTCTTCGAGGCAAGATAATGGGTCGAAGAAAAATATATTGGCTGAAGAATTTAAGAACATGGTTTTGGAGCAACATGCACAGAACTTTTCGGAACAGCAATGGACAAAACCGTAATAGCTAATTTCGGAAATGCACTGGAAAAAAATATATATACAAACTCGTCGGTTATTTGTATGCTATCTAATTTTTATGCTTCGTGCGAATCGAAATAATTTTCGTCAATCTTCATCTTCGTTTTATTTTTAAAACGATTTCCTTACTTTCCTTTTTAATCATAGATGTATAGATACATACACACACGTATATACATATATTTATATATATATATATCGTATACCTTAAATCACGACTGTATTAGTTCATTACGTTGAATTATGAAAGATACGAGTATTGAGAATGATGACTCGATACGAGGCGTTATAAATGAATCGAGGTGTAGCAAGAATTTGTTGAACGCCTTTATTAAACGGGGTAAAAAAAATAATAAAAAAATAATTTTCACCAGTTCTGGAAATTGCGGTAGGTTGGCGACCAATGAAGAAAATGTTAGTTGCTGTTATCGGGTAGAAATCATTGCCGGTAAACGCAGGACCCTTCGATAAATCTTTCTATCCCATTAACAAAGAACCACATCCTCTGTCTTTCCGATTACGTTACTAGCCGATATCCCGATAAGGTATCTTGTCTTTGTCATTGTTGTTTTTCAGTCTCCACATTCTCCAACCTACACATCTAATTCCCTTGTATATTGTACAAAACCCATTAGGTACTTTCTCGAAAGCGTTCCGAGTATACACACCTAATATGTATATATATATATATATATATATATAATTACGAAGATATATTTCACCTCAATTGAAGGGATGATGTAGTTTTATCTTCACCGATCCTCTTATCCGTTGACTTTATTCTCTTAAATATTTCAAGGTAGTCGTTCCTTTTTGGTAAATGAGCTTTAAATCTATTATCCTTTTACGAACGGATAAATCTACCATCGAATTCACACTCTCCTCGATACGATCTATACGCTGGTATACAGTCGGATATTTCATTACAAATACCGAAAATAGTTTTGAGAC
This sequence comes from Coronaproctus castanopsis, assembly GCA_032883995.1. Taxonomy (NCBI): domain Eukaryota; kingdom Metazoa; phylum Arthropoda; class Insecta; order Hemiptera; family Monophlebidae; genus Coronaproctus; species Coronaproctus castanopsis. The sequence continues at coordinate 246,907,136 of CM065052.1, forward strand.
GCTTTAGGTGGAACAATTTTCTATATACCATTAGCGTAAAATTGGACAAATAGCAACAAAAAGAATGTTCGTTCGAGTGAATATAGAAATCTGCGTACGGTTGCATGCGTATTTTATGTCTAAAAGTAATGTAGCTGAAAAATAAATGGCGGAGTGAAGAGAATTTAAAAGATGAATTAAATAGTCGAAAAATTATTTTTCAAGACTGACCAAAATTTGGAAAGATAAATGGTTTAGAAAGAAAACAGCCAAACATTGGTTTTTCCGAGTGCCATATACAGCGCTGAGTTTTGGACCATAAAGATCGAGGATTGGAAACGTGTAGAACCTTTTGAAATAACACGCTAACGTCGGATTGTGTTACGAATTCCACCGATAGTAAAAAGAAGTCATGTATCGATTCTAAGAGACTTGAGTATCAACGGTAATGAAATGCTGCTCCAGCGAGTGTACAGAAATATGTTGAAATTATTCTGGAAATGAAAAAATTATTATTCGAAGGAAAGAACGATATCCAAACTTATTTAGAACGAGTTTAACATTCGAGGAGATGAAGACCAAAATGAATGCGCACGATTGCGTAAAATGATAAATCTTATGTTACGTGTTCAGATTCGAGTGAACAATTATGATTATGATAGTATACAGACACATGTATATATATATATATATATATATATATATATATATATATATAATGGATAAGAGAGAAGACCGGACTCCATGATGATCGTAAAACATAACAGAAACGGATGCAGGAATGTTGGCTAATTGCAAGAAGAGAAACAAGGGTAGACTGCAAAACCGTTGGTGTGATGACTTAAAATGAGTCCCAGGGAAAATTGGATAAGAATATCCCAGGATCGTCATAACTGGAAACAATTTGAAGAATGCCTGCTTCTAGCAGTAGACATATATATGCTGATGATAAAGCTGATTTATATAGGCATATATATGTATGTATATATATATATAAAATATATGTAGGTATATATTGACAGAAAGGTCTCTCTAATTGGTGATGAGCAGATAATACTACATTATTGCAAAATTAGAAAAAGAAATGACGGAATTAGTTACACGTGTCAAATAAGTTATCGAGAGGAATGGTGTTAGCACATCTAAAACCAATATTATGATAATAGGCCATAAAATTGTGATTATTGACAGCAATCTGCTGCCAGAGTGTGAAATAGGAGTGTGGATTCTTTTGTTTACTTCGGATTCTTGATTACTGACAATGGAGATTTTGCTCACATGAAATAGAAGAAACTAATTCCTTTAGCAAGACCGCAATCATACGATTGATATGATTTGTAACGATAAGTGGCTGTTAAAATTACGGAAGGAGCCAATGAAAACATGAATATTCACAATTTTCTTATATGCAACCGAGACGTGGACGATTAATGTAATGGATGAGCAATGTTTCGATGCATTTGAAATGTGGATATAGGGGTGGTGAATGTAACGTGTATCGGGGAATGGAATAAATCTCTCAATACGGACAGAAGTAACCGATAGAATTACATAGAAGACCCGTGTACTAACTTTTTCGGACATATTGTAAGAAAATGTTGAACAAATATTACCAATTATCACTCGGTAAATCACCTAGTTAATGAGGAACATGCATAGCGTCTTGACGGCTGACGGAAGCAACTTGGTACTTAACAACAGCCGCTACAGCTCAGAACTGGAATCTAGTTTCATATTTACGGATGTAAAATTTTCGAGGAAATGGATAATGGTGGTAACACAATTCGTTGAAGGACGGAGAGATTTTAAGACGCAGTAGTTAAATGTAACAAAATATATCCGTAGAAAATTAAATAAATGACGTCTAAATGAATAACGATAGCTTGGATACTAATGGGGGTGTCGTACGAAAAACGGGTAAATACGCCGTTAATACTAACAAAATTTTGGAGTAAACATTTAAATCGACGAACTTGTTAAATTCAATCCTGGATTCATACCTTAAGGTGGTTGGTAAGTTCGTGTTACGTGGCTGATGAACCGAAGTCTATGGAGATTTATAGCGTTTTTAAAACTGTAACCGTCTTTTTTCTTTTTTTTTAACTAAAGAAATTTTAAATCAATGTATATTACATTCTGTAAGTACTGATAACTCAAATCACGCGTACGTATCTGTAATTATTTTCTAATTACCTATTTTCACCTTCTGATCAAAACTATTTCAGTTAATGGCCTGAAATAACGTAGTGTCTATAACAAGCGACTTGTCTACACTGTCATTCTTGGCTTGTCTGGGTATACGAGGTGCAGAAAACCGACAAGTATAAAGATACAAAATAAGATTCTTAAGACGTTGAAATGGACCTAATCTATGGTCATGGTTACCGGGTGTGTATCGGTGAGTCTTCATATTACGCTGTTCTGCTAAGTACTCTTAAATGATCTTGTTGGTCAGCTTGTAATAAATATTAATGAGAAAAAACCTTCTGATCGCAAAGAACTCAGTCCCCTTCAACGTTATCACGTATAATATATTTTTTTTTTTTAAAAAAAAAAACCTTTTCACTGTCTGCATCTCAAGCACGCGCTCTTGTGCTCTCATTTCTTCCCTTGTGCTAAAATTAACCTTACATAAATAACGCATAAATACTAATAACTATTATATTTTTTAACAAAATTCAGGCAATTGTAAAATTACTTATTTTTACGGATAGTTCAACGCTTACGAGAAACATATTTCTTTGTTAATCATAATACACGTTTAACTAATTATTTATTTATCTATCGTGATAATATGTTTAACTCTTTTACACATGGTGCAGTTTTACTTCGTTTCGAACTAGGAAAATGATTTACAAGTATCCGCGTATTCTCTATATTTCGAAATAAGAAATTATTTTATAACTACAATAACAAATCCTGACTTCTAGCAAACTGAATTTAAACATAATTTTGGTACATGTATTAAAGCGATCTGTGAATGGAAATGAAAAAAACTGTATTATCTCAGTTTATCCTTCGTTATTGTAGAAGATTTTCACATACATTTTTATTTATGAACAACAAATCTAGGGCGACATATGAATCAGTGTTCTCGGTTATAAATACCGATATTCACTTTTACTTAGCAGTAGAGTTTTACATGCCCCATCGAGTTTTTAAAAATTGTATATGACCGGATATGATGATTCGCGTTTTAACGATTCGTGTACTATATACTCATTAACTCCCTTTTACAAATGCTTATCCATCATAATCATCGCATTTTGAAATTTTGGAGATTTAATCGTATATATATATATATATATATATATCAATCCGCATTTAGTAAAATACATATTTTCACTTCATTCATTTCACCGACATATTACTGAATTACGTTACAATAATTAAGCTCGTTCATCGTACACGGCGAAATGAAAATACTGCAACGATAAGCCAATTAAAACGTTAAATTATTTTGAAGCTTATCCGCTTCAACTAATGTAGGTACTCTCGTCCAGTTGTCTAATAATTTCATATGTTTTCTAATCAGTACTCACGTTGGTATAATACTTTTAAAGAACTACTGTCAACAATATGCTAACTTGGGAATTTATCCAGACAGTCGACTAACGTGGACACAAAGATAAAAAAAAAAAAAAGAAAAAGGAGATAGAACTAAAATTTTAAAAAATGCAATGGCTCGTAGGACCAGATCAGAAGATATCCTGAGTAATCGGATACTTTTATACAAAACCGTGCTGAAGCCCGTGTGGATGTATAGTTCACAAGTATGGGGTTGTGCAAAAAAAAAATACAAAACGAAGATATCCTGAGTAATCGGATACTCTTATACAAAACCATGCTGAAGCCCATGTGGATGTATAGTGCACAAGTATGGGTTTGTGCAAAAAAAAATACAAAACAAGATTTTACGCCAAATATATCGAGCTCCGTGGTACATGACAAACCGTATATAATTCACTCGGGGTCAACTTCGTGAAAATTTATTATCGAGCAGCTAAATGTAGTCGCTTTATTAACTTACGTAAAATCATCGAATCCTTCTTCCTTCTCATTCAAATATCTCTCCAAACATGCAAAACGTCATCTAGAGCAAATCTACAATTATGGTCGATCAACAGGAATCATCCTTACTAAATAGAAATTATCAACAGTAATAACCATTCTAAAACCAAACAAAAAAAAAGAACACGTTGTCTTTTGAGTTTCGATTTATTAATTATTGTATTTTATTTTCTTTTATTCGAGAAAACGGCGGTGGTATTAAAAATATAAATTCGTTTTTGCTTATACGTTAAGATACACGCTATTAAAATGTCATTCGGATTCATCTAAAATTTCGTCTGGTTCGCAATTAAAATTTTACAGACTGAATGAAATTATAAATTCAGGACTGAAACTACGAACAAAATTAAATTATAAATTCAGGACGTTATCAAAGTAAAAGTTTAGGCTGTACAATTAATTACTGAAATTTAATAGTAGTTTATACAGCCAAACAGTCTCGGCACGTTGTAGCGAATTTTGCGTTTAAATTCAAATAAAAAAATAAGTGGCTTTACGAAAATAAACGATAAGGTAGGATGTAATTAAAATCACCATCATCATCATCTAATCATAATCTTCATCTCTAATAATTTTCTTTTGTTGTTCGAAATAACACGATAACCCTGTCATAAATAAATCAACTCTAATATAGATAAATCTCGTAAGAATTACACAGCAATCGGCTATACTTATGCGTTAAAGGCAGAATAAGTCAACTTTACCACGAGAAAACTTTCAGATTTCACCTTAATCACGATCAATAACCAGCGGTTTTGTTCCGTTTGATCTTATTTACTTTTGTCAAACAGAAGAAAAAGAAATGAATAATAATAATAACAAAGTTGGAAATACCAATTCCAACAAAGGACTTCCTTCACACCATACGATCTAAATTATCCGATAGAGCAAACGAAGAATTTTCAAACCTGCAGCAGTACAACGTCAACTGGATAAAGTCAACTACATTATGTAATCAAAAATCAATAGCTAGGAATAATATAATTTTTACATTTTATTGTAAAAATTATATTATTCCTAGCTATTGATTTTTGATTACATAAAATATATTTTTCATTGTTCAGATACATATTTTTATAAAATAATTATTTTCTAGCTACTGTTCTGTAAATTTTATATTACTGATATTTGATTGTGTTGTTTACCACAATCACTGTCAGATAGTTTTAAGTATAATTCATTTATTATGTAAAAATTGCGAACTTAGATTTAAATTATAATATTTTATGTTTTTATATATTTAATGTTATATATATATATATAGCTTGATAATGGCGTAGTTGCCGAAAAGCTTTGCTTAATAAATAAAGTTTAGTGATTTTAACTGTTTTTTTTTTGTAATCGAGTATAATTAAATTGCTTTAAATAATTTCGTTTATCATTAATTTAGCGTGGCCGGGTTAACTGGTATATTTATATTTTCTTGAAGTAAACGCCCTATAATATTTTATATTCACTTCGCGATATAAACGTAAAAGTAAAACGCAATCGCCATATCGAGCGAGAAAATAATTAAAAGTAGTTACACTATCGGAACAAAAAACAATGAAGCCTTTAAAGCTTTTTCGAAGTCCCGTCATTATCGTTATAATTATTCGTTAAACTGAAGCCTTAGCACGTTTTTTATACAGCGGAAAGAAGTAGCGCCACAAGTACGACAATTTTAATACTTTATCATCTTTCTCACTCCGATCGTCTACCTCTTTCATAAACAGACACACATACGTAAAATACACACATATACAGTTATCCTATTTATACTTACCGATGTAATCATTCTTTATAAAACACACTGTTAAACTACTCGTATCGTTTATTACGTTTAAGAAAACAAAAAAACAATTTTTAATTAAAAGGCCCTCGTCTGAATAAAGTTTACCGTGTAAGCGACACGAACATTTTTACATTTTCGTTTTATACTGTCATAATATTACTCCACTCTTTAGCGTGTAGAGGCTTCGCAGTGAATTATATTAGATCTCGGCGCACTAAAACAATTTAAAAGAATTATTAATACATCCTACTTCACCGCGCTATATTGTTGGCTCTTATTTAGAGGAAGTTAGTGCTCTGTTTGAGAGAAACTTTCAAATTTATACAACCGATGGTTGTTGTGGCTTTTAGTGGTCGTAATTTAATCCGCCTAGGTTAATTATAGAATGCCGGAAATAGCTGAATAAAATTGACATTATAAATATTTTCGACGATGACCGTAATAGTTAAACTAATAAAATTAAATAATTAATAATTATACGAGCGAAAATTCGCGTAATTTAATAAAATAAAAATAATTATAACCAATTATCAGTAACGATGTAATTACGATTGTACTTTATTTTGTAAAATGAAAGTAACGTAATTGCGAATTGAAAATTGAAAAGTGTTCACGATATTGATGACGCAGTGTGGTTACGCAAATGATAAAATACAAATTGCAGCTAGAGCATTCGATGCCGTGTCAAAAGATAAACTATCCGAAATGTGTAAAAGAAAAATAAGTAAACAATGGCAAGTGTCACGTGACCGAAACATTTAAAAAAGTCATTAATAAAACAAAAATATTAAAACAGATGCTTTTTCAATTTAAAAATGAGTCGTTTAAATACAAAGTCACTCTAAATGAAAACCATACATTATGGAGAGCTATAAGAAAACTGAAAACGCCAATAAAATTTCCTCCAACTCGTAACGTGGATAAGAGTAGATAAGATTGATAATCACTTATGCGAAACATTTAAGCCAAACACTGAAATGGAAAACGAGACGGATATACTTGAACTTTTAAAGATACCTTTTCAACTATCTTATCCTATTCGATCAACAAGTAAAAAAAAAAAAACTGTTTTCAAAAACCGGAAAAAGAAAATGTCTCCGGCCCATTATCCCGTAACGTAATTGTGTTAATGACTAATATTCATAATGCAGTTCTTAGATTAAGTTATTTTTATCAGTTTAATTTCATTCGTGAGCAAGCCATTGACTCGGAGAAAATACTTAATAACCGAACGAAACGAGCTTCAGCTGAGAAAATTATATCGGTTAACTATTAAAAAGTCTAAACTTAGATTCAATAATAAACTTCCGGTGTATAACATAGTTTTAAAGCCTGTGTGGACGTACGATAGGTCGGAAACCTAGCAACATAAGATATAATACAAAGATTTCGGAATCGAGCTCTAATATAAATAACATCAGCATCTTTGTATATCTCAAACGTTTCGATACATCGTGACTTACACGTGAGTACTGTTCTCGAGGAAATCGAGAAAAGTACCCAACGCTGTTTAATAAGATTGGAAAATCATCAAAATCCTTTTAATCGTAAACTTGCTCGATAACCGGGAAGAGTTGCGGAGATTAAACCGTGTTAAACTAACTGATCTTTTAAATAGGGGGAAAATAACGGATGAAACTACTGAGTTTCTTCCCATCGTATACCATCTGTCAAGTATCAACTGCTTCATGGCCTCCAGGTTGGATAGTTGTAGTCAAAATTATATATATATATATTTTAAAAAATGTTATAAAAAAAACTACACGCAGCTTCTAATTCAGATATGTCTCTCCTTTTCTCGCCACACACACACACATACATATATTAATTAAAGATTAGTTTCGAGAGTTCAATTAATAGTCTGTTGCAAAAGTTTATAAAACTCTTGCGTATTGTGAACTCACTATAATTACATTTATTCTTACGAAATATTTTTAATATTTCCAATATTCGTAAATGTAACTCATCCTAAATATCGTACAATGTTATTCTCATTCTTGTTTGTATTCTTATTTAATATTTGTGAGAATGGACGACTCGCACTTCATTAATGCTAGAGTTTTGTAAACTTTCGGGGAATCCATAGGTCGTAACATTATGACGTAGTGTTTTAAAAATGAGCGGACAAATTGAACCAAAGTTAAGATTATATTATTGTATAGAACGATGTTTGTAATTACGGCATTTTCGGTTTTAAGTTTACATCTAACCGTCTTACGTAACAGCTGAAAAATATCTACACTTATTAAGGAAAAAACCACGGATGGTCTGGCCGTGGATGTAAAAGAAGAACGATATCGGAGTCTATGCCGGTTAGAACCTGGACACGTTTAACATATAGACGCAAAACTGATATTTATCAACAGCTCTTAATCGTGATTTAAGGCATCACTCGTACGAGAACTTTTAACCTCCGATTAGCCTTCAACGAGATTACGAAAAAATGAAACGACCTTCATGACCGGGCGTTATTTCCGATTAATGGTATCAAATTTTAACGGGATGATTTCAAAAATTCGACGAGTGGATGATAACAATAGCGAAAGTTTCGATTCTTCCTCTCCTTAATCGAATTTGGCCGACTGAGGAGAAACGTACACACCTAATTTCAAATTCTATTCTTGTTTTTCTTTGTTGCCCGATATTCTTTCATTCTTTTTCCGAATGTTTCTTCTTTCTTTCATCCGTCGTCCATATTTTTTCAGTCTTCTTTACTGCGCTTTCCACAAACCCTTCAAACCGAATTGATCTTCCGCTGAAATTTATTAAGATCGTTTATTTCTTCTTCAGAAATCTTCATGTTATCTTCCTTCACTTGTACAATCCACGGAATCCGGGTTTTAGGGTTCCCATCGACGAGATCGAAAATTCTTTTCGTAAGACGGCGCTTATCCATTCGTTTCAGATGTTACTCATTGTATCGCTGATTTTTTTTTATTATTTCATATATATCTGTTTATTGCTTTTGAATTTACATTTTTCTCCATCCTTTCTAGGTATTTTCCGTATTATTCTTCTTTCCTTTTTAACTAATTGATCCATTTCCTTACAATAACCCATTATGAGACACTCTATGGCGCATGGACTCTGAATTTTAATAACCGTGTTGTAATGTCGAATTTTAGCATTAATGGAGATTGATTTCTTATTGTAAACGTTCCTGGTTAATTGAAACGCCCGTTCAATTTTCTGTGATCGTTCTATGATTATTGTCCGTGGCTTTAAACTTAATTAACTCACCAAGATATTTAAATCTTTCAACTTATTCAGATTTTTTCGGTATCTACTTTTATCATGTTTGGGACATTTTTATGTAATAAACTTGGGTTTTTTAAAAAAGAAATTTTTAATCCCACTTTCTTTCTACGTCGTTCGTTACGTTTCAATGGTATCTAATATTAACGACGAAATCTCATTGCCCCCATCGTTTTACAATAATCCCTGTAATTATTTAGATATATATTCTTTTCCGTTTACATAATAAATTTGTATAATTCGAGAGCAGTGTAGTAATTTTTAACAAAAAAAAAAAAAAGTAATTCAAATAATTAATTTTTTTAAAAATGACCACAAAGCATAAATAAAATAAAAAAATATGCAATTTATAAAATAAAAATAAAATCTAAGAAAATAATCCAGACGATATTTATAGAAGAAAAGCTTTGTCTCGAGCGTCATATATATAAAAAGCTGCTTAAATTTGTACAATATTCCCCTTTTGTTTTATTTATTATTATTTTAATCCAAATTAACGTGTCATATACAGAAACTGTGGCTAGACGTACGAGGGACAGGAAGTGTTAAATCAAGTAGTATAGTGACGAGACGCGTGTAATATGATGATTAGGTTAGTTAGGGAGGTGTATTCATCTTCAAAGAGGACTGCCACTTGTGTTGCCACGAAGGTTAAAAGTCTCGATTTTACATAATTGCGTACATCAATACGTGAAACTGGGACGATTTCTTAATTTTTCGATTTTTTTAAATGACAATGAGATAAATAATAACAATAATAATCACGATATGCCTATATCAACCCACACTATTCGATGTAGGCCGTTTCCATTTGATTCCTGCCCATTTGACAATATCATCTCTCCACCTAGCCATAGGCCTCCCTCGCAGACGTTGGTTGTCAATTGGCCACCGCCGTAATATCCGTTTAGTCCATCTGTCGTCCTTTTGTTTTGTCAAATGTCCGGCCCATTTCCATTTTAGCCTGGCGATTAGCTCCACTGCGTCTACCTATTTTGTCTGTTTCCTAATCCGTGTAACCGTCTTGCGATCTTCGAGCTCGATTCCGAGGATAACGTGAGCCGTCTAGGTTGTCCGAATACTTCTAACAATAGTAATAGTAATAATAACGACGAAAAATGATATATAACTATTATAAATAGTTATCCGTTTCGAGCGCGTTTAAATAGGAAATAAATTTAAAACGACAAATACGTTATATAGTATAGATCTGAGAAAAAGTCCAATAAACCGAAATGTTCATTCGCGAAAATAAACGCGAGAACAATTAATTTTCCAACGTAACGAAAAAACACGAACAAAATCTAAAACTTAGAAGAAAAAAAATTGTCCAAATCGTTACTATCCTCCTCGCAGTTTGTAAGTAAGCAGAAATATAGTAAGCTGCTATGCAGTCGCATACCGCATTATCGTAGACCGTGAAATTGAAAACTCGCTTTTAGCCCTTTTCGATTCTGCGTCGTATTGAACTTTATATATAGGCACACATACACACACACACACACAACACACACACCGATATAAATTCGCAATCGTAATTGAATTTCGGTTTTCGTCTTCTCTTTGTTTTTCGCGAAATTTATTGGCGTTTAATCGTCTTGTTCGCTATCGAATGATCGATTTCTCTTCGAATTTAGAAACCCGAAAAAAGGTAAGCGATTCAGTTTCAAAAAAGCGATACTGCGAATTAAAATTAAATTAAAAATAAAACTATTCTTTTTTTACTTTTCTATAGTTTCATATTATTCTTTTTATGTAGGGCGGGCTTCCATTTCGGTTAAAAGTGTTTGAAAAAATTTATTCAAAGGTATAACATGAACAAAAAATGATGTACACCGATCCGGCTAACCGTGAACAATCGTGCGGATGCGCAATCCTCTACTGTAATAATATCGTACGCTGTCCTCTTTCGGATATGATTAGCGTGTTGACTGCAGAAACGCGAATCTCTATTATATCTTTAACACCTTTTTGTTTCAATTTGTCCATCAGAGTGATCCCCAGAATATACCTTTCCATTTTTCGCTGATTAACTTTTATTTTTAATTCCATTTTTTTTGTTAATCACTAGCATATGTTAACACTGGCGGAACGCAATGATCGAAAACACGCCTTTTTAGGCTTATCGGTGTTTTAACTTCCTTAAGTGTGCTTCTAAACTTTGAGAATGCCATCCATGCTAATTATATTCTTATGGATATTTCACCTTCTAAGTTGTTTACTTTAATTAATTGATCAACACAAACAGGGTTTAAAATTAATATAAATAAAACTAAATATATGCGTAATGAACTTCTAAGAGATAAATACAAGGATATAAATATATAAACACAAAAAATGGGAAATGGTTGATAATTTCATCTACTTAGGACAATATATATATATATTATTTTTATTCAGTATTTGAGATATCGCATTTTATAACACAATTGATAATAATATTATGAACTCAAAGGCAAATTTCAATTGCCGTCGATGTGGTTATTGATGAACTAAAAAACAATGCTGTTAGCTCCATTAAAAGTCTCCAAAACAGATCACACCACCAACATCCTTTGGCCAAATCCATCTTAGCCAACGCATCAGAGTTTACCGGAAAAATTATTATCCTCTGGATTCCAGGGCATAACGGCGTGGGATCAAACGACAGTGCAGATGCAGCCGCAAAAGAAGCGTGTCTAATATCACCTATTCCAGCTATACCAATTCCAACAAAGGACTCCTTCACACCATACGATCTAAATTATCCGATAGAGCAAACGAAGGATTTTCAAACCTGCAGCAATACAACGTCAACTGGATGAAGTCAACTATATGTCAAAACTCAAACAGGAGAAACGAAGTAGTCCTGTGCCGTGTACGCTCAGGCCACACACTGCTTACTTACAAGCACTTATTTACTAATAGTGACCAACCGAAATGTAGCGCATGCAATATTCCTTTAACTATTCCTCACTTGCTTATTACCTGTCCGTTATATTCCTCCGAACGTACAATCGCAAACCTTCCAAACTCTTTCCCAAATATTTTACAGCATTCTCCTACATCCGAATCTCGACTCCTTGCCTTCCTTCATTTATCCAGAATCTACCCGTTAATATAAATTCCTCCCGTGCCTCTGGCCTTAGTAGCAGTACACGGCACGGTTATCAATGAAAAAGAAGAATAAGAAGAAGATCAAATTTTAATTATGTATTCTTATATAGATAGAAGTTGCTTTCTCTTTCGATGTTGTATTGATGTAGTCTATTTTGTATTTTGAATTTTCTTCGCATTTATTCAAAAGTTGAACATTCTAAAAAAAAAGTTGTTGAATCTGCCTGAATATTTTACATTAGAATTATCGCTGTTGTGTAATTTTTTAATATTTTAAAGTACGTCCAGAAATTCGTACGAACTAGAGTTGAAAAATAAACCGTATATTTATTAGATAATCGTTCTCTTCTATTCTAGGAATTAATTTTGGGCGTTCCAAGTTCTATTAGAGCATCATTATCGTAATATCGTTCCCGCCACTTGGCTATATACTTGATATTAATTTTAACAATTCCGTCTTTCAGCTCCTTTTATCAAGATTTTTCATTTTTAACCTTTTTAAACTAATTCGTTTTCGTTTTTTTTTTTTTAATCCGATATTATATTTACTAATATTTTTATTCGTTGCGATTTTACTTTATTTTCATTCTTTTTATTTAATTTTAAATAATAAATAACACCGGTGTGTATACATTCCATTATCAATCGGAATAAGGTTGCGAATATAAAATTATTTTGTCTGAAATATATTTGACGCGATTATGAAAATTAAGATTTTCGTCGAATTTCTATATTAATTTGATCTTTTTTCCTAGTTAATCCTAATTTTTCCAATACGAACTATAATTATGATTTCAGTTATTATATTTCATTAAAATATGCCTAAACGCCGCTACGAGAATATGATCATACGGCATAACTTATCAAAACGCTGTTACTCCTTGCTGTTTTAACTATATTGAAAAGTAACGCGATCCTTGACGGATACCTGCTGTAAATATCCGTTCGTATATATATATATATATATAATTTTTTCGTTACTGTAAAAAAAAAATAGTATTATGCCGTTATTTAAAAAAAAAAGTCTACCAGGTTGAACTTGCACTATACTTTTAGCTATTTATTATTATAGATTAAGTAACTATTTATTATTTGTAATGCAGTCGAGGTTGTTATATATGTACTCTACTGTATAAATTTTTATATTATGTAAAATCAAATGAAAATATATATATATATATATAAATTTTTTAAATCATATCGAAAGCTCGGCGTTTATATCGGAAACTTATTAATGAAATTATTTTCTAATCTTCATCGATGTTTCAATTATATCCATAAAAGTCTTTATAATCTGTTCGGTAAATTCGTTCCGTCTATTCAAATTTTTGTAATAGCGATTATTTTCCCCTCTTTAATTTCCTATCATTTTTTAATACACTTCGCCAAAGTTAGGTAATTAGGGGTGTATACAGATCTTGCAGGCTTTTATTCGGTCTGTTTTCCTGTTTTGTGCAACTCGGATCCAATTGATCATTGTACTTTTCACAATGCTCGCCACCGTCTTGTTGGTCGGCCTCTTTTCCGTTTTGAATTCAATGGGTACAATTGCAGGATTTGTCTTTTCCACCTACTTTTCAATTTTGCTATTCGCTCCACTGCGTCGGTCAATTTTGTCCGCTCGCTGATCCAAGTAATTGATTTTCTGTCTTTTAACCTGAAGTTTAGTATTATACTTTCGTGAGCTGCTTCGTGATTGATTTCCTAGAATGAGGATTATATTTCGGTAAAAAAATAAAAAATACGAGATTTATATATTATATTTTTTTGAAATTGGAAAATGGTTTTGGATTACAATCTATTAATTCGACCTGGTTGCAATGTATTGAACCGGTGTCGAATAAATTTACCGCATACGATAGGTTTTTCAAAGGAGGTCCGTTCAAAATTGAACTTAGTAAATGAAAAATCGCGCTGCAACAAGTCGAGTTTATTTTTGCGACTATAATTCATTATAGTAAACCTACTATTACGAAGTTAAATGATATTATATATATATATATATATATATATATATATATATATATATATATATATATATACGAGGTGGTTTAAATTCGATCTTATTACGCGTTTATCATAGTTAGATGGAAGAAAAATAAATGAAAATTTATAGTCTATTAAAAGCTACGTGCGCACAGGAAAAACGTGAGCTGACAAAAAGCTTTAGTCGTCGTAGTCGATGACATTTTGAAACTTTTTATTTTTGTATAAAGTGAAACAAATCTCTCAGACTAATAGGCACGCGTTTCGTAATCATTGTCATTATTCACGGCCTCAAAAACTTCACCTTTCCACGTGAACGGGTGACGACGCTTAACAAAACGTCGACGAAAATGGAATTACCCGGTGAATGACGCGGGCTACGGAAAAACATTTTGGAATCGTCCGAGAAGATTGGATGAACGTGTTTCCGGTCGTGAAAAGTAAACAAAAAACAAAAAAGGAAAATAAATCTCGCGAATATGACACCTCGGTAGAGTGACGTGATGTCTTAGGAAGTGAACTTTATATTTCTCAGATAAAATCATCGTCGGCGGGATGAGTCTGTTACCACGGCATTTCTCGCGTAAATGCCGTTAAATTTTCTCGAAATTCTACATTCTGTCCACGTTAATATTATTACTATTACCGGTGTTGTTCTATTATTATTATTATTATTATTATTAATAATATTATTATCAATTGTGTTCTAAAATACGATATCTCAAATACTGAATAAAAATTATATATATATATATATATATATATATATATATATATATATATATATATATATATATATATATATATATATATATTGTCCTAAGTAGATGAATTTATCAACCATTTCCAATTTTTTGTGTTTATATATTTATATCCTTGTATTTATCTCTTGTGTTTATATTTATATCCTTGTATTTATCTCTTATAAGTTCATTGCACATATATTTAGTTTTATTTATATTAATTTTAAACCCTATTTGTGTGCATTTATCGTTGATAAGTTAATTAAAGTAAACAACTTAGAAGGTGAAATATCCAGAAGAATATAATTAGCATGGATGGCATTCTCAAAGTTTAGAAGTATACTTAAGGAAGTTAAAACACCGATAAGCCTAAAAAGGCGTGTTTTCGATCATTGCGTTCCGCCAGTGTTAACATATGCTAGTGATTAACAAAAAAAATTGAATTAAAAATAAAAGTTAATCAGCGAAAAATGGAAATGTCTATGCTGGGGATCACTCTGATGGACAAATCGACGACAAAGCGCGTGCGAAAAACAATAAGAGTTAAAGATGTAATAAGTATTATTAAACATAGTAAATGGTGATGGTGCGGACATGTGGCTAGAGCCGAAGACCGCTGGATAAATGCGTCAAATCTGAGAGCAAACGGGCCTTACAACGACTAAGGATACGGTGGGCAGATGAAATCCAAAAGTTCAGGTCAAATTGGTGAGATGAAGCTCAATATCGCGGCGTCTGGGAAAAGTAGGTTGAGGCTTTCGTCCAGCAGTGGACTGATAATGGCTAGTTAAGAAGAAGAATATACATATATGTATGTGTGTGTGTGTGTGTAAAATTCGAACCAAAAGGAGAAAAAGGAGAGAAATAAGTGTGGACACGGTAGGTATTGCATTTATGAACAAAATTAAACGAACAATTCTTATATATGTATACACAACACACATACAATATATATATATATATATATATATATATATATATATATATATATATAATATATATATATATATATACTAGCTCCAATGATTTCGATTAAAATTTTGTATATACCTCTAATGTAAAAAGTAATTTACGAATTCTGAAATTTCGGGGCCACATCCCCTTGTACTCCGCTATAATAAATTTTTCGAAATTGCGATTTTTTCTTACCTCAATTTCAAAATACTTACCTACGTACGTTAGAGATTTCAGCTCGATCGTAATTAACCGATGGAATATTATAAGCTTAGAAAATTTGCTTTTTATCGTATACGTGTTAGCGTTTAAATTTTCCGAAAATATTTTTTTATACGCAAAAGAATTATTCTATGGGTAAAAATCCGTTCGAATAATCCTAAAATTAATTTCTAGAAAAAAGAAGGTTATATGACTCCATTTATGAAACAAAATTCTACGCGATTAAAATAGCTAGTAAAATCCAGGAAATCTTTGTCTCCGTGGTACTATTTATAATACGATAGTGGCTAGGATGTGAATACATATTCACGGCAACTAAGAAATAGTATATTCGTATAATTATGAAGTTCACGGCATTATACTTAAATGAAGCGTACGGTTTATTATCAATTAATATACCGAGATATTTTGAATGTTTTCGACATACAGCTATTATACAAGGTATCATGGAAGGAAGTCTAAGACGAGGCCGGCCTCCTATGAGATGGACTGACATGGTCTGCAAAACAATGGGTCGAAGTTTCCTTCAATGCGTTCGTTGTGCGCAAAACAGAGATGTATGGCGTAGAGTCGTGTTTCAAAACACAAAAAATAATGGTCATGATATCCCCAATGGGGATGAAACGGATGATTGATGAAACAAAATTCTACGCATATAAAATAGCTAGTAAAATCCAGGAAATCGTTGTCTCTGTGGTACTATTTATAATAGATAGTGGCTAGGATGTGAATACATATTCACTGCAATTAAGTAATAGTATATTCGTATAATTATTAAATGAAGCGTATTTATTTGTCAATTACTATACCGAGATATTTTGAATGTTTTCAACATACGCTCGGCAAACTAGTTTTAACTTGTTCACTTTGTTCGCTACTCAGTTTTATTTGCCACAAATGGAAAAGTTACACACTCTTACCGATAATTTAAGTCACATTTCGTTTATTCATTCTTAGTATCGACAAATTAATTCTCAGTCTGTTTAAAATCGTTTAATTTGCTAATACACCGAATAGAAAAGAATAATTCACAATTCTTATTAAAACTCGATCCTTCTACTTGAAGGGGTATTCTTGCACAGGGCGTATTCCACAAAGATCATTGTGGTACTCCGCATGAGACATTCCTTTTGCAATTTTCATTGATGGTTTTCGATTTTAGTGTTTCAACGATGGACGACCACTTACGGTTATCGAATAATATCAAATGACAACTGAGTTTTGCATTATAATGCGATTTCAGAACTACGTTTTAGGATAAAATCAAGTTGAGATTTATTATTTATAACGATATCCTCGATTATTTCTTCATAAATTCCAACGGAATTTAGGAAACAGATTGATCGGTAAAAGGTGAATTCGGAAAGAGATTTACCAGGTTTTAAAATTAATCTAATATCGGCCCCACTTATTCCATAGAAATATTCGCAGCTTAACCCTTTAGTGCATGGATTTTGTTTTCTTAAAAAAAAAAATCTGTTTACATATCTCCATGTACAAATCATAAAAATTCGACTTCGGAAAAAATACTCAAAAAACAGACCCTTAGTAACCCAAAATTTTTGTTATATCAAATAGTATAGTTATGCACTACATGTATATATATATAATATATATATATATATATATATAAAAATGGTTTTATTAAATTCGATCAAATGATATGGTTATATTTAACTAATGTTGCTTACAAAAATATTAAAAAAAAAAATTACCAAACACGATTTTTTAATAAATTTTAAAAGATGAAACATTATGTTACATAAGTATTCGCATAATTAATAAAACATAAATAGTACATTATATTTATTCATTATGATATTTATCAAAACAGTTATTATTATTTGAAGGCAAAAAGACACCTCGTAATTACTACATTGACAGTCTAGTAATTTTTCTTGTACCTAAAACATATATTTTTATAATATTATATCAGGAAAAAGAACAGAAATTTATTTTTCGATCGGGCTGAACACACTAAATAATTGAGAGATATTCTGTACGTTACGTTCGTTTTCTGATTCAACATCAGAAATGTCACTGAAATCGTCAACATCACTAGTGTTGAAGATGTCATCAACAGTTAATGTGTCCAAATTTGTCTGTCCGTTAATGTAACATCTAAAAGTTAAAATTGAATATAATACACCATAAATAATTATAACATAATTATCATATCCACAGGTGTTATCCGTATCATTATAGCAGTCAGCTGCCAACAGAGTGTATATTGGTCACACGCTGAGTACGCACTTCTATTTACTGAGTGCCCAACGACAAATCAATATGCGAATTGTGCTGTTCTACATTAATGGTCTACCATATCGTGGTTATCTGCAAGAAATTTGCTCAATATCGGTACAATCAGCTGAAGAACAATGTACTGGATATAAACAACCTCCTCCTAACCAACTTAATAATAAATTCTAAACTGTTAATTCATATTTCGAGTAATAGCCTTATAGGCAATAACTACTCGTTAAAAAAATATATATATATATATATATTAAGACAAGGTGTACTTACTTTCATTATGATCGCCATTCTTTATGAAATACTGTAATTTTTTTGATAATTCCGAAAAACGCAATTTAAACACTTTAAACTTCTGACGAAAACAACTATATTTCAACAAACCTTTCAGGAAGTAAAAAATCAATGTCCGTTTACGTTTATAGCAGCGTCACCATAGAAGAAACATGAAACTATCGTACCAGGATGCTTATATTTTAAATGCATAACCGAGCCAAATGGTATTTTTTATACTTATAATAGTACGACCGATAGCGGAACAATACTAAATGGTTGACGCAGGTACTAAAGGGTTAAAACATTGAACATCGTGACAAGAGTGAATCTTTACATTTGAAATTAATCTGTTTTCAAGCTTCGTTACTAATTTTACCATTGCAGTAAGCTTTTCCGTTATTTAACAGTTTAATAGTATCAGACGGATACTCATGACGGATAATAAGCAGTTAAAAGCTGGAAAGAAATATAAACGATCATCAGCTTTATCCGAAAATAAGAAAGCCTTACACTCAACGAGAAGTAACGATACTATTATTTAAGCCAGATATATACACGGGTGATTCAATTTTTTACCAAATGCTGTACAATTCCAAACAATCAACTGCGACTATATTTTTTCTTCTTTTAACGCTGGACTTATTACTATCGTAATTGGTTCTGCAATGTTACTTTTTTTTTAAAGTGAAACTTCTATTGGCGCGTTGAATATGGGGAATTAACGAGCGAGCAAGCCAATGGCTCATATACATAGACAAGGCCTATTCTCACAGCGTACTCGGTCTCCTACACTTTTTATCGCATTTTGTACTCGCATACGTGTACATTCAGTACACATATGTACAAACATGTTGTAAGCATGAAGTATAGTGTGCTTTCTCTTGCGTACTCACACTCTCCAGTACGTAACGTATACACATACGAGTTATTATTTCTCTTGCGCATGCGCTCATGGCTATCCGTTATTTCGTTTAAATCTTCGCAGCACAAAGGAAGTATGAGCGATATAGATTTGAGAACGAAAACATTCGAGTCATCACCAGGTCAAGTTGGAAAATTTGTAAGATATCACGAGTTTACTAAATAAGCGTCATTACATTGCTCGTAATGTACACGTTGGGTTTAATATTTCAAGTTAAAATTTATTTTTAATGATATTGCATTTTATATCTCTTTCGTATTCATAAAAGTAAGGAAAGTATATTTTTTAGTAAAAATTACCGGGGAAACATCTTGTAAGTTTCACTTTTTCTCTGCGACCCCAGACGGAGAGTTTTTTATTTTTAAAGTTTTAAATATCTTTTATTTTCATTTCGTCGTGGCCGTGAACTTTTTCAGTCATTACTATTATTTATTTTGTTCAAAATCGCTACATTCTACGCAATTCAAACCATTAATTTTATTATTTGCGCCTTAATTGCTTCGACTATATACATAATCGGTGCTTCTAGTTTTTTAACTCTTTCTACTAAGTGTGTTTCGCTATAATTAGTCGTTCACCGAGTTCGATTCTCGTATCTAAATAGGAACGTGCGCAATGTTTCTGTCTCCCGGCGTAAACATTTTTTTTCTTTATGTCCTCTCATCTACTACCGAAGATCCAAGTCCTGGCAGTTCTGTGCCACTGAACGTTCGTCAGCAAATTGAAAACTTTATTGGCGCGGTAACACTGGGAAGAAGAAGATCGGTATAAATTAGGTTTTTAGCATTTTCCTCGTGTTCGACCGATAGTCGACGGTCTATCACGGAAATTCGTCCCTGCAAATCGCAAACGTATACGACAAAATATTTTCTTCCGTTCGCGTAATATAAGTCCGTTATTCCTTATTTATTTTTCAGCGTCGGTCGAACGGCAACCCGGGGTTGCCTGTAATCGTATAGGGGGTTCGTCTTTATGTAAATAAGCTAATAAACTTTATTTATTACCGAAGCGAGGGGCTCAAAAGGATGAAATAAAAAACGGAAAACTGAAATATATAGTTCCTTAGAAACGGGAAAAGCAACAAACCGGAACGAACTTAATCGCCTCGAATATCCATTCAACCAGACTTATCCTCCGCGTTATTATTATATATACAGATATTTGCGCGCGTGTCGGGAGTACCTTTAGACGCGGCTGTTAATCGATGATGTACGAAGCTCAAATTTTTGAATGGGCAATAGTATCCGAACGAAAGTGTCTCCGAAGAATTGTTAAAATTAAGGCTTAACCGAAGTTTCCGAAAAAAAAAGGTATTTTACAGCCCGTTTTAATTTCCCTTTCATTATTAATTTTTTCATTATTGAGTCTTCGTAATTTTTTTCCTGACGAAGTAAATTCAATTTAAATCTCGAACCGAATTTTTCAGAACAAATGTTTTTAAATTTTGAGTTTCAAGGACGAAAAATAAAAAAAAACAACATCTGTGCCTCGGAGCGCAGGGAACAAGAAAACATATATATAATAATAAGCCTACATACGTGTATAAATCGACGCGCATAACGCTAAAAAACGTGGTTTGACGTTTGTGGGTAGCACGGTACATGTATATATATATATATATGTCAGTTACTACGTTGATATACCTATTGCAACAAAACGTGGTTTTGACAGGAGGGTGTTGATGTATACATTATGTATACGTATATTTGTATGTACATATATACATATATATATTGATATATATATATATATATATATAATGATATATATACATATGTTATTTCCGCTCGTTCACTCGTTTTGTGGTTAACTCCCCATATACAACACGCCAATAGAAGTTTCACTTTAAAAATCTATGCGTCCGGGCGCAAGGCAGAAGTGGAACTCTTAAAGACGTTTTCTCATAAAGGCACTCATAATCAGACGATTTCGTTCAAATTTAACAAAGAAGCGGGACACACTTTTATGCTTAACTTCACATAGAGATGACTCGAGTGTTTTCGTTCTCAAATCTATGTCGCACACATATCGTATTTCAACGAAATAACGTATAACCGTGTGCCTGCGCAAGAAAAAGAATACGAGCACTCAAAATATTTGTACACACACAAATATATGTATACATTGAATTATAAATTATATGGGGGTGTTTATTATACAATACTGTTTCCTGGGTGGACCTGTGACAATTTTAAATATTTTTAAAATTGCAATACTTCATGGAAATTAAGAAATAAGAACGCATTATCGAAATCTACTAGTAACAACACAATAGATGTGTTACCAATTCCATGGATAGCAAAAGGAAGTCATGTATCGATTCGAAAAGAGTTGAATATCAACGGTAACAAACTGCTAATCCAGCGAGTGTACAGAAATATGTTGAAATTATTCTGAAAATGAAGAAATTATTCTGAAAATGAAGAAATTATTATTCGAAGGAAAGAACGATATCCAAAAGTTTAACATTCGAGGAGATGAAGACCAAATTGAATGCGCACGATTGCGTAAAATGATAGTTCGATGTTATGTTACGTGCTCAAGTTCGAAGTGAATAATTATGATTATGATAGTATACATATGTATATATATATATATATATATATATATATATATATATATATATATATATATAATGGATAAGAGAGAAGACAGGACTCCATGATTATCGTAAAACATAACAGATGAACAAAACGGATGTTGGAATGTAAACTAATTGACAACAAGAGAAACAGGGGTAGACTGCTAAACCGTTGGTGTGATCACTTAAAATGAGTAGCAGGGGAAATTGGATAAGAATATTTTAGGATCGTAATAGCTAGAAACAATTGGGGAATGCCCGCGTCTAGCAGTGGACTGATATAGGTTGATGATGAAGGTGATATATATATTATATGTATGTATATGTATGTACATATATATTAAATATATGTACGTATATTGACAGAAAGGTCTCGAATTGGTGATAAGCAGATAATTTGCAAAATCAGAAAGAGAAATGATGGAATTAATTACACGTGTCAAACATGTTATGGAGAGAGATGCTAGTTAACACATCTAAAACCAATATTATTATAATAGACAGTAAAATAGTGATTATTGACACCCCATCTGCTGCCGGAGTATGAAATAGGAGTGGATTCTTTTGTTTACTTCGGATTCTTGATTACTGACAATGGAGGTTTTGCTTGGATGAAATAAAAAAAACTTAATTCCTTTAGGCCAGACTGCAATCGTACGATTGATATGATTTGTAACGATAAGTGGCCGCTAAAATTACGGAAGGAGCTAATAAAAACATGAATATTCACAATTTTCTTATATGCAACCGAGACGTGGACGATTAAAGTAATGGATGAGCAACGGTTCGATGCATTTGAAATGTGGATAGGGGGGGTGAATGTAACGTGTATCGGGGAATGGAATAAATCTCTCAATACGGACAGAAGTAACCGATAGAATTACATAGAAGACCCGTGTACTAACTTTTTCGGGCATATTGTAAGAAAATTTTGAACAAATATTACCGCTTGGTAAACCACCTAGTGCATGAGGAACATGCATAACGTCTTGACGACTTACGGAAGCAATTTGGTACTTTAACAACAACAACCGCTACAGCTCAGAACCGGAATCTAATTTTTAGTTTCATATTTATATATATATATTTTTTTTTATTTTAAATGAGTTCGTGTCGCGCGATTCCTCGTTCGATACAGTTATTTACCCACGATGGTGAGCCTTCGGTGAGATAAAACCTTGTTATTTATCTTATCTACATATTAACCGTTTATATTTTTCGTTATTTAAAATTTAATGTACGTACATATAATCCGTTTTGCTTAATACATGTATTAACGCATATGTATAACCACACTAACAGGTATACACATATAAACAAAACATCACGGGCGTTATTATAAATTACGTAGAACTAGTCATATTTAAAAAATAATCAAAATATTCAACAAATATAGCGTAGATTTATCGATAAGAAATAAGGACACATTATCGAAATCAATTTTAGTAACAACAAACTAGAAGAAGGAAATATATTTTAAAAAATTCGGCAGTATCTAAATTAAATTGTAATCAACGTGTGAGAAAGATTGTACATAGGCGAAATAGAAGGGCAATTATCGATAAGATTTAAAGAACATTTAAATTTAAATAAACAGTGATGAAAAACTAATTTTTTGGAAAATATTTTAAAGATTTAATACACAAAATCGATAACGTTAATCAAAATTATGGAATTTAAAACATTATTTAAACAAAGAAAACTACTAGAAAAAAATAAAAATAAGAAAGAGAAAAATAAATTTTATTAAATTCGATGATAAATTTTAATTAAGACACAGTTTAGTTTTAAGAGGTATTTTATAAATTTAATCAATCAAAACGTAACGTTTTTATCTTTCCGGCTATTTAGTATAATTATTTACGTGTTACATTTTTATCTTAGCGATTTGTCGATTGCGTTGTTTAGCGCATGCATTATCAGATTATTGTGTATGTGTGTGAGCATGGTACTGATCAGTACTTAAGCTCACTTTGTCAGTTAAGTTAGAGAGTATGTGAGAGTGTAAATGAGTTATAATTATATAAATAAACGGTAATTAAAAAAATCAATATAATAAATGTAATCAAAATAAAAATTTATATTAAGCGTAAATGTATAATGTTAAATCATAAGAAATGTAATTACCCGTCGACAAGCGAAAGCTTGACGGAATAAGTAGTATTAAAATAATTGTATTATGTCGTATGAGTGTTGTTGTTGTGTGTATACATGAGGTGTGTTTATGAGTGTATATATCATTATAACATTTATCACAAATATACGTTTAAAAAAAAAAAAAAAAAATGAAGTAGGTTAATATGGTCGTTAATATAGTTCTTGAAAAAAGTCCATTCAACTTTTTTCTAACGTAATTCGTTTCGGGAGTGAATAAATACTATTACTAGCTATTATGTAAGACAATATAGGATTGTGATCTGAAGATAAGGATGAATGTGAGACATCTTCGGTAATACTACTGTAGCCTTCTACTAATATTAAATCAATGTATTTGCACTGAAGAGGGGTGTATGTGGGACCTGGTGATAATGTGTTCATCCTACATTTAACCGACGCATTGAATAATACCTTCCAGACGGTATCATTGCTGTAACAAATTCAGGTACGATGTTTGCTATTTAGATATCATGTAATGATAATGGGGAAATATTTTTCAGATAAAATAAATTTAAACCGACGCACTTTACAGCAGACGGATTGCTGTAAACGCGGACATAATTATTATGATCATTTCTTATAGTGATTTATATATATATATATATATATATATATATATATATATATATATATATATATATATATATATATATATATATATATATATATATATATATATATATATATAATGGAATAGCGACTCCACCCAAGGCTGTAAGGAATGGATGATATGAAATATTTATACTACAAGCCTATTTGTAATTGAATATGATCATACGCTATTGTTCTGTGAGGTGAATTATGCACAACGCCATAGCAAGTCACCCGTTATTTGTTGTTTTGCCCAGTTTATAAATATGATAATCGAGGAGTTTAATACGGTGAGTTTAGTTTCACAAATGGCCCCAAATATTATCGGTTAAGAAAAAATGACAACTTATTTATTTCGGCACGGATTGGAATTAGCACTTCATCCTAGTAGGTTTGTATATCGAGCGCTAATTTGCAGGTTTCAAGCATGATCGTAACCTTTTAAAAGACGACGACTGAGAGCGTTAATTTGTTGAAAAATCGCCATAAGTTTAATAATATTTATTTGTTTAAGTTAAAGATTTGCAATATGTCTAGACATCCAGAGAAATATCACCCGTTCCTTCTTGCGCAATATGGTGAAATTATTGGTTATAGAAAACCTGGTAGGCGAAAACTTTCTCCGGTAGCAGATACGAGAAGATGGTGTTAAATATCAGCACCCCGACTGCGAGAGGCGTCCAGCGATAGTGGTTCAACCTTCGACTGAAGATGGCGTACTAGAAGGAAGAAGAAAAAGAATGTACGCCATCTCGTTACGATAGCTGAATCATCAGCGTGTTTGTAGTTACCGATTCTTTTGCTATTTACTTTTTTCCCGAATTCGTGATTTCGTAGTCATAGCTGAAAAATCTACTACATATAGACGTCAAACAAAAGTATACAACCCTGTGTTACACCTTTCATAATCTTCAGTATTTCACATCTCGATTAACTTTCACCTGCCTCTTTCGTTGACAACATAAATTCTGTATTATTCGGATATCTTCGAGTACAGTTTCTATCAGAATTCACACCGGATGATCTCGATGTAACGAAAACGCTGTTTCGGAACGGAATACGATGCATAGACATCTTGACAATGAATAGAATAACGTAATATATAACCTATCGGTGAACGAATACTTTATTAATTCCATTTTATTTATCTAATCGCCATCTTCATTTGTCTCTTCCGAACGTTAACCGTCGTACTAAATAAACGTTCGTAACAAACTAAATTAAAAATAGACGAGCTGGCAATTTTTTTCTAAAGTCAAAAGAAATTTACAGAAAGTTAAAGAAGAATACGTCTCTTTTACTCATCACTTATATCAGAAATACTGCACACTTTTATATCGTACATATAGCATGTTGTTAGAACAACGACACTTTGATTATACTTAAATACACATATACGTATAACGTAACATCGCCGGGGATTCGAGGGAAATGACAACTACCAGCTAAGTTAGAACGAAGAGGGTTGATTAATAACCGAGAATCAGCACCCACAGTTCATTCATCACCGTTGCTGTTTTTGTTGTTCTACGCGGTCTCGAACCGTCGCTCGCCTCGTCATTCCGATGATATTTTCTTCAAAGACCATCAACTCGATGATTCTTCTATCTTGCTTTGTTTTCAGCTCGACACCTTATCTTAAGGACAGATCGTAGTAACAGAGGAGTCGGGCGACTTTATCTTCGCTCTTCGAATACTAGGCGGTATTTACTATCGTAATTTCAGGATCGCTTATATATACACCTTAACAAAATAGCCGAGACGGGTTAACCATCGCCACATTCTTAGTAAGATCATCCGACAGCGATATAGTTCCTTTCCGCTGTTACCGTTCGTAAGTATCAACAAAAATCGTATACGTACTAGAAGTTTCGCGTAGGTGTGAAATGAAAAAGCAAAATTCGTCCTACACCTAAAACCGAAGTTAGAAGTTAGAAGACGAATTACTCCATCGGCGTGAGATGGATTATGCGATTGTAACAGGCTTATATATATAGTTTACGTTAGTTATTTAATTATTTGCAGGAATAATTTACGCATTGTTTATATTTTCACACAAAAACGCACACACACATATATATATATATATATAAATATATTACGACGATCGTCGTATGTTCGAGTCGTGATAATTTAACTGATTCATTTGGGAAATGAGGACTAATATTTAATTTAATCGATATAATGAAAAATTACATAATTATTTATACAGTTAAAATAAAATATTCAATTCGACGCTTGCTAGCGTACTAATTATGAATGCACGTACGTGTAGTTATAATAGTTCTTGTTCTTCTTCTTATTCGTTGATAAACGTGTCGTGTACCGCTCCTAAGGATAGAGACACGGGAGGAATTTATATTAACGGGTAGGTTCTGAATAAAGGAAAGAAAGCAATCTAGATTCGGATGTAGGAGAACGCTGTAAACTATTTAGGGGGAGAGTGTGGAAGATTTGTGGGTTGGGCGTTCGGAGGAATATAGCGGGCAGGTAATAAGCAAGTGAGAAATAGTTAATATTGCATGCGTTACATTTCGGTTGGTCACGATTAGTAAATAAGCGCTTGTGGGTAAGCAGTGTGTGGTCTGAGCATACACGGCACAGGACCACTTTATTTATCCTAATGTGGTTGACTTTATCCAGTTGATGTTGTATTCAGATTAATTCATGGTTTACCGTATTTCTTGGGCCTTGAAATACAAGGACGTGATCATAGTGACATTGAAACTAGACAAAATTTTATGTCCGAGAAATAGTCGTGTTTCAATTTTTTGTTTCCTACTCCAATGCTTCCAAAATTAAAAAGCTTCAATTTCAGGAAAAGTATCATAAAAAACAACAAATTTCCCCTGCAGACCTAATATACCTAATGTTGGGTTCGAAACCAGTACAATGAGAATATTAATTATCATAAAAACAGAATAAAGGAAATAATATAAGGAAATCTAGAAATGGAAAAGTTTAGATTCAGATCTGCTATCGGAACAAGAGAAACCATATTAGTCCTAAAGATATCGACGGAAAAGAGACTACGTATGAATAAGAACAGCTATATAACTTTTTTCGATCTGGAAAAAGGTTTTGATGAAGTAGATTGATCTCTGTTAATGTCTACAATAAAAAAAAAAAAAACAATTTAGACTGGAGTGACAGACAAATTATAGCGCAACTACACGAAGAACAGGAAGCAGTAATTAAAATTGGAGAGCACGTAGCCATTGCTAAAATCCGTAAAGAAGTGAGATTTTTTTTTTTAATTTTTATTTTACATAATTACACTAGTCCATTTGGACTATCCAGTAATTCTGATATATGAAAGAAAATTAACGTGAAGAGGTTATCCGTCCAGTGACAGGAGCCTCAGAAGAATATGAATAAAATTTGTTTAAACAATATCATAAGGCTTATTCCGTTTCAGCCTTCTTGTGTTATTTAGGTTATCTAATGTAATAATTGCTTCCGTATCTGGATGCCTATATAATCTGTCTTCGTGTTGAAGTGCATACCGTCTAATTTCTGTAATTACAGTAGGAACATTTAGGTCTCTATGCAAGTCATCGTTTCTTATGAACCAGGGCGCATTCGTTATCATACGAAGTATTTTGTTTTGGCATCTTTGAATTATTTTGATGTGAATGGTTTTTGCACAACCCCACAATTGGGCGCCATAGCTCCAAGTTGGTTTAATAATCGCTTTGTAGATTAACAATTTATTGTCGATCGTTAACGTCGAGTTTCTTCCAATAAGCCAATACATGGAAGCTATTAAACGGTTAATCTCTTTCTTTTTAGCAATGATGTGTTGTTTCCACGTAAGTTTCTGATCGAGTCGCATACCTAAATATTTGGTCTCATCTAGTATTGGTATTTGATTATTGTTTATTGTAACCGGAGCATTATTTGTTCTTCTGTTTGTGAATATTACATGAGCCGATTTGTTTTCATTTATACTTATTTTCCACGTTTTTGTCCACTTGCATATCTGATCTAAGGAATTCTGCAGGTTACTAGCGGCAACGTTTTCGAGACAGCAGTATCATCTGCAAAAGTAGCAGTTAGTGTGCTATTTGAAGCCGGAAGGTCAGCTGTATAAAGTATGTAGAACAGCGGCCCTAAAACACTGCCCTGCGGGACACCAACGCGTATCGGGTATAGTTTGGATTCTTCTTCCTGAACTTTTACTTTGAAAAATCGTTCGTTTAGGTAAGAAGAAATTAGTTTGTACATACTATAGGGTACAATTTTTTTGATTTTATAAAGCAGTCCTTCATGCCAGACCTTGTCGAAGGCTTGAGAAATATCTAAGAATACTGCTGAACAAATTCGTTTCTCTTCGAAGTCATTTTCAATTTTATTGACGATTCTGCGAACTTGATCAAGGGTTGAGTGTTTGGTTCTGAAACCAAATTGGTGATCTGGTATTGGTTTCTTTTGATCAATAATCATCATTATCCTTTTCATAAATAACTTTTCGAAGACTTTGGATAACACGGGCATAAGCGATATTGGTCTATAGGATGAGACGACGTTTGGAGGCTTGCCAGGTTTAAGCACCATAATTATTTGAGCCATTTTCCATTGGATTGGCACATGCTTGAGTCGGAATATAGCATTGAAGATGTACGTAATGAGCAATATTCCTTTTTTCGGTAGCTCTTTTAAGATATTGGCTGTTATTAAGTCATGACCTGGAGCTTTGTTTCTTTTTAAGGCTATAATTTCATGCCACACTTCTTTTGGGGATACAGGTTTAATGCGTTGTTGATCATCAGGAATATATTCCAAGAACTCTGAGATCTGTTGCTCGTGATTACTTCTAGGTTCAGACGGATGTGGTTGGAATACGTCCGCTAGGTGTTGAGCAAAGATGTTAGCTTTTTCAGTATCGCTTCTTGCCCATTGGCCTGTTGTATTTTTAACAGGTGGGCTGTGTTGTTTTACCTGTTTAATTTTTTTAGTTACTTTCCAAAGGGAGTATAATTCCTGTCCTGGGAAGCACTGAGGCTTTGCAAGAAACTTTGTAAACTTTTATTTTTTTCATTTTGCAAAAGCCTTCTTAATTGCCCAGTTATTCGATTGTATAAAGTTTTGTCACACGGATGCTTGGTGTTGTGCCATTTTCTACGAGCTCTGCGTTTTTCAGCTAATTTTTCCTTGATTACCATAGGATAGCTGATATTAACGTCAGTATTCAACGATTCAGGTGGCGTGGAATTCCATGCTGCATTTTGAATGGTTTTGGTGAGAGAATCGACAGTTTCTTCCAGCTCTTGAATAGTTTTAAGCTGAATTTCTAGATTTATATTGTTTTGCAATTTGCCTCCGAAAATTTTCCCAACACGTTTGCTTATTTGTAAGTAATGGCGGCTTTTCTTTCCTTATAATATTTGTACTTATTGTTAGAATAACTGGTGAGAGGTCGGACGCTATATCAACACTTTCTTCAACTTCAGTGTAGTGTAGCGATATCACCTTGACGACAAAAAAGTCTAGTAAATCAGGTATTCTAATAGGATCAGTCGGCCAGTAGGTTGGTTTACCAGATGAGAGATGGTTAAGTTGCAAGGAATCCATAGCTTTTTTTAACTCGCGTCCTCTTGGCGTAGTTAATCTGGATCCCCATAAAGTATGTTTAGCGTTATAATCACCGCCAGCAATAAATCTTTTTCCCAGATATTGGAAACAATCAGCAAACAAGTCGTTTTTTATTGCATATCGGGGCGGACAATACACCGCTGCCAATACAAGAGATGAGTTGAGTTCTTTCACAACAACGCTTGTAATTTGGTCATAATCTTGTTGGTAAGAATTATACTGATAATGTTGAATACCGTTTCGTATTAATATAGCGCTCCCTCCGCGAGCAGTTCCATCGGGATGCTGAGTATGGTATAAACTGTAACCAGTTATGTTAAAAAACGTTTTGTTAGTAAAATGCGTTTCTGCCACAAGGAGCACATCAATTTTCAGTAACCGAAGGAACGATTCTGTTTCTAGACGCCACTGCGCTAGACCATTGGCATTCCAGAGTGCAATTCGGAGCGATTTCATTATTACGGAAGAATTTTCGTGATGAGCTTAGTTAGAAGCTCCATCATTATCTGATTTTGCTTGTTCATTTGTTCAAGCAATGATTCAAAGCGAGTTAAGATAGTCATTAGGCAAACTTGATCAGAATTAATTGGT
Source organism: Coronaproctus castanopsis (assembly GCA_032883995.1). Classification (NCBI taxonomy): domain Eukaryota; kingdom Metazoa; phylum Arthropoda; class Insecta; order Hemiptera; family Monophlebidae; genus Coronaproctus; species Coronaproctus castanopsis. The sequence goes on from CM065052.1 coordinate 246,938,182, forward strand.
TGCTGTTGTACAGCTGTTGAGGGTGATCCCCTCAAAGCATGAGAGTAAGATATGTCTTGAGGTTTCGGCTGCTGCGTGAGTGACTGAACCTTTATTGCAGGACTATTTGTAGTCGTTCCGTCTACTGTTTGATTAAAAATCGAAATATTAGGTTCATCACGCTTCTTAGTCGTATCGCTTAATTTTGGATGTGAGCTGTTAACGCGCTTAGTACGCATTTTCTGTAGTTCCTTATAAACTGTACAACCCTTATAATTCACAGGCTGATTTCCTCCGCACAGTGCACATTCGGGAAGAGTTTCTTTACTTTTTGAGCATTTATTTATAGGGTGAGTAGCTGCGCATTTAACACACTTAAATGCCCGATTACGGAAATGTTGCGTATGCCCATATTGTTGACAACATTTACATTGAGGTATTTCAACATTTTTACGTGGAGGCTCAACTTTGATTTTAGCATTGAGTAAATATTTAATTTGATAAATATCTTTATTAAACTCATTTGGTTCGAGGTCAATAAAAAATAATGGTATGACTTGACGCACTTGGAAGCCTTTTTCATTTAAAGCGACCATAATATCAGTTGTATCAACTGATGGATGTAAATGTCTGAGTACAACTCTGTACGATCTTTCACTTTTTATTTGATAAGTATAGAAACTAATCTTCTGGCTAGTGAAATACCTTGTTAAATCACGATAAGCTGAAGCTTCGTTCACGTTTACTTTTACTCTGTTATTTGCCAGGGTACGGCAAACGTAGCCGTCATTTTTTATCGTTTTTTCGATGGCATTTTTCATTCGTTTAAAATCTGTAACATTGTCTATGAATATTGGCGGTGGTCTTTCTGTTCTGTTATTAACAGATTTGCTTGCCTGATTGTCATTGTTTGTTTCTTTATTTATCTGTAGTGCGGAAAAGCGATTTTTGGTTTTGATTGTATGGGCTGCAATTTGATCAGCATGCTTCACTCTCTTGGCACCCTTCGAAACGTGCTGCCACGCATTATCGTTGCTTTCTTCTCTATGTTTGGTATAACTTTCATCATCGCTATTACTAGTTTTCGAAAGTTGTCGTTTAATGCTAAAGGAATTTCCAGATTTTTGTAGCACTTAGCGTCGACGACTGTTTCGGCATCAGTTGCTTCAATATTATTTAATTGATTTTGACATGCGTTTTTATTGTTACGCGGTAATGGCGACGTTGGCCTAGACGACACAGGAGTACGTAACATGTTAGTTTAGCAGCCCGTGCTTATGTGCAGGCACATACACGCGCGCTGTCGCATAAGAACAGCGTAAAATAGAATAAAATGAAAATAAAAAATAAGATAAAATAAAATTATAAAAATTATTTCCACCACCGATGGTTAGACAAATTAAAGTAAGGAATAATCTCACCGGGGTTTCTATGTGTAGATACGTTATAGATAAAGACAGCGGTCGGTCTGATTATAGCACGTTGAAACGAAAGATGTGCGATAAGACCGAAAGAACTAATTACACGAACGAAGATAACCGAGGCATTCGGTTATAATATACACGTGTAATTTTGACCGAAGAGCGAATTTAAACACAACCGAATAATCGAACCGATAAATGAGATAAGGTCGCTCATTGTCGCCTTTCCTGTTTAATTTATTGCATAGAGATTAAAGAATTGAAAAATCAAGGAATAAAAGTAAGTGGGCGAGTAATACACTGCATCAAATTTGCCCTAGAGGCCGAGTCAGAAAAAGATGCAAACTTCTTTACAGATCTTTACTAAAATTAAACAACAGATGCGCATTAAAAAAAAAAAAACGAAAATTATGGTTGTAACTGAGGATAAAATTTCGATGGCTGTAAATAAAATCAAATAACTGAGCACGTGCAACGAAATAAATGTCTTGGGACCGTACTAACCAGCGACTGCAGAAGCTCAACTGAAATAAGACCCACAATCCATATGGCAAAAGTAGCATTTATCAAAAAAGAAACTTGCTTACGTATAGAAACCTTAAATTAAACATAAGAGTAAAATTAGCCCACACCTATGTGCATTACTCTGTATAGCTGCAAAACTTGATCGTTGATGGTATAAGACAAAAAGAAGCTGGGAGAAATGCGGATATTACGTATTAGCTGAACAGAAAAACAGAAGCATTCAAAATTGCTTGAAGAAATAGGAAGAGATTTCTTTGGAAGGCAATGACAGGGAAAGGAAAAAGGCCGATCGAGGAAGCAGCTTGTAGAGCAAATGGTCGAAATAGCTGGCTGCAGCAAATACCCAAAATACGAAGAATATGGCAACGAATAGAGAAGATTGGAAGTTACGATGAAGACAAAAACGGTATACAGGTTACGTATCTACGAAACGAGATCAGCGATAAAAATAGATGAGTGGGTGTCAGATGAGCGAATGTGGTAAAAACTGGGATAATTTCAGTTAGTTCATATTATACATTAAGCGTTATGAGTTAGATTGTTTTATTATTTTCTTTATCATGTCGTAGAAGAGAAAAACTTTTAAAAATTTTCGTATTGTACGAAGGTGGATGTTATTTCGAAAACGCGAACATCCGTGTTATAATTCGTCACCACTTCATGTTCATCAATGTTGCTTTTTACACAAAATGCAGAACGTTGTATGGTAATTAAACATATGCCTGCGACATGTGCATATGTAGTTACTATTTCGCGAATATGGTCAAACCCGACTAATAAAATTTCTTTCTTATTTTTTATAAATATATACATACATATGTACATATATGAATATATATATATATATATATATATATATATATATATATACAAGACGTCACCCACGACTTCGCCCGTATAATTATTTCTTAAAATAAAATATCGCTGTTAATTTTTTTTAATGATATATATATATATATCTCCGTCCGTTATTTCGGCCACACCCCTAAAGCAACAAAACGTGGTTTGTATTGAGGGTGTTGGTAGAGTAGGTGTATTCTAAGCGGAAAACGTGTTAAATTTTAAACAATTTGACGGAGATATTGTTGTCTCTTACTTTTTAGAATTTAAATTATTTTAATTTCTGTCCTATTTGTGATAATTATGTGAAACAAAGCTTAAAACGAATCCGGCTATAAGCAATGAAAATATTAGAAATCACAGACAGACACTACAGTTTTATATATTAGTATAGATATATATATGTACAAACTCGCACACACGCATATATATATGTATGTTTATCCTATATCGGTTCACTGCTGGACGTAGGTTGTCCCAATTTTTCCCATTCATTCCTACTCTGAAGTTTCTGAATCTATTTCTACCCCGTTATCTCAGTTAACCGTCATACCAACGAATCAGCGATCTGTGCCGTTTATCCTTCTATTATATATATATATATATATATTGACTTTTTATAAAAAAAGAAATAACAAAATTATTAATAATAATTAATTATTAATAATTTCTAAGGAAATTTATTAAAATTTAAAATTCTCCTTAGATTTAGAAAAATAAGCGAAAGATATAGAATGGACGGTGAGACAATAGTTCTAATTCGATAATTATGCCTAAGTGCGATATGCCTAAGTGCGATATTACTTATTATTACAAAATAGAATATATTCGGGTGGTCGTTAGATAGTAGACTGACGAGACAAAGATGCGAAATATCCTGTTACGAATCGTTTATTTGAAATTAACGAAAATAAATTTTTATCGCTTACGGGGTTTGCTTGGGTAACTTTGACTATTCTCTCGTAACATATACCCGGTTTTTTCGTAGCGCGTTGCAATCAAGTACGACTATGTTTGCTGAACCCCGATAACAGTTAAACACAACTGGTTCGAATACGAATATCTCTATCAGATCTAACCTATACGATTTGATATAATTTTGATAATCTCTCCCAACTTTCCTACTAATTCATAGAATTTCGAGTCGGTCCGATATTTCCAGGACGAACACTTACGAAGTTTTTTTTTTTTAAATTTTCGTTTGTTTGTAGCATTGGGAAAAGTTTACATCTCCTTAAATATTCATTTCGTAATTAAAATTTGCTGTAATACCTACCTTTTTGACACGCCCTCCCTTCTGAAAATTCATGCAATGCATCCTGCCGGTCGACTACCTCGGTCTAAAAGAGAATTATAACCGCGAGCCCTGCTCAACGATAGAAAAACGGACATCCTCTTCAAGTCTCACGTACTTGTGCGGGTTTCGATTTAATTTATTAATACGAAGCGAATTAATATCGTCGTCTCCCTCTATGCAAGTACGTATGCAAATATATATATATATATATATAAACTATATGAATGAAAATTGAGGGTGGATTAAACTAGTAAACGTATGACGACCAGTCTTCACTGAAGATAACGATATCATTTAAATTTAAACGACCAAGTAGCCAACCGCTACACGACTCCCTTCCGTATTATCTTATATACGGACGGCATCGTCGACGGTATCACGAAATAGTGCGCCACAACTGAGCGTTGCGAAAGAAAATCAAACCGCATCATTTAATCGAATATCCGGAATTACTAGGAGATGTCGTTTGATTTCACTTCCTTTTATTTCTGCGATTTGCGGATGCTAATCGTAACCGAGGAAAATAGGATTGGTTCTCGTAGTCGCACTGATAATTCGATTATAACGATGAAGGTTTATGGAGAGGAATAAAAAATGCGGAAGAAATTTTAAGATTCTGTTGGCCTAGAAAGAATTATCGTTCGTTAAAGTAATTCGCCGAACTAGAAGCTACCGGTACGACAACATTGCCGAGTACGTTGAAGATATCGCCTAATGTAAACGCCAAAGCATCCGCTTCGTAGGAAAAGCATAAATCCGAACGCGGAATACCTGTTAAGGTTATCTCGAATCACTCGTACATTCTGAAAAATTGCGAGAACCTAAATACCGACTTATAAAATGAGTTAGGCCTATTCGAGTATACACGAGCAAACGATAAAACAGCTAACCTAAAAAGAATAAGAAAACTGAAGTTAGCGTTTTAATCGACTAAAGATATATATATATATATATATATATATATATATATATATATATATATATATATATATATATAAATAAAAAGTATATTACAAATTAGAACATTCGTGCACAGAGATCGGGAGCAACTGTGAACTTACTTCATATGCTGATGATCTTTGTGCAATATTTCGTGTTAATAAAAATTTTGATTATCAACACATAGAAAAAATTTGTCAATATCTAGAAAAAAAACATAGATAAGATGGGTTTAGCTTTTTCGGTTCCTAAATGCAGTTACACACTATTTGGCTGCCGAGGTATAATCAAAATTGTTCAAAAAATCAGTAACATGAAAATAATCTCTGGATCGATAATCATTTACTGAAAAACCTTTAAATATTTACGAATACATATCGATCGTAAACTTACCTTTCGTTCTCACATTAATTACCTGAATAATAAAAGTGAAAAAATATACTCTATGTAGAAAGTTTTACTACCAAACATCAAAGGCTTAAAATATCATGAAAGAATCATCCTATATAAATGTTTAATACAGTCACTATATGGATATCTTATATATATAAATGAATTCATACTTAAAACAATAAACAAGGAATTGAGGAACCAAGTATATATGTATATATATATATATATATATATATATATATATATATATATATAATAATAATAATAATAATAATAAAACGTCGTCCAAAAACGTCTAAACTAAAGTACATTATAAGTAATTAAGACGGATTATCTATATGCGTCGGAAGTGTTTAGCGGTGAAAGTAAACAAATGTAAAATAGTAGGCATTATTTTTTAATCGTGAAATATGAAATAGTATTTAATAAAGAAATAAATAAATTTTAACAGGTATGTGTGAAAGTGCGAATGTTGGTTTTTGTTTATTTTACAAATATACGTGTTGTTTTTTTTAAAGGAAGAAAATTTTGAATATTATGGATACCGTGAAAAAAAAGAACATTAATGGAATACGGTCACTTGAAAAGAACAGAGGCAAATCGCTTAACAGGACGATTTTTCGGTATAATAACCCTAGAACGATACGCAGGACGATATTACGAATAGACGTGGTTTAGAAGTAAAATTAAATACATTCGACAGATTTGAAATTTAAGTGAGAAAAATACCGAACGAAGGACAGACGAAAGGAAGAAAAGACACCTGGGAAGCAACGAAGAAATACCGGAGTAAAAGCAAAAGGAAGAAACAGCGACATCGTGAAGATATTGCGGTTCATAGTCGTCCCATTCGAAAAATTAATAGTCATGGCATCTACCGTCTGTTACTGTCGACGTAAATACGAAGTTAAACGATAAACACAACACGAGGGGGTTTACCAATAAGAGTGGGTCGTGTCGATGTTGAAACGTAATAAGGCCCGTGTGATATAACAACGTTCAAATATCCACAGCGGTATTTCATAATATCCGAGTGATCCAATTTTCATTGATTCGTCTCCGGCTGAATTAGAACTTAGCATCGGTAATGTTGACTTTATCGACATTCGTCGATCGCGCCTTATTTGTATATACGACTTCGGGCTTTCAATTCGAGTGACCCCATCTGGGCCTCATTTGTAGTTTAAAAAACGAATTCTCGAGGAAAATAATTTAAAAAACCGAACGTTTAATCGGAACTTATTAGGAAAAAAATGTCGACGGACAAAAATAAATCCTGCTAACAATGGAAACGGTAAATTAAAATAGAAAACACGAACGGGCTAACTGTTAAATTTTGTCAAAGAACGAATATAGAAATTCCCGGGGACAGGGGCAAATTACGAGATTCTACAAGATACCGGGAAAAAAATCAAAAACATTTGTCGGCAAACGGACTTCGGGAAATGGTTTCACCGCCTACTAAAGGAGATGTTTCAAACTGTCGTGTCCAGAGAGACGACCCACATCCGTATAGATGTGACCAACTTTAGAAGAAGTCGAACAATATAAACCAACTGCCCAGGATTTATTTCAGACGGTACCATCTCGAGCTCTATACTAGTAATTTCTGAAAACGCGTGAAAACGATAAATAATGATAAAAATAATTTTACAATAATAAGTTCGTCGGCAATTGACTACGTTTTAATATGTTTACACGAGCTTAAATTGCTCGGATTGCTATTTTGAAATGTATACATTAATTTTATATGCGGAGAAATAATTTTAAATAAATTCTATATATAACGCTGTATCTCTCTCGATCCCTTGTATACATTCAGACTTGAAGAGTGCACTTTCAACAGACATTTATTACGAATTACTAGTAATTGTCCGAAATTTGCATTCGAAACATATTGTATAAATTGAAACTTAAAAACCTTGCAATGAAGTCTGTTCTGGAAGTAGTATCCAGTAACGCGAAAAATTATGCTTATTGAACCCGACCAACATGTCGATCGGGTTGCTGGATAATTCGCGAGAGGTTCGACGTCTTGACAGAATCAGGCCGATGGACCTAAGAGAAAAATTTTAACGACTGTTTCGATGTGTAGGCTGCTTGTGCATAAAATATTAAAATTGCCAAACAGCTACCGTTAGCTGCGTGCAATTTAAATAAAATGGCAAAATAAATATACTACAAATAATTTATAATATAAATCACGACTAGAATACCACTTTTAAATAAATAGTAAAACTAAATTACGAAAAACATGTCCGAAGTTAACATTGTCCAGATGTATATATATATATTTTTTTAAATTTAATAAACAGTTGGAGTGTGACGAAGAAAAACATTATAACTAGGATTGCAAGTTTTTTCCGGTGTAAACCATATAGAATATGGTATGTGTATGGCACGTTTTTGATTTTACATCGTGGTGACGAATGGCTGGGTGAAATTTTGATGGATTTGAATATGTTTCGCGATAACATAAATTTCACAATGGAACAAGAAAATAATTGCGAACTAGCGTTATTAGAGGTGTTAGTGAAGCGGACTACATGCGGAAAGTGATGTACTTCCGTCTTTTAAAAAATCTACACGCACGAACAAGTGTGTGTGATTAAGCCACTGTCCGAGTAAAAAAGTAGCGGTCTACAAGATTTTGTTACACAAAGTCAAAATTAATTTCAAAAAGTACCACTTCGAAGAAAGAAAAGGAAAATATAAAAGATGCTTCGATCATTAATGGTTTTGACAAGAAGGATAAAAAAATTCTGAGCAAAAAAAGAAAAATCCAGTAACAAGGAAGTGTTTAATGTCAATGTTTATATAAAGACACTACAGACAGAAGATGCGTAATTTTAACAAAGTTAGACCAGTGTTTGGCAAGTGTAAAAAAAGACCAACATATACAAAGTGTCAAGGATCAATTCTCCAAAGGACACGTTGGTGATGTATGTAATAAAATTTCCCATTCATACGGGCTTAGCTAGATTCGACGGACTGCTAGAAGAATCAGTCAGAGATTAAAAGAAGACAAAGCAGACTGTAATCATTAAAGAAAAGATCTTCGCATCAGTGTTCTGGTAATCGTGAAATACAATTTGACGATTTTGAAATCTTATCTAAAGTGGATAAATATAGCTCCAGAATTGTTTCCGAATAAATTTTTAAGCATACAAATTTTAACAAAACCGGTGGATATTCAACTCGGCTACCGGTGATTGTCCCAATGAGAAAGAAACTAGTTTTATGAAAAGTAACTATTAATCGATGAAACAACTCCATTCTCCGGCATGATGATATAAACGGATCTGCACACAACAGGGCGCTTATTTATCAGAAAATCTGGAAAACATTAAGTCAAGACTGCTCGCTTATTAATAATAATTCTATAAATATACCTACACATTCAAAGCCTTTTTTGAGGTTAAAAATGAATTTCTAAACGTTAGATGATAAAAATATTGACACGGTTTACACCGGAAAAAAATAGTAAACGCATTATCAACCGTGAAAGTTGAAAAGTACATTATGATACTAGTTAACAGAAAAACTACAAATAAAAACAACGGAAAAGAGAAACGAATATACCAATAACAAAATAGCGCAAGAAATCGTTGAGCAGAAAGTTTCAGGGAAATAGAGAAGGTGGTAAAAGCTTGGTTCAGAGAAAATATAAACACGGTATAAGATAAATGACGAAAATACGAAAAATAAAGTGAACAGAATTACCGTTTCACTAATATATATATATATAAAACGTCTCATATACTGCAATTTTAAGGTCAATCTGGATAGCTGCGGGGTTGTTCAAAGTCGACAAATGTAGAACTATACAGACTAAATAAAATTCTTCGGCTAATTAGAAATGCAACTCGGTATGTAGCAAAGATCATTCCCTATGATTTAAACTTTTCTTAAGTATGTGAGTGGAGCCACGCTATGAGGCTGAAAAATTATAACCTCGCATCAGTGCTGTTGAATATGGCCGGCGATATAAGACTCTTAAGACGTATAGTAAACCTCTTTATATATATTCTAAGGTATGTGGTTACCGGGTGTGTGTACCAGTTGGCATTATACTCTTCTTGCTATGCTCTTCTCCTAAGTAATGCTGAATGATCTTTGTTGGTCGACTCGCAGTAAATATTAATCAGAGAAAAAGTATTAAAAAGGAAAAAAAAATATAAATAACGATGGGACGCAATGTTAGTTTTAATTTGATTCTGAAACGTACCGCACAGTGTAGTAGAAATAAGTTATTTGTGTTAGATTAGTTTTGTACGTAGTATAACTAGATTTAAGGATAAAAATATATTCATCTACTAGAAGTACCTGAATATCTAATTTAAGATCGTGCATTTTATCGCTGGTTGACCGTCCCGTACAAGTCCTTAAGTATAACATCCACGCAATAAAAGACACGCGCATTAATTAATATGGTAACACAACTTACACGTTTAATACGTAACCACGAACTAAATGAACGCAAGTACTATCCTATATTAAACGTGGGAGCTACGTGCAAATAGTTATACGCATTATATGCATTTAAGATTAAAATGTTAATTGAAATGAAAAGGGTATCCGTCGAAGCGCAAAACAGGCGGGAAGCCGAAAATGGGAAGTAGGGATACGTTCTAAATAATTAAAGAAAAACACAACTCCGTAGGAAAGATAAAATTGCTTTATAGATTATCAACAAATTATTCCGTCCTATATAATACTACATATAATGGCGATGACGAAATTAAAATTGTTATTCCGGTACCTCTTTACACTCGCATTACTCTATATAGAAATCGTCTTCTTCTCTTTACGCGTATTATTTTCTATATAATGTAGTTCGAACGTAGTTACTCTGAATAAAGTGGATATTTCCCCCGTATCCTTTATTCATTATATTTCTTTTCCAACATTCCGCGTAATAATGCGCCATCTTTTATGTGCCAGTTGTATCAATCTACCCTTATTGCTGAAACGCATTTAGTAGCTGTATGGGTAGCGGTATTTACTGCATAACTGCTCCAATATTCTTGCGCGTGTAAATGCGCCGGTTTTAGTAACTTTCCTTAATCGTTGTATTTTTTTAAAATGTCGACGCGGGGACGAGGTTATATCGGTGGTAGTAGGCCTAGTGGACTGGAAACTACTAGCTGTATATTGCAGAAAGCGGTGAGCCGCTAAAATTAGCTTAACAGCCACCTCCGGAAACATGAATAACGGTACCACATACTAGGTGCCGAGTGGGATATATATATATATATATATATATATATATATATATATATATATATATATAAAAATAGATGGCCCGGCAAGCTTCGTATCGCCCCAGAATCAATAAATGTATTAACTTATTTTCTGAATTAAATAAAAAAATACTGACTGGAATTATACAAAACAATTAAAAAAAAAAAATTGTGAAGAACCTCAAATAATACGACCATACTTTTGATTTTTATAGATTTATTGAACATAATAAAAAAATATATTTAATTCAGCTAATAAGTTAATACATTTATTGATTCTGGGCCGATACAAAGTTCGCCAGGTAATGGAAGGCTAAATCGTATTATATATATATATATTATCTAACGCCTAGTGATACGGAGTTCGACAGGTAATGAAGGATATAACCCAACATCTAGTGTATATTCAAGATATCCCATGCTAAAAGCATTGTAGATTCGGCCCATCAAAAATCACTCGAAAATTTTTTCAAAATCGAAATATTTAACTCGCGATTTCTCGTTACTGATTAATTTCCGTAACATTTACGTTATTACGTGAATGATAGATCTTCACGTCTAATGTCAACGCGAACCGCCTATTTATCATAGAGGGCCTTAAAAAAATGGTCCAAAACCCCTAAACCTTTTAAAACCAACCATCACTAGACGCGTACTTTAATGCCGCGTAACTTTTGAGTAAAAAATTTTTTCAAATTTCAAATCGTTCACCAATTATTGCGAAAAAAGTGAAATTCGAAAAAAAAAAATCGAAATATCCTTCGAAAATTTCGGGTTCGATTTTTAAAAAATTTTCGCGGTTTTTTCGCTTTATACGATAGTTCTTACATAAAAACTGCTACTTCTAGAGGCGAAATTGTTTAAAAATATTTACGTCGTACGTTGTAGCAATGAACAATTTTAAATTGAACCGAATTGTAAATCTAAACCATTCTCGAATCTACCTGAAGAAACACAAAATATTTCATTAAAATCGGTCCAGCCGTTTAGGAGGAGTTTAGTACACATACACACGCACAGAAGAATTATATATATAAAAATATATATTTCGTCGTATTGTTCATTGCCCTGACTAGCCCAATGCAAGTTATTTTCACGAACAAAATGGGCACGAAAGTAATTGTCCGCGAGGCAGATTCGCATACGATGTTATAGGGCTATCGTTGTTAAATTACACAACGATGAAAAACTTTATTTTCTCCAATACATTTTGTTGTTCTTTAATAGATAATTACGGCCAATAATAATAATAATAATAATAATAATAATAGTCATAATAATAACAACTGGTAACTTATTTATTATCGCGATAAAAATAATTAAAAAAAAAATTAAAATAGATTAAATAGATCGAATTAAAATTTTACAATTTGCCCAAATGTATTAAAAAAGCTCGACATTTTTTCACGAATTATATTTACAATTCTTCATAATTAATTATAATTTTTTGTAAAAGATTGTCATCATCAATATATATATATATATAAATTAATAAAATTTTCGCAACTGACGTCATATGACTTTCACAATTCTTTTTCATCTACTTCGCTCTTATGCATGGTGGAATGTATCCGGCATATTAAGCTCAGTTACGGCCTTCGTTCGATCTGACTATCTCATTGGGCATCTTTCTCTATGGCGCATTCTGAGTATTTTGTCTTGTATATGATGTCTCTGTTTCGAGTTCTCATTTCTTGCTACTTTCGGTTAATAACGTTACTTCTATTTTAATAATAATAATAATAATAACGAGACGAAAATCAAATTTATATTTAGCACTTAGCGATATCACGCATCCGAAAGACACGAATCGTAAACTAGAAACCGTCAACGCGAAAGTTTTGTTTTGTCTTATACGACTAAATATTAAAACATTATACACGTATTCGATTACTATATTAACTGGTTCTCGAAGAAATCCTTTATCCATAAACATCCCTAAATATGCAATTAGCATCAAAAATAAATTCTTATCATTATTTCCTCAATTTAACAAATTCATTCTTAATCCCCCTCTTCTTCCAATATATACTGACCCACCACCCTGGCTTTTGCAACCACTCCATATAAACTTGAAACTTACCCACCTTTCCAAGCTTTTATGCCCACCCCCATATACTTCAAAACTATATTGCTCTCGAAATCTCCAAATATAAGGACGCTGTGTGCTGTTTTACTGATGGCTCTAAATCGGGTAGGCGTGTGGGGTCTGCCTTCTCGGTACCCCCTGTCATTCATCGTTTTCGACTTCCTAAGTCCTGCTCCATTTTTTCAGCTGAATCCTTTGCTATATTCAAGTGTCTAGAGTTCCTGTCCATGACGCAGTCTTCTTCTAAATTCCTTATTCTTTCTGATTCATTCAATGTTTTAAAGTCTCTCCACAACCTATATACGGATAATGCACTTCTACAACGCATTCTGCCCATGACTTCCTTACTAGATCTCAAGTTTCCATAGCTTTCATTTGGATTGCCAGCCACATCGGTATTCCTGGAAATGAGGCTATTGACCGAGCTGCCAGAGAGGCGTCTTTGCTTCCACACATTTCCGTTCGCCTCTCTCTCTATAGTGACGTTAAAGCTTTCCTGAAATCTCTCGTAACTAAATCTTGGTGTCGTGCATGGAAGTCTAATGAACAAAACCACCTCCTTTTAATCAAACCTAATCCACTATCCCAACTGCCATTTCCCTTCCAAACAAGAAAGAAAAATGTTATCCTTACAAGACTCCGTATATCCCACTCAAACCTTACCCATTCCTATCTTCTTCATGGCACAGACCTGCCACTCTGTCCCTTTTGACAAATGTCTCAACTGCTCATACCCCACATACTAACATCCTGTCATGCTCTCACAACATTAAGAATCCAGCACAGCCTTCCTCCTTCTTTACCTCAACTTTTATCTGAATCTACTGACCACATTCATAATGTGTTCCTGTTCCTGGATTCACTGAGCCTCTTAAATCAGATCTAGGACCACAGTAAGCCTGTGGGCGTATATGGCCCGTTAGTGCAGCCGGCGCCCGTATAAAAATAATAATAATAATAATATTTTTAATTCGTCTAAAATCGATGGGTTTATTCTATAGATACTGAACATTTTTCCGTCGAACCCCATCACGAAGGAATTCATTGGATTCTGTGTGTTCCTCTTAACTGTTGAAGTTTCGGACTTGGCAAAAACGATGTTTTGACTAATTTTAACTTTGTGTTTCTCGTCATATACGTGCCATTCCACAATTTCCCATGACTCGTAATTGCAACTCTTGCTAATGCGAGTCGTCTACGTAGTATATCCTTTTTTAATCCTCCTGCATTTGCAACCAGTGGCCGGATTATATATATATATATATATATATATATATATATATATAAATAATCGTTTTCGTTAAAATAACTGTTTTTATTGTCGATCGTAATCAATTTTTTAAACGAATATTTCGCATTTGTTTTTTTATCATTTTATTATTATTATTATTTTTATATATATATCGAAAATAAAGCTCGTATTACACGGTGAAAATTTCGTACAAGTCGCGTAGTACTCGTTTATTTTATTACACCATATGGCGGTTGACAATAATATGAGAAAATCCTAAAGATATAAAATAAAGAAAAAAATATATATAGATATATATATATATCTATACAATATTAAGAAATACGTAGACCAATGGAAATTTCGAACGAGAAACAAACCGAGTAGAAACTTTTTTAATATAACCGGGTGAATTGTCGAAGATTTTTTCAAAATACAAAATAGCGTATATTATACGACAGATGCGCGTCAGGTATAGACGAGGTTAGGTTCTCCAGACGTGAAATTACGCTAGTTTAGCGTTCGGAATCCATAAAAATGGAAACCGTAAACCACGTCTAATTCGGAATACGCCAAAAAAAAAATCAATCTCTCATTTTTAACTAATTACGTTTAAATTACATACACACACCCACGCTGTTGAAAAATATATCGTGTGTTTCGCAACTAGTATATTTATTATTTACCAATTATTATTATCATTATTTTGTATATTTTCTACACGTTTTCTAATATCAAGAAATTTATGAAAGAGATGATATTGAATTATCTGCGAAAGGAATTTTTTTTTTAGCTATAATCAATACAGATTTATTCCGCGACAATGATGATGCGTTCATCGTCATTTTGTTGCGTGTCCTTTCAGGAGGTTGCATGTCGACAACCATTTAGCCGTCTCATAATTCTGGCTTTTATTACTTCGCAAGTTCTACCGATCCCCATGTTCGTCGTTATGCACTGCATCCTTTTCCTTTTTCTTGTTGCCTATTCAAACATCTTCCTTCGGACCGCTAACGCAAAAATGCCTAATTTATACCCGACATATTTTCGTTTTTTTCTTTTCCCCTTTTACGTCTTCGACGATTGTCAATTTATCGACGTTGTAGTTGGCAACGGAATCCTAAGCAGTCGCCTATACACCCACGCTTTCGCTATTAATTGCCCATGATTCCGCCCCATATACCATCGCGAACCATATGCAGCGATGTTTAACTCCGAATTCGTCTTTCTGTTCTGTAATATTTGTCCCGAATTTGCAACGGCTTACTTTGCCAATATCGCGCCCGAGTATTCGAAATCCGTCACCTGTTTTATTATCTTGTTGTTTATTTTGATGTTCTTATTAACGGCCTATAAAAATTTCATTATTTTTTCCGTGTTTATCATCTTTGCCTTCACCGTTAATGATATCCAACATTCTTTGCCGCTGTTCTTCCGTCCCTGCTATTAGTATTAGTATGATCCTGCAACAGAGTTTTCATTTCCTCTTTTACATAGTTTATATCTAGTTCAAATTGCTGAATAAATCCCGTTATCCTTTCAAAAATTTTAATTGTAATCAGAATTTTTGTTGGATATCCTAATATTATGATATTTCATACGCGAGAAGTACTGGTCGATTCTTTTTCAGTCATTCGTTATTTCGTTTCGTGTGAGTTCCGTTTGCAAATATTATAACTCTAGGTTCACCGTATTCGTGACACAACTCGAAAGAAGTGTTCTTTTGCATTGATCTATTTATTAGCCGAGGGAGACCAGAATAATTTTGAACAAATTTTCGATGAAAATCGCATAATTCTAAAAATCTTTGTGTTTGATTTTTTATTTTATTTTGCGGTTGCGTGAAAACTTGGCATTTTTACTACTCTCTCTTCATCGGACATACTTAGCGCAATTTGCATTAATTCGTATCCAATAAACTAGCTTATCATTTGCAAATTCTTATTTCGTTACAGTTGACACTCGCTTCTTTCATTTTACTTAAAACTTATCTCGATATGTTCTGTATGTTTAGTCTCCGTTTCACTAACGATTGGCAAATCAATTCCTCGAACTTATTCCCCGGTACCGTATTTTTGACGTTTATAAATGATGCAGTACTATTTGTTAGTCACTACATTGCATTCATAACAGTTCCCCTCGTGAATGAACGCGATGTATTATGTTGAATTTCAATACAACGGGACTTGTAAAAAAAAGTTTAAACAAAATCTACACCCGTTTTATATTTTGTAAATCGTGCGAGAATTGCATGGATGGGCTGAATTTGTGGGTGTTCTTTTATTAGAATTTGATTAATTCGACGCGAGTCCGTACACACTCTAACCCCCCCATTTTTTTATTTACACTCAGACAGTTTGTCTAGAAATATATGTTCGGAAACAGATGTAAATTGTCAAGGTGAAGAAAGGGCAATACGTTATAAGGAGGACCATTACGAGACGCGCGCAGTAATTTAAGGTACAGTTCACAGTGTAATGTTATTAAAAAAGAGCATTAGAAGAATACGTGATCAGGATTGCAAATTGTACGTCCAGCATGTAGGAAGTTTCTCTAAGCTGCATAAGGAACAGGGGGGTTCGACAACAAGCAATGGCCAAACCGTAATCTGCTGATAAGTTCAATTCCTCTCCGCTTAATGTTTTTAAAAAGGTAGAACCATGGGGAAATCTAGGAAGGGACGGTTGCAATTGATAGTATTAGCTAACGAATCTACAATTTCATTGCCGGGAATTTCTTTATGTCCTGGTACCCACAAGAATGACACAAATATACTTCCAGATGATACAGTTTCAACACTGTGAACGAAATCAATGAATCTGACGCCTTCCCTTTGTTTTCTATAACCTTCAAAATGCTTTGTGAATCGGCGATAATGAGATAATTACCTGGAATATCAACTAAGAATAATAAGGAAAGAAATACTGCCACACATTCAGCGGTAAATGCGGAACAAAGATCAGATAATTTGTATGTTCTGCTAATATTAACAGATGGAATGTAAACTGCTGCTTCAGTTCCGTGAGCCGACTTCGACCCATCTGTATAAATAAGGGTGTGCGTGCGAAAAATTTTCAGTGATAATATTATTGAATCTAGATCAGTGACGGAGGATAAAGAACGTAGTTCTCAGGAAAGAAATATGTTCTTTTATTAGATATGAATAACGGTAATATAAATTGGATTGGTATACGAATTCGCATAGTCTGCGCCTGAAATTCTTCCAATTTAGGTATAACTGAAACCAGCAGTGGCATCTTGTTATTTGAAAACCGCCAGTTGGAATAAATGTGATAGAATAAATTGTATAGCGGAAAATGATCTATGTCCATTTTACTAATCGAAAGTTTTAGCGCTAAATAACTCCGTCTAAACTGTATAATGGAGGAATTTACACTGTGCCATTAATGTATCGGAGTAACTGAACCAATACAGAGCTCACACACTCGTTTTGTACCTGATCGAGCTTATTTAATAATGATTCGGATGACCGATCCGTGAAAAACGAACAACCACGCTACATTTTAGTTCGAATTAACAATCTATAAAGAATTTTGAAAGGATCACATCCCCAACGAGTATTATATAAATTACGTAGAAATGTTAACTGCGTTGTGAATAGATTATCAATATATGGCCGTCATGTTAAACGCGTATCCAAAGTAATACCTAAATACCGAGTTGATTTGCACAAGGGAATAACACCATTTTCTGTTGTGATAGAGAAGTTATTGACCGTGTAATGCCTGTATGGTAAAATCCACTGCCGTACATTTCTGGACACTTAAACACAACTTGATACTCGTTTAATTAATTCAATATTAATGTTACATACAGCGTCGGAAAATGTTGTATCGTAACTAAATACCGCGATGTCATCAGCATAGAGGAGAGTTTTAGATTCACATGAGTTCTGAAATATATAAATTGATAGGCTTTGTTCGACACTTCGGCTAAAATATTTTTAATACAAATTTTTTGGGTGATGTATCGAACGTCAGCAAGTTCGTTATATATTACCGAACTTCGGTTAATTGTGCGAGTCTCAACTGCAAATTATACTAATTTATTTAATTGTAATAAATTTCAAATAATATATTATTTAAAATTTATCTTTCCGGCATCTTCTTGAATTTTTCATAATCATATTATATCATAATATATTACTACAAACGTTACACCGTACTTTTCACATTAATTTTTAATCTTTTCCCGGATCCAACCACATCATTTCCGTTGTTTTTTTTTTCCTCAATCAATACGACCAGTTAAATCACGATCAACCGACTGCAGCTTTTTCTTACAGTTGGGTGCACAATGTTGCTTGTGTTTTGGTCTTTTTTCAAGTACTCTATGTAGCATCGCTGTAGCGCACCACTGCCGCCGACTGTGACAAATTTTATGCATATTCGTTGTTTGACATATTCCCGCACACGCATATATTTGTATTGCGATACTTTAAACAATGGAAAATTACTGTCGATGCGTTCAAGACCGAAACGGTATTTGCCACTAAATCTAACCCCGTTAAAGGACATTTCTTAATCCAAGAACATTCGTTATCTAAATATAATCCCGGATAAGCTATTAACATTTACTGATCACATCAATTACGTTAATGTTAAGGTGTCGATAAAGTAATTATTTGCAATTCACCCACTTAAGCGGGAAATCATTTCTGAATCTGGAAAACAAATTAATCCTTTATAAAACTCTTATTCGAACAATTATTACATATTCCTATTTTGGCATCGTATACTAATTTTAACAACTTACAGTTTTAATACAGAACCGGTACTGTAGGATTATTATTAACGTTTCTTCTTACATAAAAATTACAAATACAACGAATTTCGAAAGTTTATTATTAATTCTAACTGGTTAATGTAATCCGTAGATACGATTCCAGGCGACTATAAGCACCGCAGACTAAAAAACATGATTTGTTGCGATTAATTCTGCATAATATTTAATCTTATTTTTATCGTATTTTAATAGATCATTCTCATTTGTTTAATGATCATTTTTTTAATTCGAAATTTATATATAACTTATTTATTTGTTAATTCTTAGGTTTCAGGTTTACTGTTTGGTATTCTTCTTGAAATGTAATATTTGTATATTATCACGTATTTCTAATGGCGGTGAGGCAAGTATACTCCAATTGTTTACTTTCTTAGTTTATTTTACTTTGTAAATATACGTTTGTTATTATTAATTGTCATAACTGTTCGTAACATCTCAAAGGTATCGTAATTAAACTTTTAACGACGAATTATAATTAAAAATTTCGAATTAATATTTTCTTTTTTAATAAATTATTTCAATACGACGATCGTTGCAATATATATTATTTGGTCTCAGGACACCGGCCCGTGGATATCCCGCCTTGATTTTATGAATAGACGAAAGGTGGTCGTTTAGAATGACACGGAAGTAGCGATCTTCTAGAGGTAAAATATAATTATACACGTGTAATTTTTGATCTGAATATAATATGTAGATGATTTTATAGTGTGTGTCAGTTTATATATGTTGCGTGTGTGTGTGTGTAAATAGTGTTGCACACACGTTATTTATTTGCATGTATGTGCACTAATATGACTGTGTAATTGTAAAAATATATATATATAAAAAAAAAAAAGATTAAACGATGTTATATGATACGAAAATATTAGCTGGCATTTATATAACAGGCTCAAGTGTCGAACTTTATCCATAGTTTACTTTTCATCTGGAAAGTCAGTCGAAAAAATATTTTTATTTTCTAGGCTGGCCTCTATTTTATTCACGACCGACTTGTTGCGCTGTGGAATGACCAGTTTGCAAGCCGAATTGACGAGAAATTAAGTTAGCTTTTTGAATTTTCAAAGCTTTTCAAACAATAATAAGAAAAAAAGACGATAACGTTAATTTTCTCGCAGATAACTGTTTCTACATTAGAGAGCGTCAAAAATGAAGCGTTCCATAATAGAGTGCCGGTAATAATCTGTTTAGAGTATTTTGTAGGTAGATAAGTTTTAATAACGTGAAAAAGTAGCGAAATAGAAGCAGCACTGACTCTTCCGTATTGTGTGCGTAAAATAAAATAAGAACTCCGGTAATGCACCGAAAGTGGAGGGATGTGAAGCAGTTAGCCAGCAAAATGGAGTAACAAGGTACGCCGAATGTAAATAACATCTTTAAATGGCGAGAGTATGCAAAATAAACTTGGTCCGAAATGGTATAATACACATTTTATACTACTTTTGTATATATACATATATATATATAATAATAAATATATCTATATAATATATATTATATAGACGCATATATTTCCGTATACATACCCATACGATAAAAGGAAAACTACGCGGATTACCACCTGAGCTGAAAGCAGTCAACTGTTCTTCTATGGCGTTGTAAGCTCAGCTAATCCAACTGGAAAAAGAATTTACCTCCGGAGGATAAAGAAACTGTTAGCGAAACCTTAAATAACGATTTACTTTGCGTTTTTTTTTTTTTATTGTCATTTTTTATTGTCATTTTTTATTTTAAATTTTTTATTTCTTTTAGCGTCGTTACTTTTCCCCCTATACCTCGATCGTTGTAATTCGCACTTCCGTCGTTAGGTCTCGAGAATCAGAAATTTTTTCCCAGAATCTTAAAATTGTTCTCCTTTCTTTAAATGCGAGGAGTTTTTTCCGCGACATTTTGCAAGGTAACCTTAGAACAATTCCATCGTCGTATCGGTTTCAAAATACTCCAATGTATACTCGAAGAAAAATAAAGAAGAAACTGAGGAGCTGTATGATACCGCGAACGGATGACGTAAAGTACCGCGGATTGGTACTGAAGAAATAAATCGACGGATGTAGCAAGAAGTCGAGACATACTAAACAGTTTTTTGCCACATCGACGACCACTGAGCGGACGTTGGAAAACAAAAAATATATACGAATACGTAGACTCTTAATTAGTTTTTCAGCTATATTTGCGTGGTTTTTTGTTTCGTTTAACTTTTCATCGGTACTTTATTCGGGTAATTTTGTGTACTTGGTACAAAAAACATGTCGCGTTTTATGTTTGTAATTAAAAAGAAAAAAATGGAAATATTCCTTTTTTCTTTCTTCTACTGAACGTTGATGTTAGATCTTTTATTAAAGGCAGATGGATCTGCAATACTTAAAAGAGTGGTCAATTGTTATATAATTAAACTTATTATTTTTTAAATTACCGCTTTTTTTTTTTTTTTTTTTTTTTTTTTTTTAATTGGGCTTCCATATCAGTTTACCCATTAAACTATATTATATAGACAATAAAAAATAAAAAAGAACTATCCTAATTTTAACTATATGGGTATGTTACAATTAACAATAAACCTATATAAACATATGTATATGTGCATGTTACGTGTGGAAAGTAAGAAAGGAATATTGACAGGAAAAGGAACATTTAGAGATATGAGGTGATTATAGAAGGAGACACGAGTGGAGCGGTAATATGAGCACTCCAGGAAAGTGTGATTTGCGTCTGCGATACAGTGGATATCTGAAGGATGTGAACAGAACGGAGAAGCAACAAGATCCATTTGAAAAAGTGTAGCCGGTAGACGATTCTTTCCAAAACATAGTCGACATAAGGTGACAATAAAACCACGAAGCAGACTCGCTTGTATTTCGATATTATAGAACCATGGTGGACAAGGAAGATCAGGTTGAAGCAGTTTATATTTTGTAACATTATAAGGATTATTCCAAGTAGCTTTCCAGTATTCTTTATGAGCTGTCTTAATGATAGACAGGAGATCAATGCACGGCGCGTAAGCAATAAATAAATCAAGGTACGTTGTACGTTTAGCGTAATGATCAGCAAGTAAATTCCCTTTAATACCAGCATGACCAGGAATCCATGCAAACTTAACAGAGACACCGGCATCTCGTAAAAGGGTAATGTGATTACGAATTTTAAGTATTATGGGAGAGGAATGAGGATTGTAAAGTGAGAACTTTAAGTCCAAAAGACAACTTTTAGAATCAGAAAAAATTATTACCTTTTGAGTTACCCGATTGAACAAAATGAAGCGCAGAGCTTGAAAAATAGCCACAGACTCTGCTGTAAAAATGGAAGAAACTCGCAAAAGGGAAAATTTTTTAACTATGTCTAAGGAAGGAATTATAAAAGCTGCTCCTACATGATTCTTTGATTTAGAACCGTCTGTATATATAGCAAGAAATTCTGACCAGTTATCACAAATATGAGATGTAAAGAGAACATTGGCGATAGAAGGGGGTGTAGAAGCTTTGAACGTTTTAAAAGAATTTAAATCTATATCTAATACAAGATCATTATTAAGAAAGGGAAATGAAAAATAAGCGGAAGGTAAAGAAGGAAGTATTAATTCACTGTACATAGAAAGGTGATGTGCAGAAAGACATAAAATAGGAGACGATTAAAAGAAAATCTCCAGTTCTGAAAAATTTCGAGGAATGAGAGAAATATAGAGTATGAAGTAACTGAGAAAGAGTTAATCAAAAATTTATCAGCCAAATAAGATCGCCGCATAGATAAAGGAGGGACTTTTGCCTCTACTTCTAGACTGGATATGGAAGTAGAGACAAAAGCTCCAAGGGCCAAACGTAGACATGTATTTTGAAGTTTGTCTAAAGTTGAAATATACCTAGATGGAGCATTGGCAAAGAGAAAGCTACCATAATCTATGACACTACGAATAAACGATTTATACAAAAGAAGCAAAATTAGAGGATCACCCCCAAAAGTTGTATGCGAAAGTGTTTTTAAGAGATTTATTCGTTTGGAAGCTTTAGAATAAATAGCCTCAATGTGATTACGCCAATTGAGTCTATAATCTAGGACAAAGCCTAAATACTTGCAAGATGTGGTAAATGGAACACAATAATTGTCAATCATTAAACCGGGTAATGAATGGTTAACACGTTTATAAGAAAATATGATAGAGTCACATTTATGAGATGAAAGAGTGAAACCCATATTGTTTAATAACTTACAGATCAATTCTAAAGAACTATTTAATAATTGAATACCTTCTGAAAGATCAGAGTTGGTTTTATAAAGTACAATGTCATCAGCGTAGGATAAGATATTAATGCTATTACGAGGGCAGGCTTGAAATAATTTAAACATATAGATATTGAATAAAACCGGGCTTAAAACAGATCCCTGAGGTAGTCCCAAATGTACAACCCTGATGTAAGGTTTAGCGATAGACGAATATTTAAAAATAAGAATCCGATTTGTAAATAATTTACATACGCCATAGATGAAAGAAGGAGGAATTCCTAGTGAGGCAAGTGTATCACAAAGCATAGGAATTGAAATGGAATTAAAAGCATTACTTATATCTAGGAAGCACGCAGTTAGATATTTACTTGCTATCAAGGACTTGTAAATGTCAGCTACCAGATGAGAAACGCAATTTAGTGAGCTAATATTATTACGGAAGCCATACATTCCAGAAGGGAACATATCATTATTTTCCAACCACCAAACAATTCTGTTCTTCAATATTCTTTCATATGTTTTTCGAATACAGGAAGCAAGAGATATAGGTCGATATGATATATTACTCACAGGAGAGTTAGATTTTTTAACAGGAACCACTAGAAAGTGTAACCAGCTTTCAGGATAGGAGCCAGTATTGAGGCAATGGTTAAAACAATTTAAGAGGATGGTAACAGCAGAGAAGGGGAGGTTGTTTAGTATTCTATAGGTAATACCGTCACAACCAGGAGAAGAGTTTTTTTTGTAAGAAAGAGAGTGTAAAATTTCAGACAAATTTATAGGAGAACATGGAAAATTGGAGTCGTGGACGGTATGTTGTATGGGCATAGGAAAAAGACATTCGGCTTGATTAGGGACATAACTAGGAGCTACAGAATCTACAAAGTGTATGAAAGCTTCAGAGTTGAAGTTGAGATTATAAGTTGAGGAAACAGTTTTACCAGCAAATAATTTAGCTTTATTCCAAATGTAAGATGGGGTTGAGTACGATTTATATAAGAAACAAAGTTCTTCCAGGCCTCCCTTTTCTTACTAAGTAAAAAACGACGGGTAATGGCTTCCTGCTTTTTGAATAGGAGGTAATCTCTAATAGAGCGACTCCGTCGAAATTGTTTAAAGTAACCGCTTAAGATATTTTGCTGACTGTAGCAAGAAGAGTCACACCAAGGAGGAGAGTGGAATATTGTATTGGAATTTTTTTTTTGAAAGACGTAAAGTTGCAAAGCTATATTAAAATTATGCATAAATTTATTGTACAAAGGGATGTCAAAAGTTGAGGCTAAAAGTAAAGGAGTGCACAGTGAATCTAGAAATGAAGAGAAATTACCTATATTATGCTCAGGAAGCAACCATGGATTAGAATATACCGTAAAGTTTCGAACAGAAGAACAAGAAAGGAATTGAATAGTGAGGACAATAGGAAGGTGATCACTACCAACGGAATAGACTTAACATCCCAATCTGCAAAAAGCACTAGGTTGCTAGACATTAACGATAAATCGAGAACATTAGATGTCTATGAATATAAGGAATAATGGTATGACGGCCATCATTGACTACCGTTAAGTTAGTTGAGTCAATAATGTCCAGCATATGCTTTCCAGTATTATTGTTTGCAATACTGCCCCAGCTGGAATGTTGGGCATTAAAATCCCCACAACATATTGTGTAAGAGTTTGCCGGTAATTTATGGATAAAATCAATAAAATTATCTTTATTAAAGAAATGGTTGGGCGGACAATAAAAAGAGAAAATATATATAATCTTGGTTGAGAATACAACTTGCAGGCATAATCCATTACAGTTACTGCTATGTAAAATTGAATTAATAGAAAGTAAGGAGTGAGGCATACTACTATGTACTAAAATAGCAACACCTCCATATCCATCCGCTCTATCATCACGAAAACATTGATACCCTGATATTGAGAAATTTTTAGAAATTGAGAGCCAAGTTTCAGATAAAAGGATAACGTGAAAGTTGTTAGTGGAAAGCAGTGTTTCTAAGCTAGCTTTATTTTTTAATGCACTGTGACAGTTTCACTGTAGAACTCTTAGGTTAGAATTATTACTAATAGATGACATTAAACAAAAAAAGAAAAAATCCCGGAACTAAAACCAAGAATAATATTAAATGAATACTTAAAAATAATTAGCAACGTGCAAAAAAAAAGGAATGGAGGAATATAGGAAATAAAAAAAAATAAAATAAAAAAAAATAAAATGGCATGGTGGAGTACAGAAAGAAAAGGAAAAAATGAAATGTTGGGATAAAGGGACGAAAATGAAAAAAAGAAATGTAGGAATACAGGAAAGAAAAAATATGAAAGGGAGAAGTACAGGAAGAAAATTGGAAAAAAGGAACAAGGGATATAGAAAAGAAAAGAAAAGATTGACTGGAGGAAAGAGGAAAACAGAACAAAAATAGGAAAAAAGGAAATAAAACCGCATGAGTACACATTAAATATTTCATATGAGCTCACTTGCACACGTTTTCCAATATAATATTCTAAATACAAAATATGAAGATAAAAATAGTAATACAGAATTACTTTTTATTCATATTTTTATTCGCTGGGGCTGGTTTTTTGTCGACGTGACCTGATTTATTCTTCGGTGGAAAGGAAGGATGTGAAGACGTTGAAGCTGTAGACGCAGAAGATGATGACGATGTGATTGAAGATCTCTTCATTGTAGTAGACGTTTGCGCTTCTTTATCCGCAGCAGGAATGTTGTCTTGTTGCGGGGGGATCGCATTTTCAGAGGCTGATTTTAAGAAAGATCCTTTTATAAAACTAGAAGATCTACCGGACGGAAAACTTAATAAATTATTGTAATCTGGAAAGTTTCTGTTCGGTGTCGTAGTCTGAAGTGTACGACGCGAGTGAACGAGCGTTGGTCGTTTATTTGGATACGGATGCGAAGGTTTCTCATTATTGGAGCGCGTTATATCCGAGAAAGAAAAAGCGCCACTTACAACGGCAGCTTTCTTTTTTCTGATAGCTTCAGCTCTCGTGATGTTGTCATATGCAATTATTTTTTGGATATTGAGCTGCTCAATATAGACAGGACAACTCTTATCAGATGTTGAGTGATTACCTTTACAGTTAATACAACGTTTAACTTGAACGGATATTCCTGGACTGGACGACGCAGAACAGGATTGAGTAGAATGTTCTTCGTGACATACTTGACACTTTGGTTTGGAGCGACATTGTTGAGCAGCATGACCGAATCGGAAACAGTTAAAACATAAACGAGGAGGACGTATGCTAGGCTCAACAGGGGATCTCAATTTGTATAGATAAACATATTGAGGAAGAGTATTTCCCAGAAATTTTATTTCAATCGTAGGTGTAGAAACAAGTTTATCATCTACTTTTCTTTTTATTCTCCTTACACTAGCAAATGAAATGTTACTTTCCAGTTGTTGAATAATTTCGTCATCCGAGAGTTCCACTGGAATACCTCTGATGACGCCAAAACGATATAATAAAGAGTTCGGAACATAAGCCGTAAATTCTTCATTCTTCGCGATTTCAAGAAGAAAATTATTGGCATTTTGAATTGAGTCAAAAATGGCCTTTATTTTGTTAACACCGTTACGCTGAAAGTAAAGCAGGCCTTCGTATTTTGATAACTTCTTGCAAATTGCAATAGGATGCAAATTGGCGAGATTTTTTCCGGGTTCTGCCTGTATAATAATTACGTATGGGTCATCATGAATACCAGGAAGAAATAGTTGTGGCGCGTTAGAAAAGGACGCCATGTGATTATTATTATTGCTATTATTATTATTATTATTATTATTATTGATTATTAATAGTACTGTCGTTATCGATCGGACGTATATCAAATTGCTCTGTGTTTGTCGGTCTCGTGTTAAGTGTTAATAACCGTAACAGTTGTTAAAATATACAAATCTACTATAAATTTTATCGAGGATTTCGATTTTAAAATAATTTTTTGAAAATTTTTATCGGTTCGTGATTTATGTATAATTTTTGAAATACACGTGTTGCGTTGTCCAGCGTTCGCACTCGCCGTCGATACCGTTCGTGCGCGTACGTATTTTATCGCGCGTTTATATAAAGGTTAACGTCACTTTCGCTCTTTCGTTCCGTATCGTTATCTTACTTCTTATCCTTGGCGTGTGCGCGTTGAATTATCAGTACAAGTAATGAATACCTCGTGTTATACATGTACTACGTGTAGAAAGGCTTTACCCGTGAATGGGGATTTCGCTGCGTGCGGCGGTTGCCAGGCCGGTTTACATTTCGACTGTGCCGGAGTTAAGGCTGCTACGTGGAAACGAAAAAGTGTCGATGTAAAAACGGCTTGGAGATGTTTGTCATGTAAAACTCGCGCACATGGGTCAACCTCACCATTATCAGAGGAAGCGGTAGGCATAACAAATGCCATTAAATCTGAGTTGTCTCCTTTACAGTTAAAAGTGGATGAAGTTCTGGAATCAATTGGGCACAATAATGATAAATTTGACGAGCTTTTGGTTGAAGTAAAAAGATGTAGGGAAGAAATGATCGCCTTAAAGAGCGAAGTTACCAAGTTAAAAAAAGAAAATGAGGAATTAAAACAGCGAGTGGATGATTGCGAGCAGTACACTCGCCGAAATAACATCGTCATCAGCAATGTACCATACAGACGGGATGAAAATGTGTCCGAAATTGTTAAAAATATTGGAGTTGCGGTAGGTTGTTCGATTTCAGAGAATGATATTGACATTTGTCATAGACTCCCACGTTACCAGAGTCAAAAACATTCTTCAATAGTGGTGAAATTTTGTCGTCGTTCGACAAAAAATGAACTGTTAGCGAAGAGGAAAGGTCATCGATTGTTACCGAGTACGATCAGATTGAATCTGGATGCAAGTGGAACAGCGGATAGCGGTCCAATTTATATTAATGAGCACCTAACTCCACTGAATTCCAGAATCTACAAACAGGCTAGGGAACTTCGGGAAGTGGGTTTTAAATTCGTATGGATTAAAGAATGTAAAGTACTCGTTCGTAAATCGGAAGGAAGTCCAGTTATACGGATAAGCAGTATAGAACATGCGGTCGCATTGAAGGATTCAGCTTCAAAGAGTTAGTCTCTAATCTGGTCTTGAAACTGTTCTGAGTTTATTTTTCCGTATAGGTGTAAGTTTGTTGTTTTTCTTTTTGTTTTTTTTTCCTTAATAGTTATAAATTTTTAACTGTTACGCATGGCAATATGTAGTAATGATAATTTGAATATACTTTTGGCCGTTTATGTACTAAAATGAACTTAAAAACATTAAGAGTACTAACCTTAAACCGTGAGAAGCTTGCGTAGGCATTACGACGACTTTTTAATATTTCTACAGCAACGATCTATCACATATGATGTTATAATTTTAACGGAGATATGGGTTTATGATTTTGAAGTTAGTCGATACTGTCTTCCAGGCTTCATTATTCAAGCGCAATGTAAGAATGATGAACGATCGGGTGGTGTTCTAATTTATGTAAAAGCTGACATTCCATATTCTAGTAAAGAATTTTCAATGATTTCAGGAAATGCTGTTCAAGTACAAATAAAACTGCAAAATAACAAGTATATCACTTTTTGGGGGATTTACCGGTTTTTGTGGAAATACTTATATAGACTTTCTGATGGACCTGAAGGAATTGATAAAGTACTCAGACGATGAACTATTAGTTCTTACAGGAGATATAAATATTGATATTTTGGATCAGCGCGAAGGAAGTAAATATCTTGACTTTATGTACTCGTTTGGTTTTTCATCTATTGTAAATCAGGCTACTTATTATCGAGATTTTGAGGGTTATAAATCTTGTTTAGATCATTTGTTTGTCCGTGGGTTACACAGCAGTGCGATAAAACTAGACATTAACTGTGAAGTTATTGAAGTTGATTTTACAGATCACAACGCATTATCTACGCAGTTTTCATTTGACAATATATGTCGTGCTCCATTTAATGAATTAAATTATTACTTTGATAAACAACTTTTTAAAAATTTATTAAATTCATGTTATATTTCTTACCTTTATACTAGTACAGCTAATATAAATGAGAAATTTGAATGGTTCATTTCAAAATTAACTGGAATTTTAAATCAGTGTAGGGTTCCAAAAACACACCGGAAACTTTACCGTAAACGATCAGATTGGGTAACAAACGAAGTAATTCGACTTACTCGGGCAAAGTACGAAATTTATAAACTACACAAAAAACGTCCTTGGAGCATAGATTTACTCAATAGATATAAAATTGCTTCTAAAGCCGTTCAAAAAGCAGCCAGGAAAGCGAAATCTGAGTATTACACAAACTTATTAAAAAAATGTGAAACAAAGCAAAAACAATATTGGGCCATAGTCAATAAGGTAGTTGGGAAACGGAACGAGAAAATTAAAGAAGTAACATTAAACGGATCTAAGGTACCAGTAGATGGGAATGAGGAGCGTGTAGCCAATGCCTTTAACGATTATTTTCAAGATAGTGTATCCCGTTTGTTGTGTACCCACGAAAACTTTACACAATATAATATTGGTAGTGGTTATAATCTAAATAAGGTACCAGTGGATGGGAATGAGGAGCGTGTAGCCAATGCATTTAACGATTATTTTCAAGATAGTGTATCCCGTTTGTTATGTACCCAAGATAATTTTACACAATATAATACTGGTAGTGGTTATAATCCAAAATCATTTGCATTTCTGGATTTTTCTGTTGATGATGTTAGAGATGCGATTATGTCATTGCGTAATAAATCCTCGTTCGGTTTTGACAAAATGTCGATTCTACTTATAAAAGAAAATATTAGCTTTTTTTTACAACCGTTAACTTATTTATTTAACGAATCGATAAAGGTTGGCATCTTTCCTCAAATATTAAAGTTAACTATTATAACACCGATATACAAATCTGGCGATAAAACAGATATTTCAAATTATAGACCGGTATGTATACTTTCGACTTTCTCTAAGATATTTGAAAAGTGTGTAAAGAAGATCATGCTGAAGTTTCTTCTTGATTGTAAATTTTTCAGTGTTAATCAGTACGGGTTTTTACCTGGTAAAGGAACCGATGATATTCTTTTTAATCATATATCGTGTATTACGCAACATTTAGAAGACGGTCGCTCTGTAGCTGCGGTATATTTTGATCTGCGTAAAGCGTTTGATACTTTAGATCATCGTATTTTGTTTAAAAAACTGTATGCTTGCGGATTTAGGGATGTTATTCTGCGCTGGTTCCAGTCTTATCTCAAAGGTAGACAGAATGTGACTAAAATAGGGGATGTATTTAGTCAAGCGATAGTCACAAGTTCGGGTGTACCGCAGGGTAGTATATTAGGACCATATTTATTTTTGATATACGTTAATGATCTTTGTGACTTGAATATTTCGGGCAGAATTTTTAGTTATGCCGATGACACAGCAATAGTCATAGATTCCCGTTTTCCTGATATTTTACAAAATTTAACGCAAGTAAGCGTTGATCGAGTATCAAAATGGTTCACCAATAACCGATTAATTGTAAATCCCGAGAAAACCAAATATTTAATATATACTTATCAAGCGCCTAACTTATTTGAAAACATGAAAATATGTCTAGGTAATAGTTATGTGATACAGAGAGCGTACGAATTTAAATATTTAGGGATTGTGTTTGATTGTAAATTGACATGGGATAAGCAGTTGATTTATAATGCTAGCAAGATACGGAAGTTGAATTATTTATTTTATTATTTAAAAACATATTTCTCTCTAAACCATTTACATCGTTTGTATATAGCTTTATACCAACTGTTCTTACCTATGGTATTATTCATTGGGGAGGAGCAGCAGAGTACAGCCTAAATCGATTGTGTTCATTGCAGAAAAAAGTTCTTAGGAGTATTTCTAGTAATATTTTGAGTACATCCACTTTAAATGTGCGGCAATTATATGAATTGAATATGCTCAATTTTGTGATAAAACGTAAAGATTACTTCAATGTAGCAAGTGGAAGAGGTAAAACAAGAACTGCTGGCACAGATAAGGCAAAAGTACCGCGCTTTAATAAGTCCCATTGCCGCATGCAGGCCATTTACGCCGGGGCTGAGGCTTACAATTTAATTCCGGAGTCTGTAAAAGTAGACTTGGTTAACTATAAACGCCGACGACGTAAAACACTGGCTTCTTACGTTTTGAATAAGAGTCATAAAAAAATATTTCTTTAACTCTTATTTATAATTTCGAAAGTGGTTGTATTAAATGGTTGTGCGTGGGTAGGTGATTTTTTTGTTTTTTTAATTGTTTTATTGTTTTAGAATTGTAATTTTAATTTCGAAAGTGGTTGTATTAAATGGTTGTGCGTGGGTAGGTGATTTTTTTTGTTTTTTTATTGTTTTATTGTTTTAGAATTGTAATTTTGTTTTTTCATGTTTTATAATGTAGCTCTAAATTTTTATTTTTTTTTCAATTGTTACTTTTAATTTTAATTTTACTTTGTATTTATACTCACTTTGCGTGAATCGTTACAATTTTAACGTTGTAATTTTATTTGCAATATTGTTGTTATACGTTTTATTATATTTAACTAGGTAATGTTGCAAATATTGTAAACACTTACTGAAATAAATTTGATTTGATTTGATTTGATTATTATTATTTCTAATGTTATTAATGATATTATTGTTATTATTGTTGTTATTATTATTATTATTAATATAAATGTTATTTCGGCTACTACCTGAATTTTGGTTATCACTTATCTGTACGATAACATCTGTTTCCATGTTGCTATTAACAGGTAGATAAAGCCCCCCCCGGGCTGGCTGCATTCATAGCTGAGTACACTAGTTACTTCTAATATACTCAACCAACAATCCCGAAAAAAAATAAATAATATAAAAAAAAAAAAAAAAATTAAAATAAAACTTAAATGAAAAGCTATGTACCCAATAGACGATCGAAACACGGAATAAAAGACTACACGACACGATACGAAATAAGCTTTTCATTTGTGATGGTATTTTGTCTGATTTTTCCATCAATATTATTTTTATCTTGTATATTTATTATTTACCAGTTTATATTATTAGATACTTTCATAAATGGACAGGGCATTTGTTCCGGTAGATTTATTAAATATTGTTATAACTTTTTAATATAATGTCAAATATACTCGTTTTTACATTTTACAATATACGGCAAAATTTAGCGAATCTGTTTTCACCTCATATCTCCTATTTTTAATTAATTATCTTAAAGGGATGACGACTACCTCGATAAGAATGATCCAAACAGGCCTCTCCGATATTCTCATACATACATACATACATACATACATATATATATATATATATATATATATATATATATATATAAATATATATACATATATAAAAGGACACAAATAGCGCAGGAAAAGAAATACTTTGATAAGAAGACCGGACTTTGTAACGTAGTAGAGCAGATGGCAAATTTGAAGCGTACCTAGGCAAAACACATAGCTAGAGGAGAAGGATAATAGATGGACAAAACGAGTGTTGTAATTGTGGCCACATCAATTGTACCGGAACACTAGCAGACACTTGGCTCTTCGGTATGGCGATATAACTCAGGTTTTGCAGGCGGAGGAATTTGATTCGGAAAACTCGAACAGGAACAAATAGAAGAGATTGAGGAGAATGGACAGATATAGGTTAAAACAAAACAAAAATGATTAAATATATTCGACCCGTTTGTAATAGATGACGCCAAAAAAAAAAAATTGTTCTCAACATACGTTCACAATTATTACTATGAGGCTACATATTATTACCTACAGTTAAGTACGTAGAGATTTTTGAAGTGAAACTTCTATTGGCGCGTTGTATATGGGGAGTTAACTCGTAAAACGAGCGAGCTAAAACTTATACACGTAGGTACATAGGCACGTAAAGTTTATTCTCACAGTATGGTCGAGCTAATCTTTCCCGTATGCTGTACTCGTACACGTGTATATTCAGTTTACATACATGCATACAGAAATTATGAAATAATAATTTTTTTCGTGTTCACGTATTCATTCTCTTGCGCATGCTATCCGTTATTTCTTTCAAATCTTCGCTGTACAAAGGATGTACGTGCGACGTAGATTTGAGAACGAGAAGATTTCAGTCATCGCTCAAGTTTAAAAGTGCGTTCGTTTTCTCGGTGAAATTTGTACGAAATCGTGAGTTTATTAAATAGTCGTCTTTTTGGGGAAACGTCTTTAAATTTTATTCCCTGCGTCCGAAGGCACTGAGGTTTTTTAAATTAAAATTCGGTATTTGAATATCGGTCGTCAAAAATTTTCCAAATATAAGAATATAGCTGGTTACGTATTGTAATGTTTTATCTTTAACGTAATTTAATCGTGAAAGAAAATTCACTACTTTCACAAAGTGAACAGAAATCGTTAGACGTTTTAAAAAAAAAAATTAACATCAACGACGATATACTCTGACCGACTCACCGTTATTAATTAGTGAAGAGTCGTTAACCGGCGATTCGGACGATCCTAAGGATGATGCTAACAGTCTCGATATGCAGAAACATGCGGCAGCAGCTATAACCGACAGTACTAACGATGCGTCAAGGTGCATTATTTTACAGAAGAGCAGTCCACTAAAACACGAGCTCCCGATCTTCCGAGTAATATTCTTCTGTAAATGAAAATTCGATTTTTTAATTAAAAATTATACATTAGCGAAAAGAGCGATACAAATAAATACATATATTATCCTACCACACACGCACATATATATACACATACATATATGTTATTTCGGCCACGCCCCTAACACAACAAAACGTGCTTTGTATGGCGGGTGTTGGTAGTAAAGGTACATTCTAACCGGAAAACTTATTAAATTCAATTTGACAGAGATATCGCTGTTTGCTATTTTTTTAAACTTTATTGTAATTTCTGTCCTATTTGTGAAGCTTAGAACTCCGATAATATAGGATATAAGCTGTGTGGATTTCATCGTTAACTAATCGTAATAATACTTTACAAATAATTACATCTAAACTCAAACACGGTCTCAAATTAAAAACGAATAAAAATAGCAGTATATCTTTGTACACTTTTAGCTTGGAAGATTATGATAAACTAATTGAAATCTTTAAAAGTAATTCTAACACACAATTTCACACTTACACTTCCTGATTCGCGTAAAAAAGGTAAAATGGTCTTGCGAGGCCTCCCAATTCTATAACTTCCGATGAAACTACATACGAACATTTTTTGCATGACTCAGTAATTCAATTTCAAAAGAAATCATCTGACCCAGCCCACACTTTCATTATCCCGCTTTCCTTATTTCTTGTAACTTTTTCAGAGAATACCAAAATAACCAATATATAAGAAATTAAAGAATTTTATTTCACGGAATAAGTACAAAACAAAAAATGCAGTGACACGGTGTTTTAAATGTCGGTCTTTCGGTCATTTATCAATAAACTGTCGTAAGACCCCAAGGTGTTTAAAATGTGGTAAATCAGATTTTAAAAGCGATTGTACTGTTTCCCATATTTGTTGTGCAAACTGTAATGGACACCATACGTCTCATTTCAGACAATATACCCTTTCGTCACATTTCGTCCCTAGCCCGATCACTTAACACTCACGTTAATCCAGTAACAACATATACTTAAATCGTAGCTTATAATGTTAGTATTAGTAATAAGGATAATAATAATAGTAATAGAAATTATAATAATAACAATAGTCGTAAACCTAATGATAACGGTCACATACCATTACCTCCTTCCGATAATGTTATCATTAACAGATCTACTACATATGTTTAGGTCTATCAATATAAGTAAAATTATATTCTGTTTTAAAGATGTATTATTTGTACTTAAGGATCCTCGAAACCTAGATATTTTTAATAAAATAACGTTCATCAAAGATATTATTATAAATGTTTTTGCTTAGTAATTAGTAATAAGATTAAAGTCATGGCTCGGAATGCTAACTCCGTAAAACACAAAGTTCTTGAACTTGCCACTCTAGCGCGTAAGAAGAAAATCACCATTATCTGTCTGAGTAAAAATAAAATTAATGATAATTATAAGCTAACATGTCCTGGATATAAAGTATATAGGAAGGACCCGTACCATATATGAGAGTGGTGTAGCTCTACTAATTGATGACCATCTTATACATCATGCTCTGCCTACATTAGCCACACGCGATACTGAGTTAATTGGTGTCGCCTTGCAAGTTGATAATGAACCTGTTCATCTGTACTCAGTATATTCCCTACCAAACTGCATCCATTTGAAGTCTAATACCTCACTACTCTTGGGTTCTGCCAACAAAGTTGTCATAGCTAGTGATTTCAATGCCAGTTGGAACTATTTTACAAATAATAAATTGGATAGAATTCTACTTGACCTCTCATTTAAAAAAAAAATTACCCTACTTTCTCCTAAGTATCCTACTTATTAAGAATGAACAATGAACAATAATATATTTGCATATTTAAATATTTTATAAAATTTTCTGTACCGAATATATCAACGATTCTTTCCAGAAAAAATTAATACAAAATATAATCTTATAAAATATTATTTAAATTGACGCCTTATTATACGACTGCAGGAAAAATTTTAATACAAAAAACCGGCTCATTTAAAATAACAGAGTGCGTACACTCTTACCGTATCAACAATATACTTACAAATATCTTAGCTTATTTATTAATACTAGAACTAGGATTTGTATTATTGTAGAAGGATGTGTTTTATACGCCTATGCTTATATCTTTTATACCTGTGTCGTAAAGCTTGGTAAATCCCCCTATAGAATTTACCATTGGAATGTCGGAATATCTACAATCGGCAAAAAAAAAATTCGTTTTATCCTTAATCATTTCCTGTACTTAAGGGAATTTTAACGCATCGTGGAGAGTTTCGATTGAAGTAAATCGCGAGGTTTATTCAAAATTATTCGAAGGCAATTGGACTCTTTGCACGCGGTTTATAATTAGTAGTATAAGACGATATTTGGCAAGGCATAGAGTAATTTCGGTAAAATTACCTTTTTGTATAATAAAAGTTTGTTTCGCGTTGAAAGCGCAGCTCTTTTATTAAATATAGGAAATAGACAACCCAATTTCCGTATTGTTCTACTTACAATCGTGAGTATGTTTTGTAAATGTGACTCTTCTGTCTCTGATGACGCCCAAATGCATAACACGTTCCTTCCAGTCAAGTTCAACGTTTTTTATTTTAACGAAATGATTTAATGAAGGCCTGCGTCTGGTAAAAATTATTGACTCTGTTTTCTCATCGTTAACTTTTATTTTTCATTTATGATAGAATTTAGATATGACGTGGATTGTTTTAGTTAATTACTTATAGTGTCTATTCTATAAGAAGATACCATTAAAGAGGTGTCATTAGCATACAGATTTATATCTACTCCTGGTACTGTCGATAAATAGAATTGTCTATTAATCAGATAAGATTTAATATAAATACAAGATATGGATGGAAATTATATTTCATTAATTTATATATGATTCCATCATGCCATGTTGTGTCAAACGCTTTTTCTATGTCCATCAAGACAACACCCGAATGTTTATTCTGGTTAATCAGTAAATTTGTCACAAACACTGGCCAGTTGGATCGTCGTAATATCGAAAAAGTAAATAACTTACCGCGTCACGTTCTGACTCTAAAAGAAAAGAAAAAATAGCACATAAATAGAAATCCAGTCTACAAGTCTTTATTAAAAAAAATCAAAAGAACGTAAATCAGTAATTAGGGAAATTAAAAATGAATCTCTACAGCGCTATTTACATGAATTATCGCCCTTGAAAACTTCAGACCATAGCCTGTGGAAAGCGATTCGAACTCGTAATAGGCCAATAAAACCTTTTCCACCGATTAGAAGCCCCGATGATACATGGGCTAAGGATGGTCGAGAGAAGACTGAAGTGTTTACCAAACATTTTTCTGAAACTTTGAAACTGATAATTCTGAAGATATAATGACATTTTTAAGTGCTCCTTTCAAATGAGTCTCTCTATTGCGCCAACGTCCCCGGGAGAAATAAAATGTATATTCAAAACCTTAAATAATAAAAAAAAGCCCGGGGCTTCGATTTAATACACGAAAAATTATTATCCGAATTGCAGGACAAAGCGATACAATTTATTAATAATATTTTTAATGTAGTGGCTCGCCTGCAATATTTTTCTCTGTCATGGAAACTGGCGCAAATAGTTGTAATACCTAAATCGCATAAAACACCGATCATAGTAACACAGACCTAATATTACCTATCTTGTCAAAAGTTCCGGAAAAAATCATATTAAAGCGGTTACATCCTATCCTAGAATCGGAGAATATTATTCCCGATCATCAGTTTGGATTCCGCAAGAAGCACTCGACTATCGAACAGGTGCACTTAATTGTATATACGATATTAGAAGACTTTGATGCCGAGTATGTCTCAATGTGCTCCTAGATGTCAGGCAAGCCTAATAAGGTATGGCATCATGGGCTATTATATAAACTTAAAAAAATTAATCCTCATCCGTACTAGAATCGTACATGTCAAGTAAAATTCGAAAACGAATATTCCGCTATTGTTTTCGCTGGCGTGCCTCAAGGTACTGTCTTTGGTCTGGTGCTCTATCTATTGTTCACTGCTGATTTTCCAATTAGTGACGATGTTAAACTGCCACGTTTGCGGAAGATACAGGCATTTTAGCTGTAGCCAAAGAGCAAAACCTAGTCCACAAAACTCCGCAGCGGTCTTTAATAAAAATCGAAACCTGGCCGAGACGTCGGCATATCGCATTTAACGAAAGTAACTACATTAAATGGGGAATTAATCTGTCAACAGAATTACGTTAAGCATCTGGGTATACATTTTGACAGTAAATTAACATGGAGCAGGCGTGTCGAACAGAAAAGAAAACATCTTGACATAAAATTGAAGCAGCTTACTGGGGCTTCTTGACAGACGCTCCTTCTCTTGAAAATAAGCTTCTAATTTATAAAATAATGTTAAAGCCTATGTAGACATACGGCCTGATGCTGATGGGCTGCGCACAAAATAGCTATATAAATAAGATACACGGTTCCAAAATAAGGTGATTGTTTCTCCTTAGTATGGTTCGAATTATACACTATATCTTGACCTTCTCATTCCTTATGTTAAAGACGAAGTCAAACGCACCGTTGAGCAGTATAAAAGGTGCTTAGAGTCTCATACAAATACTCTGGTCATCAATTTATCAGATAACAGTCTTCAGATACGCCGATTGAAACGAACCAGGACGTTTGATTTATCCTAATTTCTACCGGAATTCTTTGAGGAGCACTAATAGGTGTTGACCCCTCTCACGCTACTTCGCATGCCTGGCCAGTTGTAATTATGTTATTTAAAAAAAAATTATAATAATAATCGGTACGTATAATCGTGGCCATTATTTTTATTTAGATGAATATTATTTTATTATTCCCGTTCTCTATGACTGGCCAAACAGGCAAAGTCTGGCCAAGAAACATAAACATCAAATATTTATTAATTATCATAGTCATCGTCATCTAGTCCATCACTATTATCGTCGTTATTACGTTAGTTATTGGGTTAAAATTTAAAAAAAAAATGGTTTCCTTTCTTAGTAAAATAAGCCCCGTAGAAGCGGGCGGGCGTTTTCTGGTCTCTTGTAAAGCTAACAAAGAATGTAGCCACCAGCAAGCTGCTTTGCGGTCTAACGACTTGCCGAAAAATTTACGCGATAAGTTTTTCCTTTTTCTTAGACGGAAAATAGACGGTGAAGTAAAAAAAGGTCTTAAGAGAAGTTTTTAAAAGCGACGATACTTCGAAGCGTAGAAAAATAAAAATATTATGTATATACATATATATATATGTTTATACATATATATATGCTTATCAATAAAAAATATATATCGACGTAAAGAAATAAAAATTGTATAAAAAATTTTCACCGTTAGCTTTCTGGGCCGAATTTAAAGAACAAACTATTTAAACGACTTTTACGTTGGTAATTTTTTTTTTTCAAATTGAGAAAAGTTAACACAACCCCTGCGGATCTTTTACATCGGTCGACAATTCGACTGCAAAAATAATAAAATACCAATAGAACATACTTCAATAATCAACCGCCCGTTTAAAATCTCTTTAACTTTCTCGCTGGCTGAATCTATAAGAGTCGTTCTACTTAAGTACACGCACTTGTAAAGGCTCATACACGGCCGGAGTAAATAATTGGATTTATATTCTTTAGAATTTTTCATATTCGACGAAGTTGTATTAGGAAATATTTAAAACTGGATACATTCTTAGATGTTTAGAAATTGGTATACCTGCAGTGTTACTCCGCGCGTTATAACGCTCGATTATTCGCCAGCGATGATTACTGTGGAAATCGAAGGATATATACGGTTGTCTATAATTAAGGAGAGATTCGAACTACCGGACAACGAAAATTCAGTTATTATATAAGAGTGGAATGTATTATACTCAAAAGTACATTAAAAATTAGAACATTCGTGCACAGAGATCGGGAGCAACTGTGAACTTACTTCATATGCTGATGATCTTTGTGCAATATTTCGTGTTAATAAAAATTTTAATTATCAACGGATAGAAAAAATTTGTCAATATCTAGAAAAAACCATAGATAAGATGGGTTTAACTTTTTCGGTTCCTAAATGCAGTTACACACTATTTGGCTGCCGAGGTATAATAAAAATTGTTCAAAAAATCGGTAACATGAAAATAATCTCTGGATCGATAATCAGTTACTGAAAAACCATTAAATATTTACGAATACTTATCGATCGTAAACTTACCTTTCGTTCTCACATTAATTACCTGAATAATAAAAATGAAAAAATATACTCTATGTAGAAAGTTTTACTACCAAACATCAAAGGCTTAAAATATCATGAAAGAACCATCCTATATAAATGTTTAATACAGTCACTATATGGATATCTTGTATATATATAAATGAATTCATACTTAAAACAATAAACAAACAACAATTGAAATTCTTATTAAATATCTGTTCTCTCTACAGGACATCTGCTGCCAATGTCATTAGTAACATACTACCGTTAGATTTATATATTATTGATCAGGCAATTGCTTCAGAATATAAAATATCTGGCAGCATTAGCCTCCTTAACAGCACGTATTATTTAAAAAGTAAAGCCCTTTTCTTAAATTTGATCGATAAGCTCTTCTATAAAATCCCGAAAAAAGATATTAATCAAGTACTAATCGATATCCGTCAACAAAGATGGGACACTCGCGAAACAGGAAGAAAGACTTCTACTTTTTTCCCTAATATTGAAGCCAGAGGAAGAATGAAAAAACTAAATATTAATTCCTTCACATCTCAGGTTCTTTCTGGGCATGGAAAATTTGGAGAATGTCTCCATAGATTCTGAATCTCTAGTGCGTCACGATTTACAATACGTTATAGTGATGAATATCGAACACCTCGTATACAAGTGTCCTGTCTTTAACGACTTAAGACATACTTATCAAATTAAACCCAACCAATCTCTTATCCTAAACAAAAATAATATGGAAACCCTCTTAACATTTGTAGAAAAGGCAATGCAAAGAAAATTCGCACTAGATGTTTAAGGCCGATAGAAACTCAAATAAAAACAAATTCAAACGTCATACCGGTAATTCAGAACTGTGTCATAAAACTGTGTCCTGCATGGTTTACCTCTGCCTAATATAATTAAAATGCAATAATCATTAGTACCATAAGTTATTATAAGCGTGCATTTGTAACAAACTTGTATATTATTTTTCTCCAAGCTTGTGTATATATATATATATATATATATATATATATATATATATAAATTTAAGGAACACTTATTACTCGCTCACACACGCGGTCGGAGGGACTATGTTATTCATCCCCCTTCCACTCAATTTTTTTTAAGTACACTTGGCAAGGAACAATTACACACAACTGATGTAATGCACACTAGTTCTTTGCTCTTTTATAAACACATTTCATAAGCATATTTGAAAGAAGGAAGTAATAAAATTGAACATATGGGAGATTGCAATGAATGTTATGAC
Source organism: Coronaproctus castanopsis (assembly GCA_032883995.1). NCBI lineage: Eukaryota > Metazoa > Arthropoda > Insecta > Hemiptera > Monophlebidae > Coronaproctus > Coronaproctus castanopsis. The sequence continues at coordinate 246,979,289 of CM065052.1, forward strand.
CGAAGCTGCGAATTCACTCCGAAGGAAGGCAAACTTTAAACTACGGAATCCGTGTAAATAATTCTAATATCGATTGGAATTACAATCAGGAAGTTGATAAAACTATACCATCTAGTTAGTTCGGAGTGCTGAAACCAGCCTTTGAAATGTTAATCGGGAAGTATGTAAATTTTTGAACGTATGGAAGATTGCAATAAATGTTATGTCCGAAGCTGTGAATTCACTGCGAACGAAGACATACTTTAAACTACGGAATCCGTGTAAATAATTCTAATATCGATTGGTATGTGATACTCGATAAAACTTCAACGCGCATGTTGCTTACTGCGTAAATAAAACAAATGCCTAGATGTTATTAATTTATTCAATAAAAAATCAAAACCCAGTATAGTTTGTTTAGTCACACCTTTTTTTGAACACCTTATCTGTGTACAGTTACGTTGGTAATTCAACTTATAAATGCCCTTCAAGTCGTTCAAAATAAAAGGCGTAGGATATTTTTAAATTCTTTCAAGCATGTAAAATTAAGCAACACGTCATCCGGTTCAACTTCAATATAAACTCGAACTTGTGATAAACCTGTTCTATTACATATTTTTTTTCTTCGATCGTCATCAATGAATTTATTCCCGGGAATTTGGTTTTTCTTTCCATAAATTAGACCAAAATTCCCAAAATTTCAACCATCTAGCATTTCTTCAGTCACTGACTCATGATCGGAGGTGAAATTGATAAATGCGTGTCAAAATCTGGCAAACTCGGTGTGGCAAATCGATCCCCCTTTAATCGCCGAATTAAGCTTAAATTAATGATACAACGTGCGCGCATAATAACGGTGAGAAATTCCTAAATAAGAACTTTTACTTTGGACGCCTGAAATTCGATTCGAATTAAAATGTAAATTTATCATCGGAAGACGATTGAAAAAAGAATAAAGATAGGTACTTTGACAGTTTCACAGGCAATCTAGACGCGAAATCACGTTAGTGGATATTACGAATGTTTCAGCCGTTTAAATGATAAAGACTCGGCGATATGGAACCGGGATAATTTGCATATCAAAGTAAATCGTTTTCTTTTAAACAATACCTTTTTCTTCTCTTTTAGAACCTTTCTTAAAGATAAGTCAAAAAAAAAAAGCTGGAAAATGGCTATACAGAAAGCATCGGTAATATACCTTACTTAATTTTCTATCCTCATAAACAAAGGCCTAAACACAAAGGCTAACGAAGTATAGTAGGAAAAAAAAATTGTATAAAGTACCAGCGAATTATAGGAAATGAATAAATTACTTCGTTCGAACAACTCTCTAGACAAAAATTTTCACGGTAATTTCAGCGATCGTTTAATGGGGTAAAATTATGGGCGGTGGAAGCTTTTGATCTAAAACATCGGTAAGGATAAAGAAATTCAAGGACAGCATCTCGAGATAACGTTGGAACAAGTATTAAATACACGATCATATATATATATATATATATGTACATATATATCTATATATATATCGTACATATTTGTATGTATGTGCGATTAATATAAAGTTTTATTAAAGTGCTTTGAAATTTTAAAGAGTTCATTAAATTCCTGCTCAATCAAATATAATTATATTTAATGGTTAATCTTCTATTAATACTAGCAGAATAATATAAATTCTCACGGTGTTAGGTGCTTGCTCGTTTCCTAGATATTCGAAAAAAGTTATCGAAAATTTTATATACATACGTGTATATATAATAATAATAATAATGCGCCTGTGTGTGCACGTGTAGTGCACTTTAATTTTATACGACTGAAAATTTTAGTAATTTTTGAGGAAAAATACTATTAAACGTGTTGTTGGCCGTTTACGTAGAACATTCGCAACATCTCGCATGATAGCTTGACTGCATCATGTAGACTTAATTCAAGTCAACGTTCATTTCTGATTTCGAAATTTATAAGACGGTCGAACGCTCTTGCATTGAACCTTCTACAACAATCAGTAAGTCGCAAGTTCAAAAGGAGAAACGTTATTGATCTAGTGTTAAGGTTAAATAAATAAAATCGAGATCGTGCTCATGGGCAGATCTTGAAGATAATGATCCTGTCATTATTAATACCTAGTAAATGCTATACTGGTCAGTTCTAAATGTGGAGATAAAAAAATTAATAAATTATTTACCTACCTGTAGATTTACCTGTAGATTTACGTGCCATGTACTGCACCTAGGTCAGAGGCACGGGAAAGGAGAGAACGTAGGGTTAGTGAGAATTAGTAGAAAGTTGGAAGAATAAATTGGAAGTACGGATTGTTAAATTAGATTATATAAATTGGAGGATTTAAGAAAATTTAATAAACTATTGGAAGCATCTTGTAGGAAAGAATGTTTACGAGCCTGAGTGGTTTGTCGAGGATAGAACGTTGGGAGTTGAATTGCAAATATTCAAGAGGAATGTGGTCGACGGTATAGAGGAGGAGGAAGATTTTGTAGGATATAGCTGTGTGGAGATATTAGTATGACCTAGGCTCAGACGGGCAAGTACAACATCATCTCTTCTGTTTTTGCTGAGTGAGATGAAATCCAGAGGCATGTTGTATTTCGAACTGATCGCAGTTTGTTGGTAGGTGGAAGTGTAGACCACTGGAGGTTTCATGATTTACGCACTGAGGATTTTATGTAAGTCTGGAGATCTTTCATTTGTGTAGGCAGGAGCGGGAATGGTTGAAGCAATGAGTCTTCTCTTGCTGCACTATCCGCTTGATCATTTCCTTGTATATCAACATGCGATGGAATCCATGTGAGAACTACATGTTTACTAGAAGTTATGATCAAATGACCAATTTCTTTAGCCAGGGGTATAATTTAGGATCATGAAGATCACTAAGGGCATTGTAATGATACAAGAGAGTCCGCGCATATTAAGAACGACTGGTCAACGACAATGTTTGAAATATCCATTGTCGCCATTTTGATGGCATATAATTCCGCCGATAGTATTGAGAAATGGGGTGGAGTGGAGAAACGAGCTATAGAGTCCCGGAAGGAAACGAAAGCGCTTCCTACTCCAATTTTGTCTTTATAACCATCGGTGAAGTATGAGCTATGAGATGGGTACCGTGAGATCATTTCTAGGTAAGCTGCTTTTATTGCATGTTTAGGAGTATGATTCTTTGAAAATTTGGTGAGACTGAGGTCTATTGGAATAGTGTGCTCACTCCAAGGAGGAATGATGTTAAGGGAGGAAGGAAAATCTGGGGGAAGGTAGATTTGAAGAGAGGACAGAATATTTTCTATTTGTTTAGCAAACGTAAGAATTGAGGGGGAAGATTTGAAGCCAAAGGTTGAGGAATGGGAAGGAATATTAGGATTTGAGGAGAAACGAATGAAGGAGAGAAGTAGAGAGCGCTGCATATGTAGATCAAGAGGGAGTTCTCCAGCTTCGCATATGATGCTGCAAACTGGAGTCGTTGGGAACGCACAGATGGCCAGTCGGACTGCTATGTGATGGATTGTGTTAAGGGGTGAAAGGACCTTTTTACTAGCGGAACTGTAGATTTCAACGTCATAGTCAATTTTAAGTTTTATAACAGCGTGATATATTTTTAACAGAGTTGAACGATCTGATCCAAATGTTGAGTGTGAGAGCATTTCGATAATGTTAAGTCTGGGAGTGCATTCTGATTTAATATGCGCTACATAAGGTTTCCAAGTTAACTTGTTATCAAAAATTATCCCAAGATATTTAACGACGTTTAATATTGATGGACCTTAACTACTCATTCTTCTGCTCAATGTTTTGTAATTAATGGACAGATTACAAATTTCTCACCAATATGAAAGAAAGACACCGTTTCATAAAATTGGACGTCTAATACTTTCCCAGGCACGTATTTCCCGATCGCGGCAATATAAAATAACAGATTCTATTTATCATATCTTGTTTCATCGGATTTAATCGGTGCTCATACTAATCTCGGGAGGATTCTAAACATTATGTTGGGAATTAATAGCGATTCGGAATAGAATTCACTTTTGAAATTTCTGGAATTGGCCATCACGATGAGAAATAGTAACTACAGCCTTCGTCAATAAAATTACGCATATCGTGACTCCGTTTTATTGGCATATTTTGCTAAAAAAAAAAAATTAAGTAAAGAAATTTCCTGTCGGTGCAATTTCAATCAATTTGAACGTGTAAATTCATGAAGAAGTGTGCGTGTTTCATCTTTCCATTTCTTCATGTCGTGAATTTTGTCCGACACATAAATTAACCAAAATTCGTATCGTTCTAAAACTTATGTTCTTCTTCAATATTACATAATTCCTCAAGTCTAGAGAATAGTGATGTCCTTACTTAATAGAAATACTAGATTAAGATGAAATTGATCGAATTGAGTAAGACTCTTTAGTTCGATAACGTTATTAACCTCGGTATAACGCAGTTTTATTATAACCTAATTTTTTCAACGATAATTATCTCGGGTCGAAACAACTCGATGAATTAAATTTCTGACTTGTGAAATCATGTATATTTCTTTAAAAAAAAAACAACAAAAAACAACTGATATCTCGGATTGATGAGATTCCTTATTCTATTCTAAATGACTCACTGCCACCGGTAATCCATTTATTACTTCTTTTCTTGATTCTAAAGACTTAGCCTAGTCGGTGCGAATTTTACCATCATTTCTCTGTCCACTGATGTCTGAGTACTTGTTGCAACCAACTATTCCGATCACTTATCCTACAAATATCTTGCTCGGTCAGCCTTCCTACATTAATTTTTCTTTCAATCGTATTTGTATAAATTAATTATTTCTCATCGGCTGACTAAATTCACAGAGTATTATAGAAGAAGGTTCTTATACAGAGCTAAAAAGTAATCCATTAAATCAGTGTTAGTAGCTTCTGTCCTAAATCAAAAAAAGTTATTTCATTGCAGAAAAATACTTACTTTCACGTGTACCAACTTCGCCTCGACTATACGGACTATCGAAGATACATAAAGAAGGTGTCCCCCATTAAGACCTATTGTATCTTCAATTAATAGTCCGACATATTTTTTAAACGGCTACATGGCAAAACACCTCAAACCTTTAGTAGGAGGTAATGAAGCACGCATAAAAAATTGTTGAACAATTCATCGAAAAGTTGGTAGAGTTAAGAATCGATGATAATGACATCGTGGTAAGTTTTGATGTATTCTCGTTGTTTACCAATGTGTCGATTAAAGATACTCTTGAGATGATAAAGAAACGACGTATACATAGCAAAGTAGGTGCATTTTTGAATACAGCTCTTAACGCATTTATAATGGCAAATACTATAGACAAACAGATGGCATGGCGATGGGATCAAGATTAGCACCTGTTTTATCATTTGGCAAAATGGTGAAGAAATATTATTATAATTTTCGGGGCGTTAAATTCATTTCGTGTATCACGAAATAAAATAAATTTTTCATAATACATAAATTCTAAATTAATTATAAAAAAAAAAAAAAAGGAATAAACATATTAAAAATTTTTTAACAAAATAATAATATAAATAAGTTAGCATTTAAAAATATTATTCGATTTTCCCGCTCGATCTATTACATTAATCTGACAATGTATGCGAGCTTTTCAAAGTATCCTTTCAGACGGTGCTTATAACTCTACGATGTATACAGTCATTGTGGATTCCAAAAAGACGGAGGGTTCACTCTCTCATTTAACCAAATTAACGGGTCATTTTGATGTTACAGAAGCGGTTCGCATAAATCATTTTTTACTTTTTCACCGTACTTATGTTAGGATTTTTGGATTTTGTTTAAAAAAATAGAAAACAGCAACTAAAAACCTCGAGCTTAAAAAATGTTAACATTTCTTTATTTGTACAATTTTCTGGTTTCCTTTGAAGTTTGCCGGGTCGAAAGCTGATTTGTCTGATTTAAAATCGTCGCATCAGTAAGTAATAAACTTTTTTTCCAACATTACCATATCATTTATTTAACGATGAAATTAGGGAATACAGCGTACTTTAGACTTTGTCGTATAAATTATAAAGTTGATTAACAAAATTTTTTCACTATTTACTGACGCTGAAACTAATTTAAATAATTTTTGATGTGGCAACCATATTTTCGCTACTCATTTTGTTCGTGAAAAAAAAAACATCTGTACCTCGGAGTGCAGGGAGGAAGTGAAACTTAAAGACGTTTTAACTAAATTCGATACAGAATTTTTTTTTAAATTTTACGCGTGTGTATATATAAACACACACACATATATATATATATATATATATATATATATAAGAATAAGTCTACGTATGTGTATAAGTCGACGCGCCTAACATCTACGGAGTGCGCAACCACTGCCAATATGTGAAGTATGCTCTGACACTGCTAACGGTCTATCATAGATTACAATTTGCCAGAAATATACTGGATATCGTTGAAAGCCGAAAACAATTATCCCGGTTGTAAACAATCACCGTTTTCTCACCAACTTTATAATAAATTCTAAACTTTATAATTATGTTTAAGTAATCAATAATTCGTGTAATAGCTGTATAGGCAGTAGCTATTCGCAAAAAAAAATAATAATTAAAAAAAAAGATTCAAACTTATTACGTTTTAAATATTTATAGTAAAACACGGTTGCTCGATTTCTTTCAAGTTGTTTTAAATGCTCAAAAAGTTTCATCATATACGTCCTTATATTAAGGGGAGAAGAAATTTTTCGAACCAATTCAAAATTATTGTTCTCGTTACTTGTAGTCTATATAACGATGTATAACGCGACGATATTTAGATAATAATTAAGTTTTTCCTTTTGTCTAGAAAATTTGCGAAAATCAAATATGTAAATTTTTTTTCAAATTCGCACGAATTTTTTATGTACTGTTTCGACGCTTCATTCTTCGCGTCCGATTTTGATTTGAATTATTAATTATCTTTCGGAACGTTTAATTTTACCAATTCCAAACTGAAATTTATTAAATCGAATTTGACTATTTTTATTTTCAGCGTTCTACAACGATTACGCGTTTGCCTAGGTAATATTTATAAACTTTCGTCTAGATTTCGTAACTAGATTATATTTCGTCTTATACACGATGACCTTAGCATGGTGCATATAGCCGACGTAATTAAAAAGATGGTAATCAAACATCGAGCTTTGATGTCAACTGGTCTGCAACTAACTTATTGGACAACTGGCCCCACAGATGAAAATTCGTAGGTTATTGGACAACTGGCCACAGATGAAAATTCGTAGGCTGAGGAGAAATAAGCCATTATAGGCCTAGCGTAGGAATGAAAATTATGTAAATTATTAAAACATAAGGTACTAATATAGGTATAACTCATTTGACCATGTACCCTTCATGTCATGATCTTTTCCTATACCATCTACCGATAGCCTATTGGCTAGGAATAGATTTAAAATATATACATATATATATATATATATATATATATATATATATATATATATATATATATATATATATATATATATATATGATAGACGATGCAGTGGTATAATCACGCACTATTTGACGAAGGATCTAACAATCAGAGTGTCGGGATCTAATCTTGACAGCTAATCGAAGACGCTGTAAATCATAACAAATTTTAAGAGATCAACCTTAGCGAATGATAGAAAATTCAGATAACACCGTGTCCGGTAGATAATATTCGTCGATTCAGTAAAAAGGTCTTTACGGCTTACATTGTCTAGTTGTTAAATTGCGAAAATACTGTACGTTTGTAATTTTGCAGGATTGATATGATTAAATAAATCGCGGGAGTGCGCTGATATATTTTCATAAATTTCATATTTATATTTAAAAATATACGTTATGAAATTCATCTTTCCACGTTTAGTTCTACCAAGTTCACGTTCGATTAATTTATTTGATTAAAATAAGTCAATAACAAATTTCCTCTATCATATTAAGTATTTTAAAAAATCGAAAATTTATTTCCATTCATTAAAATTAGTCCCGATACCGATTATACTCTTTAAATTCGGACTAATTATAAAACAAGGTACTACATATCCATCTTTGCCGTCTCTTTTTTTTTTTTTTAACTTACCTCCAGTTCATGTAACTTGTGCCTTTTTTTTATTTCCTAAGCAGAATCACGCCGGTTTGCTGTCATATATGGAGTTGCCGATGTAAAGAAAGTTTAAAAGTGGTGGGTACATTCTTAAGAATTTGTTGTCTTTATTTCTTTATGTTTTATGATATTAATTTAACTGTGAATCCGCAACTTTTGCCCATGGTCATTGCTTCCGTCCACTCCATTACTAAAACTTTTATAATATTTTCTAAAATAGTTATTATTATAATTTATTTATATATATTTATTTTATGTATTTCTTATATATAAGTACACTTTCTTAATTGAATATTCTTAATTTGTTCTTCTATTTTAGTATTTTTAAGGATATTTTGTTATGCAATTGCACCCTATCGGTTGTTTTGTTTAGTCTCGTCTTTACGTTTGTTTTATAATAAATCTAATTTTGATGATGTAATATTTTTTTTCTTCTCTCTCTCTCTCTCTTTCTCTCTCTCTCTCTCGATGTGTATATATAATCTTTTTCTTTTTGGCTTGATCATTATCTTATCCATATATATATTTTTTAATCACTATTTTAAATTGTACGTACATAATCATCCGGAGCGAAATTCATATCTGGCGGAAACTGGAACTCAAAAAGTCGCAAATGGGGCTATCGTTTAGATAATCCGCGGGGGAAAATTCTGGAAAAAGTAATTTCCAGCCAAAATCTAGGTTACTTCTCGGCAGGGGAACCTACTTACTAGCCTCAAGATCGTAAAAGGAAACCCGCTCTGCTTGACTTTTTTGTAACAAAAGGAATATCATCATTACATATGAGAGCAGACTCGTATTTCGACCTGGTAAGCATTTCTCCAATAACAAAAACACCTGAACCATGTCTTATAAATAAAAGAACTAATTGACCATTGTTCAAACAATATCTACAGTCTAAAATAAAGTTAAATATGTCGTTGAAAACTAATTTCGATATTGATAAAGCGGGACAAAACCTATAAGAAACGATACAAAATGCTGCGTGGCTAGCCACTCCCACTGTAAAGCCACCAAAGGGGTTTAATAATGTTCCAAAACATATACTGACACTAATACGCGAAAAGAGAAAATTACGAAACGCTTGGAACACAACGAGAAATCCGGCTATTAAAACGCAACTGAATAGAAAAATAAATGCGTAAAGTATTACGTGAAATTAAAAATATAATGCTTACAACATTTCTATCGAAATTATCGCCGACCAAACACGATGATCACTCACTATGGAGAGCGACCAAACGTATTCAACGGCCAATTGTGCATATAAAAAAACTCGACGGTAGTTGGGCTCGTACTAACTTGGATAAAGCAGCGCTCTTTGCAAATTATTTTTGCGGTGTATTCACGCTGAATGCCCAAGCTAGTGACTTCACAGATATCCTTGAATACCTAGAAAAACCACTGCAAATGAATCCACCTATATATAACATACCCCAAATAAGATTCAGCAAAACTTATTAAAAATATGAAACGAAAAAATTGTCCCGGATTTGACTTAATCACAGCAGAGCTTTTAAATGAGTTGCCACGTAAAAGCATTGTACTCATAACGCAAATATATGACGCTGTTCTACATAATCAATATTTTCCCTTGAGTTGGAAGTATTCTCAAATAATTGTTGTACCAAAGCCTGGTAAATCGTCTGAAATGGTTTCGTCATACAAGCCTATTTCGCTGCTTCCTATTCTTTCAAAGCTTCTAGAAAAACTAATTTTAAAACGATTATTCCCAATATTATCTATTTCAATAATTCCGAATTTTCAATTTGGTTTTCGTAAGCATCACAACACTGTAGAACAGGTTCACCGATTAACGAAGATTATTGAAAATAGCTCGGAAAATATCTGTACAGCTGCATTTCTGGATGTTAAGCAAGCTTTTGGTCGGGTGTGGCACCAGGGACTGTTGTACAAGCTTAAACTCCTACTTCCTCACCCGTTTTATCTACTACTTAAATCGTACATACAAGAGATGCTTTCGAGTGAAAATAGCTGATGAATACTCAGATATTTTTCCAGTAAGGGCGGGCGTACCGCAGGGAAGCGTCCTCGGTCCAATATTATACATAATTTACAGGTCCGACTTTCCGAAGCTTAGTAATGCACAAGTAGCATTGTACGCCGATAACGCAGCAATCCCAGCTTTAGATAAGAGTGAAAACAGTCACAAAAAAACTGCAGGAGTCACTCGGGCATGTAGAGACTTGGCTAAAACGATGGCGCGTTGTAGTCAATGAAACTAAATCAGCGCATATTTCTTTCACAAATCGAAAGATTGGACGCCTGCCAATCAAAATAAACAACGTTGTCATTCCAAATACCAATAGTGTAAAATATTTGGGCATGCATTTGGACACTAGGCTTGGGCTACTCACATTCAGAAGAAAATCGAGCATTTGAGGCTTAAAACCAGATCTATGTCATGGATGCTAACTAGTAAATCAGGGTTATCGTTGGAAAATAAAACTCTGCTGTATAAAATTGCCCTATGATCGATTTGGGTATATGGTATACAACTATGGGGCTGCGCCGAAACATCTAACTTACAGAAAATACAACGATATCAAAATAGGGTATTAAGAACTATTACTGCAGCTCCCTGGTACGTCTCAAATCTTACCCTTCATAACGACTTAAACGTTATGTTTGTGAAGGATGAAATAAAAAGACAAGCAAACAAACACGTTGCACGAATTAGCGTTCACACGAATCCACTTGCTACTGATTTGCTGAATGATTCCGGTGAAATACGCAGGCTGTGGCGAAGTAAGCCTCTATACTTTGTCCAACCAGCATAGGTTTAGAACTGCTGAGTACTGCCCTTCTACAAAATATCACTCATCTCATTAAGTCAATCACTAAATGACCTCTAAAATTGGTCAGTTTTGATGGGAAAAAAAATATATATATGTATGTGTACGTGTATATATACTTTTTGTTTGTATAATATTTATTTCTATATTTATATACACATTTACACAAACATATTTTACACACATTCTCGATGGTCTGTATGTTTCTCATCCCTTATTTCATGCTATCTTTAATTTACACATTACTAGGAACTATCACACACACACACCTGCTTATCTTTTGTACTATATCGGATGTTTTCTTTTGTTTCGGCTACTCGACACTTATACACACACACAGTTATCTATTAATAATACTAGTTCCCTGCAACAATTATCATCGCAAATTATTTAATACACTTGTCCCATCGCGTAAGTGCTGATTCGGAAATTATTTTAAAAATTTTCCCCCTAACTATGTTGTCACTTCGTTAAATTAGGTTTAAGTATAATTTGAGTAAAGAAATCATGTCGTATTACAGTCGTAAATTGTCACAATGAACTCTCAGGATGGGTTGGAAAGTCCATATTTTTAGTACGTTTGAATTCGTTAATATTGCATATCAGCGCTGCTATTTAGTGAATTGTTTAAACTCAATCTTGCTTTCTAATTGAAATCATCTAATCTTTCTTTTTGAATGTAACAATGCAAAGGCACGATTCAAAACAATTTACACATTTTTCGTAATTTTTACCTCTGTCATCCTACGTTACATATAATTTGATCTCTGTCAGATGATATCTGTTAGGTATCTTCGCAATTTGTTGAAATATTTTCTCTGTTCCTAGCTGCGTAAAATAATATCAGACTTGTCAGAATTTCATAATTCTATATCCTTCATATCGCGAAGATGTTTAGCGACATCGTTGACATGAAAATTGACCACGTTTTCCTCTCTTCTGGACCAATTGCCTTCTCGTAGCTTCTATCAATAATAGATCATTCGTTTTATTCGGTTCAAGCATCGTAAAAGACAATTTCTTCGATTTTTATAAATCCTGATATTTCTTACGGGACAGTATGTCCGAGTTTTTATTCGTCCAAAAGTTTTTTAATTCTCGCTCGTAATTAAATTTAGATTTTCAGAACATATATAGTTTGTTCTGTGTAACGATACCACGAGAACTTTCTTACGAATCTTCAAACGTACCAACTTGTCCGATTTTGTGCTCGTTTCATATTCCAGATATCTAAACCGTATTGATTAATTTCAATTTATTTCTCTTACTACGTTCATGTTTTAGCCTATCTCGCCAGTGTCAGGAGTTTCTTGATACTAACAACGGTGAAACACTTATCGCTTTATAAAATTATCAATGCTGTAATCCTTTAATCGGTAATTTTCCCCGTATTCCACGAGTTTTTCTCGCATTAATGCCGTATCTTCGGCCGATATTTATAAATATGATAATTCTCTTTTGGTATTTTGAAAATAATACGTATGAGAAAGGTTACTGATTTTACGATTACCAGTCGAAACATCCATTTTGAGTATACGTCGTCCATCCTAATTTTTCCGAACGAACTCGATTTTTATCTAAAATTTTCCACAGTTTTGCCATACGGCGCTGAACCAGATGCTCTGAAATCAGCAAAACACCAATACGTCTTCGGATTACATTATCGTTCATTTCCAGTTATCCGTCATATGCGGGGAAATCTCCGATTATTTTCGGGCTACAAATATTTCAAGTCTTTCATTTATTATTGACAGTTAGCATATAAAAACTCTTTCAAACCAATCTTCGACCACATTTCTCTCTTCGTCATGTCGAATGTTTAGAATTCTTTAATTTAGAATTTATTTTAATACTTACATTGAAATTCAATCCTCTCCGACGACTTTTTTTTTGTCAATTCTGATTTTGGAACAACTAGTTTCTTCTTCCCAGTAATCATATAGTCTACTACCCGTGTTCAAGTTTTTCCATACAAATACATTGTCCATACGTCTATTATTTCCGTACGTTCGATAAAATGATTTTCGCTATGCGGATTTAAAGTGCGCGAATTTCTAACAATAAGACGAGAACAGTTCGTTTATTAAATTAGGTTATTTTTTACATTAATTTCGTAATTTTTTTTTTTTTTTTTTTTTTATCGACCGGGTTTAAGGTATCGCAACGTATCCTGAACGATTCGCTGTTTCTTACCTTTCAAGACGGCGAATTATTAATAAGTGCTAAGGATCCATTTCTCAGTATTATTAGTATTACGGTAATTATTTTGTATCGCAATCTGATTAATAGCTTTCTGAAACATTCCGAAACAATTTATATCAGGATAGGCATCATGACACGCGACGGATTCGAGAATCGTCTGTAGGACTGAAATTAACGGACCTAACTTAAACGAAAAATCTGTCGATAGAGTAATTTTAACAGTATCAATAGTTAAGTGAAGACGAGGGTTGACAGAGAGAAAAGAGCGTATAACGTACTCGTTAAAACGTAAAGGATAACTTAAATAAGACAGGAGTAATCGAGAATTGTTCGACTTATTATTAAATTATTAATCTGACAAATTTCGGACGAATTAAAAGTTAAAACTGAATTATTATATATCATTATCATCATTATCTCTTTTATTTATTTATATATTATATATTATTCGATATAGTAATAAAAATTGTAAAAGATATCGCACTTACAATCGGTCGATTTCCAAAAACAACGAATACCGTTTAACAGATCTCGTCGTGTTAATGTTTGCCACTTGTTATCGATCATTTCGCTAACTAGGACGAAATTTATCAAAAACACCGATCGTCGTGTCATCCCGCGAGAAGTACGTCGATTAATTAATTAATTAAATAATTAATTAAATAATTGATTAAATAATTGATTAAATAATTGATTAAATAATTGATTAATTAACGGAGTTATAGATCGAAATTACGCGCACTCGTCCGTTAAAAACACTCGTTGAAACGCACTTAATAATGAAAGCAGAAAATCGAAAAAAAAAAATGTAATTTGAAACGGGAAAAAACAGCAAAAATTCTAAACAAAAATAAATTATTTACAAATAAAAAAAATAACAAAGATCGTATTTATTTACGAGATTTTTCGAACTTTTATTATAAACGGCGATTTGTAATAGTCGACGAATTCGAATTGTACGCGATAATGTGTCGCGTCGAAGATGGTTTAAGCGAGTAGAGAGAAATCATGGCTCAGACTGAGCGGCATTTTCGAGCGCTGTTCGGCAAATTTCGGCTAATTCCGCAGCCTCCGTCATACCCCCAAAAAAGGGCCGCGATGATGATAATATTAATAATAATAATAATAATAATAATAATAATAATAATAATAATAATAATAATGGTAATAATAAAAACCAACTACAACCCCACACGGCCGGTAAAACACAACCCTTTTATTAAAGAAGTATACATGTACAAGACCGCCATCCCGAGACGAGATATATATTATCTGTACTATAGTAGAATTAACGTAATGCAGGTAGATGTAAACAATGTAGTAGATAACGATGATGCTGATAATTATTATTATTAATATTATCGTTGTAAGACTATTCCGTTTTATTTAATTATTTCGAAAATAAAGTACCCCGAACGACAAACGAGACTGAATGTCGCGCAGTGTAGAAATAAAAGTCGGAAAATAGTTAGGGTGCACGATAGGTTATTAATATAACGACGAAAGAAGTAGACGAAAATGAGAGTGTACATATATTATAAGCAGATATAAGAACACCCTCTTGCTGAGGAAACAGTCAAGTTTCAAAAATATTGCCAAATAGAACCGGTCACTCAGGCATTCCTGGAAATGTGATCTGGCCGACAGAAGAGCCAAAAGTGCCGCTACGATCTGTCTTATAACTGACATTCCAATATCTGCTATTCACTCGCTACTACAAGAAAGCCCTCGCAACTTTGCGGCATCATTAGTGGATTCCAACCACAAATAAATTCGGTCGAAATTTAAATGATCGACTTTAGAATACACTATTCAGTCGACGTCAAGACGAAATAGTCATCAGCAGATTCCGACTCGGCCATACTCAACTAACGCGTTGGCCACCTTTTGCAGGAGAAATCGGCTCCAATATATAATATATGTAATGTTAATATTTTCGTTAATCATATCCTTACAGAATGTCCTCTATTCAATTCTATTGGATCCACACTAAACTTTCCATCCTTTATTAATTGAAATATTTACTGACGATCCTAATACTTCATCCGTATTAATCATATTTCTTCATCATTCCGATCTATATAATTTAATATAAATGTAGTAACTTAACCTATATTTATCCGTACCTCTAGCCATTAGTAGCTGTTCAAGGCACGTAAATTTAAGAAATAAATAAATAAGTACGTAATTTGAACCCCGAGTGGAATTTAAATATTTAAAACAAAAATAAACGACTAAAAAAACGTGATCAAAATCATTAAATTTTTTATTCGTAAAAAGACCCCGCACAAAGCCAAATTTATAAATAACTGCTTTTACATTTTGCCATTTTATCTAATATTGTACACGAAAATTATGTATCTTACGTTTCTCGGGTTATTCATTTCATTAAATAATTTCTGAAATATGTATAAGTACGAGTTATAAAAATAACGTCTGCCTAAATATTAAATTGTAACGGCGAAAATTTAATTTTTTTTTTAACTTCTCAATAGTATCGATTTAGATTTATTTTTACAGAAACATTAAAATAAACGAACAATCACCTAAGATAAATTCATTTTCTATATAGAGAGAACGAAAACAATTCGTCTACCTTCCGCAATCTTAAAAACATCAACGGGTGTATAGAATTTAATATGAGTCGCGCTACAGTTCGTAGGTTAACTAAAGTAATGGAAAGATTCGCAAATATCGAGTTTCTATATGCCTACATATATATATATATATATATATATATATATATATATATATAACAATGAAAATTGTTTAGCACGAAATGGAGGGGACAAAATATTTTTTTGTGTTAAACGATATAAAAAGAAAAGTACATATACTCAATAAAATTAAGTTTATTAGAATTAATTTTATGTACAATAGATATGTGTGTATCCATGTATTGAATATAAATCCGCAGATGATTTTTATTGTATAATTATTCTAAAACCCAATTAAATAACAATATCATTAACACGACCCTAATAATGAAATATAATACATGCATAATATTCACTTTATATATAAAATATTTATTGATTTTTTTGAAAACCATCCGATATATTTTTTTTTGCATTGTATTTTACATCAAGTTTTCAACAAATTGTTCGATAAGGTCAATTTTTTGTTATTCATTTCACCGTTGGAATGTGCATCTAAATAACTGCGCACACTTTTCACGATGTTGCGCACTTCGGATGTTGCGGAAACAGGAACTGCATTGTTCATCTTGTCGTCTGATTCGTAGTCGGAATCTACATCAACGATATTTTTTAGCTTTGAATAATCTCCAAAATCTCTTTGTCTGCCATAATTCTGGCAGTACAGACATTATCATCGTGCACTGCAACAAATTTTTCCGATGATATTACAGAACAGTCAGTAATGTAGAAACTTTTCCAAACATTTCTTTAAATATGCTCAGTTTTGACATGTCCCTACTGCATCACTTTTGGCACCAAATAGTCTACTACCGTTGAGAATTCCGCATAACAAAAGCAATCTTCAATCGTCCTTGGAGTGTCCGAATTCCACGCTGAGTGCAAAATACGATGAGCGTGTAAACATTTTTAGAGAAATCTTCTCTATTTCGATCGCGAGTTAATATTTTCGAAGCAATTGCTTACGATGGTAAAATTTTAAGTCCTCGATTGTGGTCGTAAAACCGGGTCTGAGAAGTGAAATCTTTCAGTATTAAGAGATTTTTGTAAAATGTCCACTGGACACGGCAGTTTGTCGGGACTGCTCCATTATTTTCACGTTAAACATATTTCATATTACATATACATATATATATATATATATATATATATATATATGTATATATATATATATATATATATATATATATATATAGTGTAGGTAGAGAGATATAAAAAAATGAAATACACATAGGGTTACGTGTAGTACAAAAGTAACTGCATTCGCAGCAACTATTGATACAAATTCAATTCAATCCTATCAAGACTTATTACCGAAGAATATCTGGCTAATTATTTTCATTAATACAATGTGACCTGTTAGTACATGAGTGCAACTTATAATTGATTCCATGTAAAGTTCGGTGATTTTCGGTAAAAACTTTTAGATTTTAATTGAAATTATTTCTCAAACTTTTGTGTAAAAAAAAAGTTTCACATAGTTTTCACTGGATGTTCTAAACGTAATCGTCTGATTAGTATCACTTTGATTTTCAAGTTGATTTTTTTACACACACACACACATACATACATACGCGCGTACAACTATACTAATATATAAAACTGTAGTGCCTGTCTGTGATTTGCTAAAATCTATTTTTTTTAAATCACTGTCTTTCTGTCTGTTCCGATTTAACTCAAAAACGATTAAAGCAATAATGATGAAATTCGCTCTGCTGATAGACTATATCATCAAATTCGTTCTAAGCTTTATTTCACATTGATATCTTAATTAGAATAGAAATTATAATAATTTAAAATTTTAAAAAGTAGGAGACAGCGATATCACTGCCAAATCATTTAAAATTTAACACGTTCTTCGGTTGGAATATACCTTCACTACCAACATCCGCCATACAAAACAACGTTTTGAAGCATTAGGAGCGTGGCCAAAATAACACCGATGTGTATATTGTTAAAAGAAAGAGACAACGGTATTGTATTAAAAAATATATTTACACTGGCGAAGCAGTGGGTAACTTCTAGTATATATTTTCTTCTTCATCAGCCATTATCAGACAACTGCTGGACAAATGCCTCACCCAACTTTTCCCAGACGCCGCGATATTGAGCTTCATCTCGGGTGGAATTTGGTCTAATCTTCCGCGATGACCAGTCATGTTGGAAGATGCATTTTATCCCTATCTGCCAGGTTTAGTTGATGTGTTATTTTTTGTAATTTTTTTTTCGCATATGATTACCCGTCATAATTTGTTTCACTTTATAAATATTCGTGTATTGTGACTTTCCAGTTTCATATTTAAATTTTAGTACGTATTTCAGAGGCAGGGTGGTAAACTAATGACATCCTGCCTCTTCACGTTCTGTCGGGGTTTACTCCCTTAGCTTTTAGGTCAATACTCTACCCACAAGGCAGTGGGTTGTTAGTGAGGAAGTAACGGTGTTAGGCTTTTACGGCGATCACACTTTTCACAAATTCATTTAAATTGAAGAGAAACAACATTAAAATAAGATTCAAGAACTCTATTCTTAAGGCAGTTGAATACTTTAAATACTTAGGTATTATCATAGATAACAAATTAATACCATCTTGATAACATAATATTGAAAATGGATACCAAATACTGCAAAATGTTACGAGCCTGCCAAAATACATGGGGCTTCAGTTACAAGTACAGAATTGTATTATAAAAATCACTGATTGAAAACATTGTAGCATACTGCTCCACTGTCCTACTAAACCGGCTAAAAGTTAAAACAGTAAAGAAAAAACTTTTTAGTATGCAAAGAAAATATCTAATAAACGCTTGCAGGGGATATAAAACAATTTCACACAGCTCATCTGTAGTTATTGCTAATGTACTTCCTGTCGATCTTCTTATGCTCAGAAGGGCAGTCATGTTTGCCATATAAAAAACGTGAACTTCTTTCCATATCTTAATGAGCAGTTAATAGAAGAAACAAACGCCATAATCTCAAAATTCACCCTAAATTCTCGCAGTGAAACCAGAACTCAATATATCTATACCCTGAAAGCTATAAAACGACACTACTTAGAAATTTGGCAAAAAGATGGGAACAAGACAATACTGGCCGGCACACCCACAGCCTAATCCCCAATATATTAAATAGACACAATATTAAAATTACTCCTGATTTCTACACTACCCAATTATTAACGGGGCATGGAAAATTTGGGTCTTATTTATTTCTTCTTAAGTTAAGTAATGATGACAAGTGTGAATGCGGCGCAGTAGAAACTGTGAACCATGTACTATTTGTATGCCCCACTATGGACCATTTAAGATTTTACAATAAAAATAATTTTAACCTACAAGACAAATACACTGCTCGACAATTCCAATTATTCGCATTCAATGTAATGCATAAGAAATTCCATGGTCACTGAAGTTTTTGCGTCGTGAATCCGTGACAAAACGTTTACAGTAATATGTATAACGAGTGTATTTCTGCACGCGTACATATATGTACGGGGGTGTTTGTGAGGAATTTATGCATATAATGTTTAAGTTCTGTATATGTATGTGTGTATGTATGTGTCATTATGGATAATTCGTACATTTATGCATCTAGTATACCTAAGTTATAATTTTAATTATTAACTAGTATAAGAAGTTATAAGGGAATACATATATACTATTATGACTGTGAGTGAAACTGGCGCATAGCCTTCATAAATGTGAGTGTAAAAGTGGTTACTATATTATTGTTAACCATAGAGTATTGTAAAGAGGAGCAATACACTGATTAAGCCTAAGCGGTGGTGCAGTGTATTGCTCCTCTGTAAATGCAACAAGTTGTACATTATTAATTTGCATAATAAAGTATTAATAATAAAAAAAAAAAATATCTCCCATTATAACTACAGGTTCTTTTTTGGGAATGTTTGTTATAATCGATTCTATTTCATTATATACGCTTTCGACTTCGTCCTCTGTTGCATTTATGGTTGGCATATATTCCTGTATTAAGGGCTGGTATTAAGTGTGATTCTTATTACCTGTGCATTCATTGGCATGTATTCATATACAGTTATAGGCGAAGGGCCAAGAGTATGGCCGGGAACATTTATAATGAATATACGATCGCTCGAATATAAA
The DNA here is from genome assembly GCA_032883995.1 of Coronaproctus castanopsis. NCBI lineage: Eukaryota > Metazoa > Arthropoda > Insecta > Hemiptera > Monophlebidae > Coronaproctus > Coronaproctus castanopsis. The sequence goes on from CM065052.1 coordinate 246,999,176, forward strand.
TATCGAGAACATCGGATACTGGCAGCTATCCGCAATTAGTTGCAACGAAAAATGATTGCGTTCGGTGAATAAAAATAAGAGAATGACTATAACGCTTATATATATATATATATATATATATATCATCATCGTCGTATTGTTCGTTGCCGAACGTCGTGACTATCTATTGTACGTTTATTTTTACATACAAAATTAGCTTGCATTCAAGGCACTATTTATATGCAACGCAGATGCGCCTGCATATGATGTTATACCGAGTGGGGTGCCACTGCCTTTTCCGTGATAATTAAGAATTAAATAATGACGACAACTTTATGTCGCCTGTTAGGTTTTTCGAATCTCCGACCGTCAAGTTGACAGTCGAGCACTCTGGCAAATTTGCAACCGCGACATATTTTTTAAATATATATATATTTTAATGATATCGACATTAATTTTTGATACCTAAAAATAATTTAAAACGTGTAAATAGTATTCGCGGAACGACTAGAGTGAAAATATTTTATTGTTTTCGCGTGACAAGGTGACGAATATTTTGATATATTTTTTTTTAATTTTTTCTAAATTCGGATAATTTTTTTTAAGTCTTTCAATTTTTTGCGAAGCCCCTTCACACACGGATACTGTTATCGATAAGACTGACGGAAAGACGATTAGACGAATAAATAACATGTGGACTCTCGATCGTATACACTTATGTATTCAATTAGTTTCGTACGTTTCAAAATCCTCGGTAGCCGGCGATGTTGATACAAAATTGTAGCATACGATATTTACTTAATTTATCCATCGACTACCCAGCTATTTCTATTCTTTTTCAAAGTACTACCACCGTATCGGTTCGATTCACACTAATACCAACAACGTTTTATACGTACACTACGTCTTTATACAAATCTCTATTTTCTCGTCTTGTAAAATATTATTATAATCTTTTTATTTATTTTTATGATATTTCATTTATTTAAATGTCTGATGTATTGAACTAGGTATATATTCTCAGTCTGCGGCGAATAACAACCAGCAGCATGTTCTGGATCGTATAATCGAATGGACGAAGGATTGGAAAATTCAACTAAATGAACATAAATCCGTACACGTCACTTTCTCTTTACGCAATAGTGATCCTTGTTACACGGTCCATATAAACAATCAGCAATCTGCGAAATACTTAGGTATGCATATGGACACAAAATTAACTTGGAGAACCCATATTGATCATAGAGCTGTCCAAATAAGAGAAAAAATGCGCCAAATGTACCGGATCGTTGGACGGCACTCTAAAATGAAGCTGGAGAATAAATTGTTAATATATAACACCGTAATATGGGATAGAAATATGGGGATGTACTAAATCATCGAATCGTAAAATAATCCAAACAGCTCAGAATAAGTTTCTCCAATGCTCGCTGGTTCCAACGAAATGATGCACGCCATGCAGATTTACAGATCAAAAGGGTCACCGAAGTAATACAGGATTATGCTGTCCAACACCAGAGAAGACTTCGTCATCATCCGAATCCGGAGGCCATGGCACTTTTGCCCACAGATCGTGACTTAAGAAGGCTTAAACGTTTCAAACCTACTGATTTGGTTGTTACTAAGTAGCATACGTAACTCAGCTTAACCATCGGGTTAAACCTCTGCACGTGTTGAACATTCATGAGTGCTGCTTATTTAAACTAAAGTTTAAGATTGCAGAATGGAAATAGCTGTCATTTCTTGGAGCTACATTTAAAGAAAATATAATAATACATGTAATATACGTGTATGTGTGTTACGTGTGTACGATGATCTTATTTCTCCTCGGCACTTGTATACTCGGCAGCCGAATATTGCTCATCAGTCTGCTGTAATATCTACCACGTTAAAAAAAAAAAAAAAAAAAAAAAAAAAAAAAAAGTAGGATTAATATTAAACGAAGAATTTTGATCCATATCGGGAACGCTTAACACCGCTTCAGTATTAACTAATTTAACTAATATATATATATCCAGCTTTGATTGGACGGGAGGTAGCATTATTCAGAGACGGAAATAAATTTCATACACCGAACTTCCAAACTCCGAATAGATAAAGACTTGAAAATAACAATGGATGAAATATTAGCGGAATATACGAACGATTTTAGTAACAAATGGAAAACAACACGGGAAAGGAATGTAGAACGTACGACAAATTCCAATTTAGCAGTCGACCCGAGGAACCATGTTAAAGGAACGGATTTATCTAGGACACGAGGGAAGACACTCGATAGAATTAAAACTGAACATGCGGAAATCTAACGAAGAAATGGGATACAACGACATATCTGCTGCGCTCCAGTGCGGAAATCCGAGACGAACAATTGTACAATTATTTATAACCCCGAAGATTATGCGATAAGAATACGAAGTATATGCACCGGACATAATTTTCTCCTTGATAATTTTTAGATTATTTATTTTAACGATCCAGTTTAACATGTTTACCGTTGAATTGCACGTTCGATCGAGCAAGTAGAATATATGAGCGATTATCGAGCAAACAGAAATGCATATATATATATATATGCTTGTTATTTCGTTGATGTATTTATTCCGTACATTTGTCCCATGGGGAAACTCGATTCGTGATTGTTCCGCGCTATATACTCTTAAGCATTTATTAGTACGACGTGATTTTCTAAAGCGCTTCAGCTAGAATTTCCTATAAAGTTGATCCCGGAAGAGAACATAAATTTGTCGGAAATTGATAAGCCTTCTTCCGAATATGATCAAGATTTGCATCGTGCATTTACACCGTAGGGACGTATAAAAAATTTTCTACGTTCCCACTTTATTTTCGAAAGTAACGCTATGAATTAGGAAAAGCGTTTACGAAGGTGAAAATAATGAAAATGTAAACAAACTTTTAAAGGGATGAAAATAAAGTAGGAACACAAACACACGAACATATATTATATCACATATATATATATATATATTTTCCCGCACGCTCGAATATATTATTAATATATTCAGAGCCTAGATGCTGGAAGCGCTGTATGCGAAGTAGATGTTATAAGGAATAACTAACACGATGTAGAGAATGATGCTAAAATTACGCGCTAAATAAAATAAGAAAATTGGAGAAGGACGAGATAATTTATCGAAGAAGAAATTTAAAAAAAAAATGTTTTTAACCCTTTGGGGTCTCGTATAGCACGCGTGTACTTTTTCGACGCGAGACAAAAGTGTCTATTTCGTGAAATAAGGAATGCCGTAGAATCTTACAATTCTAGAAATACCTACGTTAGAAATCATTCGTAGCCTCGATGTCCACTATATTATGGAACATGATACTAACACAATGTTTAATCCTCGTTCAGGCGAAATAAGTGAATTTCGTTGAAAATATTTTTATATAAATTTTTTTTTTTTTAATTGTATAAAAATTGCAATCTGGCTTACATAGCCAATAAGCAATTTATCTATATGGGTCGTGACAGGATTGGAGATATCATTCACCAATGATACTCCGAGCTACCTCGCCAATCAATCAAACCGATGTGGAAGGTCTAAGCGGGTATATCGATTAAGTCTATGAACATGCAGAAAAGTGTGTATTTCGTGAATTAAGGAATTCCGTAGAATATAAAAGTTAATGCGATGAAGGAACAGGAAAAAATCAGATACTGTTGATGGTCCATTTGACCATAAATCAAGGAGGACTTTAAGACTGTCTCTTGGCCAGTTTCTCATCAACCGACGCGATGAAGCGAGCGGCATATCACGATTTCTCAGTTGTAGAATAGCTGGATTAGCAGCATTATTGTCGTTAATTTGATTAATTTAAAAAAAATGAATAATACGTTTTTTTTTTTTTTTTTTTAAATAATATTATTAATATAAATATTAATTGGAGGCATAAATAGAAGGGGTAAATTAATTGACTTTGATGATGACGGCGATACATTTACGTGCCGTATACGAGTCCAGATGCACAGGCGGGGAAGTTATAGTTGTTAAAACAGGTCGGTTTCGCGTAGGAACGCTATTGTTGGACCGGCTGCATTTGTCTGAAAAAATTGTTCTAATGCTGATGGAAAATCATATTTGGCACGTTTAGTTTTTGTACTTTTGGCAGTGTAGCAGAAGGTGTTCCGTTGTTAATTCAACACTATTGCAGGAACAAATCGTTGTTGATTCACTTCTGATCAAGTGAATGCGAGTGAGTCGTATGTCCTAATAGTATACGACGTATGACTATTTCTTCATGGCATGTCAACGATGAACGAGATCTCCTTAATAGATTACGATCAGTTTTAATTGAGCGTAGGCTGTTTGTAATTGGTGCGAATAATCACAACATATTCCATTTCGCGCTGATTTGTTCGTTTATTATGCTGCGGATATCTTTTGGATCTGTTGGAAGATCAGGAGCAGGATAAGTCGTATCTTTAGCTGCTCTGCTAGATTATTCCTAGCAATGCCAGTTTGGAACCCATATAAATAATGATTGCGGGCAATGACCGGTAAATAAGATGCCGATTATTTCCTTGGCCACCGGGTGCTGATTTTTGTGCTTATTACTGATGTTGGTGATTGCTGACTGAGAGTACCAACAGAATCTTGTATGTAAATTACAGCTAGTTTTATAGCATAAAGTTCAGTCGAGAGGATTGAAAAATGAGGTGCTAGTGGAAATATGATTATTATTTCGTTGTAAGATGCTACTGCACATCCCACACCGGAATTTGACTTCGAATTATCTGTGGATAATATTAGGTGGTTGTTGCACTGATCTAATATACTAGAAAGGTTATTATGAAGATCCGTTTGGGGTAACGAAAGATTTACTTCTACATTCAGTGAAATCCACGGTGGCAGTTACAGTTCTTATAAAGAAGAGAAACACGTCTACTTCGATGTCTTTGAGTAATTGCTCGTGTCCAACAACCGTTTCTGGATTTACCACTAAGATTGATTTCAGATCGATGTATTGATTCGGGCCAATTTAGAGTACTTTTTATGCGAGTGTAAAAATATGACAAAGTTTTGAACGGCGAAATTTGAGTTTTTGGTCGGGCTGAATTTTTATGATAAAATTTGGATTTTTCTAAATAATTCTTTTTAAAAACTTAATTAAACTTTTGATGTTTTAAACGATTTAAAAAGAAAAACTTCAGAATTTCAATCAAAAAAATTGTTATAAATTGTTTAGCATAAAAACAACGATGAAAAAGGAAAACATTGTAACGAATTAAAACACGAAATCGATAATATTCACTGAAATTATAAAATTATGTAACGAGAATGATATTATAAAAAATAGAAAAGAAAACTACTAAAAATATTTTTTTTTTTTTCAGTACAAACTTATACTTTGCTGTCGGTAAAAAATAATATATATCCTCTAAGGACGACGACTCAAGAAAGTCGAATATATGAAAAAGTACTAGCCCGGCTCAGAATAGGACATACTCAACTTACGCATGCATATATTTTCGAACACGACGAACCTCCAGAGTGCGAACTCTGTGATGACACCTGTTATTCAAGTGCAACAAATATGTAAATTGCAGAGCACTGAATAACATATCCACAGATGACATGAAGGATGTTCTCCAGGACAATGTATATACAACACGTAAACTGTACGAGTATCTTATTTGTACGAATTTAATGCCTTACATTTAATTAATTTAAATTAAGATGTATAATCTTATTTGTACGAATTTAATGTTTTAATTAATGTAAATTAAGTGGTCATAGCCGAAAGGCAATAAGTACTGACAAATAAAAAAAAAAACTTATACTTTTTTTTATATATAATTTTTGAAATTACAAGCCAGGTACCCATCCAGCAATGGGACTGAAACGCGAAATAACTTGTTAGGGGGTTAGTAATGGACCCCATTGAAAAATTAGGCTAGATCAAAAATGTATAAATTAGTACTAGCGATAAAGTTAAATTAACACAGACTACGAAAGATGTGTACTTTTATAAGAACTATTAGACTAGGTTATACGGTTTCTTCGTACGCTTAAGGCGTTTGACGTCGTGTTCATTGATTCACAGATTTCGTGCCTTTTCATTTTGGGCGAAGACGGAGTCGTTTGTGGTGTGTGTTGGCAAATTGCTATATTGTTTCATCAATAGGTGGGATTTCCAAATCTGAATGAGGGATGTCTTCATTACGCTGGTATCATTGTGCACCTGTTATGGACAATTTGTTTTGCCGGAAAATAAAATTGAAATAATAAAAGAAAGATATAAGAATAATTTACTAAATTCGATGATAGTATATGATAAAAAATTAATTTTTATATTAGAAAATTTTTTATTTTTCAGCCTCTTTGGTATAATTGTTCGTGTATAAATTTTGCGCCATATCTCTGTTGATTGTGTTGTTTAACACATTCAGTATCAAATTATTTTATAAACAAGTCAGTTATTTTTTTTGGTTAATTTTCGTAATATTGTACAGTATTAAGAATGTTTTTTTAATTTTACTTTAAGTTCTGATAATTTATATATATTTTTATATTTTATGCGTATGTTTTTTAAAAATTGTTTTACATCCACTCGATAATAGCTTAATTACCGAAAATTTTTAAGGAATTTTTATATATTAAAAAAAGATCCATTCTGTACCCATCGTTGGGATGGTGACCAGGGGTAGCCGATGAAATCACAATATTTTTCAGTTGCAGTTATAAAGGAATCCCTCTCCCGAATTAATCTCAAATCAGCTCACAGAACAATAGCGCGTACACGATTGAATTACACGTCAGTCTGCTGTATAAATATTTAATAAGACTATTATTATTATTACAATGTGCTTACAATATACAGTTCGTAACATACGACGATAGATAGGCATCTGTAACAAAATCGCAGACGGGTAAAATTCAACTAAGTCGAAAATGCTGCGTCGAAAAAGCGGCAATAAGTCGAATTCCCCGGATAAATAAAATTTTCATACGAAAGTCGAAGTAAAATCCGATAACGGAACTGAAATTTTTCTAGAAATTTTTCCAAAAATTTTTCGACGATTTCTTAAGTTCTCTCTACCAGCTTAATTCGTTTTATTTGTTATTTCCGAGCTTTTTTCTACTTTTTTTTTTTGACTTTCGACATAATCTCCTCAGTATACATTTTTCACCTCGAACAAAAAGACAACTCGCTAGAAGCAATTACGAACGAACGAAACATCGTAATTTCGGCGCGACGAACGAAAATAATGAAATTTTTTCGCTCTATATAGATTTCGTTTAAACGAACGGAATTCGATGAATGAGGGTTTTTTTTGTTCGCTTCGAACTATGTGAAAAATAAAAAAATAAACTACGAAAAAAAAAGTAGTTCAATAAATTTTTATACATATAGAAAAAATACCACAACTTTTCTTCTATTGAGTAAATAAGTATAAAAA